>JAWNGG020000311.1:0-231546 GCA_036937485.2 Tetragonisca angustula
AGAAAGCTTTCGAAGAACATCCATTTCCCTTCTTTTTTAATTATTTAAATTCGAGTCAGAGTTTTACTATTTAATTAGTTTGAATTCGATTTCTTTCTAATTACTTGAATTTGAATCTGAGATCTACCGTTTAATTAGTTTGAATACGATTTCTTTTTAATTACTTAAGTTTGGATCTGAGTTCTATTATTTAATTAGTTTGAATTTGAGTTCATATACTATGTTATATATATTATTTATATTATATTATACTATATACTATATATTATGCATATTATTTATATTATATTATATATTATATATATTATCTGTATTATATATTATCTATATTATCTGTATTATATATTATCTATATTATCTATATTATATATTATTTATATTATCTATATTATATATTATATATATTATTTATATCATCTATATTATATATTATTTATATTATATTATATTATATATTATTTATATTAATTAATATAACATTACAGAGTTACACAAGTAACAAATTCGAGTTTCACATTTCTCTTGAGTCTCGCATTAAACTCTGTAGAAATTACAATGATATATTTTTTTCATCACCAAACTTAAGTTCGATACTTCTTCTCAGTCTCGCGTTAAACTCCATAGAAACTACGATTATATTTTTTTATTTTTATCGCCAATATTTATCATTGCATACATAGAATAATTACCTGAATTACCCTATTACCAACATTCATTTTTTACTTTTATTACCAAACTTACATGTTAAATTTCTTTTTCAGTCTCAGCAACTAAAATTGAAAGAAAGCTACGTACCAGAGTGAAAAAATCAACGACGTGCCCCTTTCGATTTAATCACCGAGTACACGTCAACTTACTCGAGTAAGAACGTAACCAGCCAACGCGTTGAATATTTCATTTTCACGCGAGCGAGTCGGATCAGAGATCGGGGGTCCGTGATAATCCGACAGAGACACCCAACGACCGATGATTTTTTCGTTGAAAAATTCGAGCGCGATGAGTTTCCCCTGGTCAGCCGCCATCGGCGTGGAGAAAGGACACACTAGTCGAGAAATCGATCGGACGTAAACAATTTCCCAATTTTCTCCCCGATGAAACTGGTCGAATCAACTGGATACGTTGGTCAACATATCATGAAAAACGTTGGAGTATTTGCTCGCCAATTTTTTTTTTTCCCCTCCTCTCTTTCACGTCGAGTCTCGCCAAACAGGGAAATATTTAGGGAGAAAGCGCGCACTGGCCACGTGAAATTTAATTAAGGCGCCACAGCGCGCGAGAAAAGGAGGAGAGAGGGGAGAGTGCCGAGGCGGGAAAATTGAATATCACGCTTTTGGTGATAGCTGATATGCTTCTGATGGAAAATCCTCCCTCCAGGAGGTTTATGATTTGAAAGTTGGGAGAAACGCGACTCGACGACGAGACAGTCGAAAGACAATAATTTTCGCCTTCGAAGTGGCGAAGTTCGAAAGTTGAGTATTGGGATATTTGAACAGTTTTGGAATCCTCTGTGGGCTGGACGTTCGAACGTTCGAAGGGATTAGGAATTTTTTCTTTTTTTTGGGGGGGGGGGGGGAATTCAAAGATCGATCTCGACAGTGAAATTTGAGAATTTGGAAACTGAAATGTCTCGAGAATTATTATAAAGTATTAATGTGCTTGAAAAATTGGAACATTTGGGAATTTCGAGCCTTCGAGTTTTGGAACTTAAGATATTCGAGAATTTGAAAACTGGAATGTCTCTCGAGAATTAAATGTTAATTAATGTGTTTGAAAATTGGAACATTTGGGAATTTCGGGGCTTCGAGTTTTGAAAATTTGAAAAATTGAAAATTAGAAGTTTCGGAAATTAAAATATTTGAATTGGAACATTTAAGAACATTGAGAATTTGAAAATTTTGAGAACTGAAATATCGGTGCGTTTGAGAATTGGAATATTTGAGAATATCGGAATGCCAAGATACGAAAGTTGAAATATTTCGGAAATTTGGAAACTTCAAGCTTTGAAAATCGAAGTAACGTGGAAATCCAGGAAATTTAGAATTCCTGGAAATTAAAATAGACTGGTGCGTTTGAGAATTGGAATATTTGCAAACTTGGAAATTAAAAAAGTTAAAAATATTACATTTTAATATATATTTTAGAAATTAGGAATATTATATTTTAACATATAATATATTTTACAAAATAGAAATCTGGAAATTGGGAAGATTAAAATATCTCTGTACGTCTGAAAATTTAAATATTTAAGAATTTGAGAATCTCAAGCTACGAAAATCAAAACACTCGAGAATTTCGGGAATTCGTAAACTTGACACTTGAGATATCGGAGAACTAGAGTATTCAGGAATTAAATGAACGTAAACTAAAAATAAAATACTTAAATATTTCAGAATTTAATAATCTGAACATCTGTAGCATCTGAAGAATTTGAGACCTGAATATTAAAAGTTTAATCCGCAAAAATCCATGCTTCCAAGAAATGTCACTTGAAACGTACAGTTTTACACCAGATGACCCGATTCGATGGGAATAAATGGAGAGACGAGAAACGATTCGAGATATAAATAGGGAAAAAGTTCAAGAACCGTCACGTCAGTTGGAATATCTCTTATAATTTATTTAAATAATATCTGACGCTAACTGGACGCGCGACACGTTTATCCAGCCGAAGCAATCAATCATGAAATGGTAATCAAATAGCTATAGATCCTCTGACTCGTCTGGCTCGTCGAGACGAAACGAAGATGAACTATAAATACACGCTGATCTTTTCATCCTCGAAAACGTGAAAAATCTATCATATAAATTAATACCTAGAGACATCCTGTCAAAGATGACAGATAAATTAACAATACAGTGAATCCTTTATTAATAATCGGATATTTAAATGCTCGGACATTTAAATATCAAAAGTGTCGCAAAATGTATATTTTATATTTTATATTAAATAAATTTTATTTCATGTTATATATTTTATATTGTTTATTTTATATTATATTTTATATTATATATTATATATTTTATATTAAATAAATTTTATTTTATTTTATTTTATGTTTTATATTTTCTTATATATTTTATATTATATATTATATACTTTATATTAAATAAATTTTATTTTATATTGTATATTAAAATACACTTGCGTCATTTGCAAAACAAGAAAAAATTAATTCGATCTCTCACTCTCTCTCTCTCTCTCTCTTTCTCGTCGTCAAACGGAAAAGTACACAATAAACTAATACAAAGAATCAGAAATTCCTCGTTTCTTTCGTAAAAAAACGTAACTCGTTAAATACGTCCATACATTTCCAAAAAAAACTCTCTCTCTCTCTCTCTCTCTCTCTCCCGTCGCCAGATGGAATTATCAAAGAACTCGAAACGAAATCCGGTGGCTTCCGGTGAAATTTTCGCGACAAAGGATGACCGGGAGCGGAAAATCGATCGGCCGCTGTACGCTCGGCTCCGGGACGTTATCAGGTGGAAACGGGAAGCTGGCGAGCGTCTAGCGTTTCCGGGGCTTTCACTTTCCCAGCGGAAAGCCGTAATGGAGTTTCGGCGTTCTCCGTCGTTGTTTCGCCGTTTTATAAGCCCCGGCGAGTGCAACGCGCGACCGAAACAACGACGATTCTACACGACCCACGGATCCGGCAGGGTCCTGCGAATTTTCCAAGGTTCGAAAACGAAAACGAGGGACTCGCCGCGCGTTCAAAAAGTGCCGATTACTTTACCATTTCCTACGACGAACGCGAACCCATTGAACGTGATTAAATGAGTCGAGAAATCAGAATTTTTTACGAATTTTTACGGAATTTTCAGCTTCACAGATGGCAGAGAGAGAGAGAGAGAGAGAGAGAGAGAGAGAGAGAGAGAGAGAGAGAGAGAGAGGTGGAAGCTTTTAAAAATATATTTTTTCTTTTCCCCTCGATTTTTCAGCAGATTCGTGTTTTTGCGAAGGTTATTTCCGTTTCGCTGGTTTTTCAATTCTTTCAGATATCGTTTCCTTTTTTTCTGTTTTTTTTTTAACTATTGCTGAATGTAAACAAATAAAATAAGTTAGTTTTCCAAAGGGAACAACTCGTTTGAGCGAAAATTTCGAAGAGTTTCGAATACTTTTGACGAGATTCATTTCGATTACGAAAAACCGCGAACAAATGTACAACCGTGGGAAAAATTTAGTTACTTTTTGAAATGTGAATTTCGTTTTATTTAATTTAGTTATTTTAGTATCAAGATTACGAATAAATATAAAATTATATATATTTTATTATATTTTATTATATTTATTATATATAATATAATATTACATTATATTTTATATTATAAATATTATATTTTTCTATATACGTGAAATTACGATTCCACAATTCCCAGCGGTGAAGAAACAACCCTCCCAGCTCCCGATCTAATAATCGATTTCCCTTCTCCGAGACTACACACGAACAGCATAATAATTCGTCCTTCAACAGGTCGTAAAACACTCTATAGCTGCCGCGAGGAAATTTTACGTTCGCCGTTTTCATTAAAACTTTTCCCTCCCCCTCTGTCGTTCATCGACAACCGACATTACCGACGGAAACGAATATCGACGAGTTTGAGGTTAGAATTAGCGATGACAAAAGGCGTGGAGGCGATTTACGCGGTTCGACCGAAACCGCAATAAGAAGTTACACTGTATATCGTTCGAGATTTATCGAGCCGCGAGATTTTAAATTTTAGAGGGAGAACTCTGTTTTTTCGACGATTCGAAGACTAAAGTCTTTAGCTAGCAATGATGTTTCAGGCAGGAATCGAAATTAACTGGTTCCAGAAATTCTTAATACGTTCGAACTTGCATATTTCTTCTATTAAAAAATTGTCGGTTTTTGTGGAATTTTTGTAGAATGAAGTGTCGCACTTAGGAACACTTTTCACAGAACAGATATTTCAAAATTTGTATAATAAAACTTTGTAATATTTGTGTATATATGTATATTTTTTTTTAAATATTATATATATTTTAAAATTTGTATAATATAATATAATTCGTATAATAAAAGTTTGTAATATTTGTGTAATTTTATGTATATTAAAATTTGTATAATATAATATAATATAATTCGTATAATAAGAGTTTAAAATTTGTACAATAAAAATTAAATATTATATATATTTTAAAATTTGTAATATTTGTATAATAAAAGTTTCACGAAACCGAGATGTTTCAGAACATTTAACTGAAAATCCATTTTTATATTCGAGTACTGTTCATCGAACAATGTTCAACGTCAGTAATTGCTATAAATATTGAAAACTTTGTTAATATCGACAAACAAATTGTTCCTTGGAAAATTTAAAAATAAATAAATTTAAAAATTAGTTTTCTCTTATATTTTTGATGTTTCATTGAAAAAGAAAAATAGGTGGGAAGATGGGTCAAATTTTGGCCCAGCCTGTACATACTGAACGCGTTACGAAGATGTGGCCAGTAGACAGTATCTGCAACATGTCAGACATGAAACTGATCGAAGCCTGAAGAAATCCTTCGCGAGTGAAGCAAAAAGCGATCCTCTCGCTGAGATGCGAAATCAGATGGGCCGTATCGACGTCGTTTCAAAGAAAAGTTCCTCGATGCGGAGGAAGCACAATGGCGGCGAGAGGAAAAAGCAAAAAATTGATACGACACGCGGAGGAAGTTGAAAAATGGTTGTTTCGTACTCGTAACACGGTTCTTGGGAATGATTCTTCGCGGGGCAGTCATAATGGCGGGGCACCGAAGATAAATGAAGGAAGTTCATACACTGGAAATGAGAAATAATTGTGCTGTGTAACGCAACTGGCGGAAAAAGAAATTCAATGGCTGACCGAGCGAGTTTTCAGAAATGGAGGAAATTAACAATTTTTAATGTTTCGGTATAACATTCAAATGTTTAATTGTATCGCGTGAAACAAGGACAAATGAGGAATTTAAATGATAGTGAAGGCAAATGTCGAAATAAAGAGGATATTGTCGATGATGAAGGTGAATCTGTAAATGTGAGAATACAGTCTGCTCGAAGAATTTCTGTCAAAACTATTTACTTTAGTATTATTACTAAATTACTAGTTTCTGTCGAAACTATTTTAGTATAAGTATAATATACTTGTTATTTTATCGTGACAGATAAAAATTAAATTAATTAAAAGTTATTGTAATAATTCTTGAAAATTACTGAGTAAAGATTGTTATAATTATTGAAAATTATTAAGCAAAAATTATTATAATAATTATTGAAAATTATTAAGTAAAGATTATTATAATAATTATTGAAAATTATTAAGTAAAGATTATTGTAATAATTATTAAAAATTATTAAGTAAAAATTATTATAATAATTATTAAAAATTATCAAGTAAAGATTGTTATAATAATTATTGAAAATTATCAAGTAAAGATTATTATAATAATTATTCAAAATTATTATAATAATTCTTTTCTATACAATTGCTCTTTACAGTATTTTTCAATATGCGATAGATAGGATCAAAATAGAATTCAAGATGGAATTTGGTAAAATGAATCTAGCAAGAAATACCATCGACGAGCAAAGAAGATTACGAAGGATGAAAATTCAGTCTGATGGAAGAATGTTTCTTCGAAACTGTTAATTGAAAACAGCTTCCGATGTTTCAGAAAAATAATAAATAAAGCAACAAAATAATTCAAATTTTTATAATAAATCCGAGATATCAGACAAAGTAATAAGAATAAAATAATCCAGGGCAGAATCCTTGAGATGATGGAACTTTCAATGTTAAGATAAAAGAACCAATATAAATCTATCGAGGACTATTACCGACGAACGAAACGAAAATGATCGAGAGGGGCGCGTAAATTCAGCGTGATCGAGGGATTCCTCTCATTTCGACACAATGGTGACGCGTTATCGTTCATCATCCACTTTTTTCCACCGAACTACGTCTCTTCCGCCAGCTGGTTAGAGTCTCTTAAAGTCGATGGCCGGTGATTTCGACGCCGGGACAGCGAGAAATTGCGGTTGAAAAGCTACAAGGAGCGCGTTATATTCCTCTCGTCTCGTCTCGTTTCGTTTCGTGTCTTCCTCCTCGTTGTCTTGCATAACGCGAGTCGCAATTACGCTCGAGCGAGCCGCGTCGTCGTCGATGGTGGAGAAAATGGGAACGTCCGAGCTAAAATATCTCGCAATTGTCCCGACGAGTCGTTAGGTCAATCGTTTTCGATCGCTGTTACAGGCTCTCGATCGACAGGATTATTTATTCGAGAGGATTTTTCTTAGGATTGGACGTTGATGAATCCTGATATATATATATATATATACACACTGTATGATTTTTTTTTTCCTCTTCCTGCGAATTTATGTAATTTTTGTTTTCCTGTGAAACTTAAGGAAACTAAGAGCGAAGAAACAGAGTAAAGTAGCTTCAACGTCTTCAGATTCAACCACGAAATCTCCATGTTGTTCATCATTAAAATATCATAATTGTGTTAGAATCTTTAAAGTCATGAAATCATCGTTAAAAAGAAAACCGTACAACTAGTGACAAGTATAAAGAATTTTCATGCAAATTCATTATTTCAGTATAATTCGAGAAATAGGATAACGTACTATGCTGTTCGATATTTTATACATCTCTCCCATATATTAGAATTAATTATTAATTGTTGATTACAAATGCACGAAAATGCACAGTCTAAATTTAATGACACTCGAAATTTATCTAGGACACAATTACAGTGTACTTTAAAATTATTAATTGTTACAGACGATTAATTAAATCTTAATTATAATATAATATAACATAATCATAATGGACGAGAATCTGTAACAATCTTGTGGACTTTAAAATTATTAATTATCAAAGACGATTAATTGAATGTCATAATCGTAATATGATACAATACATAAAGATCTTATACTTGACGACAATCTTGTACTTATTAAAAATTATCAATTATTAAAAACGATTAATTAACTGTTAATTACAAATATCTCAGAGATCGGAAAATTTTCAAGCAAATAGCAAACACTGTGGCCAAGTACAGCGGTTGAATCGAAGAGTTGAACCCTTTCGCTGGCAACTGATTGCGGACCATAACGAGTGACCGAACCGTATACAATAATTCGTCGCTTTCCTTTTTAATTCGTTTGTGCATCACTGGATAGAGATTATTGAGAAGTAATAAATTTATTATTTGTTTCGTCTGGGTTACACCTGAATACACTTAAAACTGAGAAAATATTGCAATTTTGGGGAAACAAAAAATTCTCGACGCCCGTAACACGTAATTCCGGGGCAAGAGGTTAGCCACTTGCGCCGGCAACTGATTGCGGACCATAACGAGTGACCGAACCGTATACAATAACTCGTCGCTTTCCTTTTCTCTCGAACTCGTCGTTGTGATATCACTGCGTAGAAATTATTAAGAAGTGATAAATTTGTTATCTGCTTTGCCTGGATTATACTCAAATACACTTAAAACTGAGAAAATATTGCAATTTTGGGGAAACAAAAAATTCTCGACGCGCGTGACACGTAATTCCAGCGCGAGAGGTTAAACGCGCGCGTCTCCTGAGGACAGTATAGTCGAAACGATTTCATCGTGAAATGACACGGGTTCGCCCAACGTTGTAATTTCGGCCCGTTGTAATTTTCAACTAAACTCCATGAAACGGTCGTGCACTGAAATCGGGAATAACGAACCGTCGAACTTGGCTAGGCCAGTGCGAAACTTTCTTAACGAACCGGTTGCGATTCGAGAAACGCTGCTCCGCCAGTTTCAACGAGACTCTGATTTTTCGCCGGCTATCTCTCGGACCTGGCCAAGGAGAACGGTGAAATTTCCAAGTCGCAGTCGAAGACCAGCGGGACTGGAGAGAATCGATGAATTATTAAGTTGGATGATTAAGAATCCCGGGGCAGTTTCGGGGAGTTTCGGAACTTTGAGATCCACGAATGTTTCCAGGGCTCGCGGAAGGACTGAGACGTTCTGGAGAAGTGAGGAACCGAGGGTTCATTTCGAAATTTCGAAAATTGTACGACGTGCTGAGGAAGTGTACGATGTCGATGAAAGTTGCTTGCAAGAAAAATTAATATATATCATTTTCCATTTACATTGAAATTTCTAGTGGTAGTTCTCCCCACAACAGTATATTTCAGTATATTACAATGTATTCTTTATTCAACGTTCTGTATATTAAATATTTATTACTACGTTATACTATTATTATAAATATTTATTGTTATATTCTGTATATTAGATATTTGCTATTAGATTATATTATTTACTATTTATTATTTATTAATTTAACAGTTTTGTCCTCCAATGTAAACATATATCTGTCCTCTGATAATTGATAAAATTATTAGAATCGAAGGATATATCACACTAAAACCGATATCTGGAGAGTTAAAAGAATTATTCGAATCAGAGAGGACAGATCACCCTAAAATTTAAGATCTGCGAAAAATATCGAAGAAGAATGTATCACCCAAAAATCGACATCCAAAGAATTTAACAAATTATTAAAATCAGAGGAATTACTCCAAATTTCAAGGTCTGTGAGACGGAGAGGAAAAAAAAGAACGCGATAGCCGAAGAATGAAAAAAAAATCATTCGAAGGTTTCTCGTTAATCGAAGGATTCCTCGTCGCACGAATTCGCGAATTTCGCTCGTTCATTTTTCCAACGAGAGCTTGGAATTTCCGTCCGGGATGAAATTAATTAAATTTGCCGGAACCCGGCGAAAGATTCTTTCCCCCACCACCGAAGTCTAACACCGGCGTGACGACCAGCCAGTCAACGAGATAGACCAAGTGAAAGTTAAGCAAAGATTCACTCGTCGCCGTGAGAGCACACAGAAAGTCAGAGATGTTCGACGGAGACGAATAGTAATACGTACGTTTAGACAAGCGCAAGTTAGATGGACGACATAA
Source organism: Tetragonisca angustula (assembly GCA_036937485.2). Lineage (NCBI taxonomy): Eukaryota > Metazoa > Arthropoda > Insecta > Hymenoptera > Apidae > Tetragonisca > Tetragonisca angustula. The sequence goes on from JAWNGG020000311.1 coordinate 9,934, forward strand.
TAAATCACCGAGTCTGAGAAATCTTTTCCTCCGTTTGATCCCTAAACGCCGCAATTAAAAGTATCGTCACGAACGTTCAACGGAGAGACGATGGATCTTTATTAAGGGAAGTTGACGAGAGGCATCCATTCTTGCGTCTGTCCGATCGATCACTCGACGAGACAACGGCCAACTCTGTGCATTGAGAATGATCGAGAAGACGAGGTATTATTCGACAAAGAACTATTGGATTAGCTTATAAAGGTCATACCTGGCTAATTAATCGATTTCCCAGTTTTCATTGAGACTTTTCTTCTGTCGTTGGGACTGCCTTCTTCCCAACTGGATTATAACTTCGAATGTTATAATACCTTTTTGGAATTTCGTTCCTCGGACTTCGACAGTGACTCTCTAACTCTCGTCGTTCTTCAACTTCGATTTCTTTTCCACTTTTTAAACTATGTAACTCTCTGGATTGGGCGAGATTTTCGTGAGCTATTTTCTTGAAAACTTTATTACCTAATATTTTTTAATTTTTGAACTTTTTTATTCATGCAGTCCTCTTGGACTTTCAGTGTTTTTAAGACCTTTGTCTCTTTTGAATACTTTAAGCCTTCGTCATTTAATATTTTAAACGTCTAACTTCTTAATTCTTCAGTTAGTCAACTCTTTGACCGCTCATTAACAATCTTCTGGTTTCTTAAACTCACAGTCTGTTCAAGATATTTGTACAACTTAGTCCTTCGTTTCTTTAGACAATTGTGTTTCTTAATTACTTCTTAATATACCATTACAATTTTCCAACATCTCGACAACTCAGTTAACCAATCCTCCAATTTTTCCAAATCAATCGAATCTCTAATCGAAATGATCTCGTCGATCAACACCCAAATCTGAGTCTAACTATTGACTACACACGTGAGGTTTAAGTTTTATTAATCTTCGCGACACAGTAGTGAAAAAAAAAAATGAATATATTTCACGTAACAGCTAATCATTGACACCACGAACAATCGTCGATATATTGGTCGTCTCCCGTACCATCTACAGTTTTTAGACGACCAGTCAAATATAGTTTGGGACCAGATAAAGAGAAACTACAAATTCTTTTTTATTGATCGGTGCGAGTGTGAGTGTTGTATGTGCTCTCTAAAGTCTCGACAGTACTCCGTGCACGATGAAAAAATTCTCTAAACCAGAGCAGGCTGACTGGCGGCGTGAGCCCTTGCCCCCACTTTCCTGATCGCTAGCGCTATCCCCTCCACTGCATCGATCTCCCCACTTGCTGTAGGGAAATGACTGAGAGAGAGTGGGGGGGGAGGTCGCGCACGGCGAGGAAATGTAGTGGAGAGAGTAGCATTAGCAATAAGATTAAAGCTCTAAACTCTCTGGTTAACCACTTGCGCTGGCAACTGATTGCGGACCATAACGAGTGACCAAACTGTACATAAATGTAATTCGTCGCTCACATTTCGAACTCGTCGATATCACTGGACAGAAATTATTTGTCTTGCCTATTTTGTTTTATTTAAATATAACTTGGAAATAAATACACAGCTGAGAAACTATTACAATTTTAGAACAAAAAATTCTCGCACGAGGCAAGAAGTTAAGGGTCACGTTGAAACATGCGGTGACGCATGCAACGACTTCTAAATTTCATGAAACCTTGCATTCAACTCAGTTTTCTTGCCGATTCACCGATGCCAAGCTACACATATCGCAACGTGAAAAGAACTGACAAGTATCAGTCACCGATTTTGATGTATATGTAATTTTCAAAACAAAAAGAATTCGACACGTATCTCTAGTGTCAAACCACCCCCAAAGTTGGTGCTCCGGAATTTATTTCGTCGGATATGTATTATCTATTTATATTTTTATATATTTATATTTTTTGTATTATCTATTTATATTTTTGTCTAGTTTCTAAATGAAATTAGCGTGCGCAATTTTGCAAGGCAATCATCATATTTTACTACGTCTGATGGCCAATGAACTCTCAAAAATAGCTCTCTCTCTCTCTCTCTCTCTCTCTCTCTCTCTCTCTTTCTCTGACCCCTACTAACTCGTCTCCGAGACGCAGGAGAGCATCGACTGGCGAACGAGAGGGCCGGTATCAGCCGGTTGAAGGTTCGGTAAACAGCGGGAGCCTTAATTTGCCGGCGGATACATGCAAAACGTGGCGTGGCAGCCGACAAGACGACGCAGCCGCGGCTAGCAATCCGCAAGGATCGGCAAGTATTTACTTAGGCCGAGGAGGAGAGAGAGATTGCGGCTGCGAGGCGAGCATCGCGCCAGATGCACCGCCGCCTTTATTACGTTTCCGGGTTGCCGCTTTCCCTCCGTCTTCTCTTCAACTTGCCAAAGAAGCGGCAAGTATCAAGAGCCGCGGGATATATAGGTATCACGAGAGAGAAAGAGAGAGAGAGAGAGAGAGAAGAGGAATCGCCTCGGAAAGGATTTCAATTCTCCACAGAAAATTGTCGAGTGATTTTGGTGTGAAGAGGTGTAGCTACTCTGCCACGTTGAGGTTGTTGATTTGGTTGATTCGAAAGGTTTATACGTATCGTGAGCGTTGAACGTTGAACGTAATTAAATGAAAAAGTATAAAAGAATAGTTAAATAAAAATATATACAAGTGACGTACGACATTGAATTATTAAATAGTAAATATGATTGCTATTATTATAGTAAATATAATAAATATAACTGAATTGTTAAATAGTAAATATAACATTTTACAATTATGATATTTCTGATGAATTTCTTGTCGAATTTCTTACAGAATTGCAAATTTCCTCTCCGTTACAAATTATCATTCGAATCGTTTCACAAGAAGATTATCGATCGATACGATTCACGAAAATTTTCGTGAAACAATGTTCGGCGTTGAACAGATCCCTCGACAGCTACACCATGATCCATGCTCCGATATACTGGCAACAATAAAAAAAAATATACGGCAATTTAATTCGACGGAAAAATTGCGAAAAAGCGATAGCTTCTCTCGCGAAAAATTAATATCTCGACCGGGACGAGCGATTTATCGGCCAATGATATTCACGGGGAAAATTGATAACGATAGTTCATCGGCAGCAGATAATCAACCGGATTGAAATTAATATTAAAATTAATTACACCCGGCGAATTGCGGAATAACTTTAATGAAACGTTTATTAGAAAATTCCAAAGGCAATCTCCGCGATCAGCCGTGAGAGAGAGAGAGAGAGAGAGATCCGTCGGATCGTTGAATAGCTCGAACAATTGAACTATCGAAAAGCTTATCAAAAGCTTCGTCAAAACCACTGGCACGAACCCGAAATACCTGGAGAGCTTTCGATACCCGACGAATCTAATCAGACGATGAATGTTGCAGCAAGATCATTTGAACGTTAAATATTTGATTGGATGTTACGATAGAAAGTCAAGCGTATTGTTACACAGACCACGTGTTGTTACGCATTTATTTATTGTTATTTTATTATTGGCTAAAGAAGATTGGAACTGTCAAAAAAATTTTTTCATAAAAGTCGTTTGGTTCGAAGAGAGTGCATGCTGCAAATCATTTTGTTTGCAGGTCGAGGAAATTTTAAAATGACCTTTATCTCTTTTATTTTTTAAGAATAATTTAATATTATTTAACTTATATATTTCTATTATATTATTGTAATGTTAAAATATTATGTCAAATTAATAATTAATAACATTAAAATTAACAATCCTATTCGACTTACATATATTAAATAATCACATCGAATTCGAGCTGATACACCTCGAATTATAACTAACGATATTAAATTAATTTTATTTAATAAATTAAATAAAGTATTTCAATTAAAAAAAAAAAACAAAATTACTACCAAAATCATTCTTATAAATAATGAATTTATATATTCGAATAGAAAAAATATAAATAAACAGTCTTCTATAATATTCTAAATTAAATGCTGAAACCAATTCTGATTCACCTTCCATTAAGGTATTCGATTTAAATCAGTTAATAAGCTAATAATAAATATAAAGTATAAATGATATAAAAAAAATAAAACATTTGAAATTTACCTGAATGAAAAGTTAAATTAATTAATTTAACATCTTCAATTATTATTATTATTAAAAATATTAAAACTTTAAGTGAAATTATCCTGTCATCTGGCTGGAAATGATTAATGCCAGGTACATACTCTGTGTTTCTATATAATGTTTGCTCGTAACGCCGGTCCATGGAGGTGGTGATCTATGCTGCCGATTTCAGCGCTGATTCCAGCCACGTAAACGTCTCCCGGTGCACGCGCTTTGTGGCCAGCCATACGTTGGCAAACAAACGAGAACCGCCCATTGTATATCGATTGTGTTCGCGCCCGATCGCGGGAACAATGGAAATAATTGAGCGTACAAATTACGATAGCGAGAAATACAGAGAGACAGAGAGGGAGAGAGAGAGAGAGAGAGGGCAGGCGTGCCGCTCGGAACCTGGCAATTAGGTATCTACCAGCGGGACACTGGCGCTGAGAGAATCTGCTGCATCGAGTTGTTTGCAGTATCGAGAAACGTCCGTCGTTTCGCTTTGAGGGCCACGAAAACGAAAACGTGGAATCAATTAGGGAGGTGTACGTACAGTTGTCATAGATGAATTTCTACACCTTCGATTTGGTGGAAATACGTATGTACGTGCAAAGAATCCGCCGCAAAATGTTTTTTTTTTCATTCTGCGTTGTTAATGAATTAATTGAAAAAAATGTGTGAGATGGCAGTAACAACAAAATTTAATATTAAAAATGTTACCTTCACTTCTAATTGTCACTCAAAGATTCGACATCTCGTGCGTTACTGCCCAATATATTAGACACCACGAAGTTTAAACATTAACTGCTAAGAAAATAAACAAGAAAGAATTAAAAGAATTTGAATACTTTCGCAATGTTACGCCGCGCAGGACACAGTTGTACAAGAAACGAATTTTCACGAATTTCTGTAACTAGATTCTTTCTCTCGCGCCGCTCTGTTACGCGCTCTCCAAAAACAGCGTCGCGAGATTACAGAAACGTAGCAGCCACACGCTCGGACAAACTACGCGCAGCAAATACTCAGAGAACGTTGTACAAATCTCCTGAAAGAGGAACAACCAGCAATAAAGCCTTTTTCGTTCGTGACTGCCGCTAGTAAACGCGAGAAGAAGTCACGGATATATAAAGTTAAAGACTTTGCAAGTTAATCCTGATAAGGTAGGACAGGTTAATCGCCGAGCTGCCTTTAAACCTTGAAAATGAGCATTTCTACTCGCTTCGTTTCGATTCACCATGTTGTGAACTTTAATTTGCACGCGTTCGTGAAATTTTCACGGTGATGATAAATGTTGATTTTGAGATAATGATTTTTTTTTAGTTCTTCATGGAAAAAAGTTAAAAGTCAAATGGAAAGAGTAATATACCTCAGTAAGAAAATGTGTTATTAGAACTACGTGTGCTATAGAAATTTTATAAATAACTGTGAAAACAATTTCATTATTTTAACACGTCCAACATGACCGATTCAACTTTCAGACTTTCGTTTCTTCACAAGTGCTTTAAAAGATTTTTAATTTCTTTCTGGACACAACTATATAAATCTACTTGGTATAATTATCATTTAAATTGTAATGACTCGTACGTAGAGTATTTTGAAACGGTTGTTCTAGATAGATATTTTCATTTGTTTATTTATATTAATATTTCTGTTAACGAACCAAAGTCCAAATATATATTTGCAAAAGCAATTTGTTTGGAAATACAAATCTTTCGATCTCGAGTCAATTTTCCAGCAGATGAATCCGAAATAAAAGAAAAACAATGAATTAGTTTAAAACAATTACAAGAAAAAATTTCCTTCTCGTGAAAGAGTTAAAGCAAGCTTTAAATCGCGACATCGTTCCTAGAAACTACACGTACCAGCACTTTATGTATATTTACTCCTACTATAATCGATCAAAGGGCTGGTTGTGAAATAAAGGTTCTTTATTTATACGAGAATAATACAGCTAACTGTTAATTTAATATAGAAAATTTTTGGATAATAGAAGAAATTAAAGTAGTCTTCACTTAAGCGCCCGCAATTGGGACCGAAAACAGCCATTCAAATGGAGAAAATTGGCGCGAAAGGAAAGAGAGGGAGTGGTAAGACAGCGCAGAGTGGGGATGTGTCACGTGGTAAGAGAGCGCAGAGTGGGGATGAGTCACGTGGTAAGAGAGCGCAGAGTGGGGATGAGTCACGTGGTAAGACAGCGTAGAGTGGGGATGAGCCCCAATTCCAAGAATTGGTGGGGATAGTCACAGGCGCTCTCTTGCACTGGAATAACGTGTCACGCACGTCGAGAATATTCGCAATATTTTCTCAATTTTAAGTATACTGAAGTATAACCTAGACGAAACAAATAATAAATTTACTACTTCTCAGTAATTTTTATCCAGTGGTATACCGACGAATTCAAGAAGAAGACGAGTTTATCGTGTACCGGTTTGGTCACTCGTTATGGTCCGCGAACCAGTTACTAGCGCAAGAGGTTAAACGGGGAAAATTATGGACAATTAAGCGATGATTACTGCATGCCATTTTCATCCTTTCTATACGAATGAAACAAATGACAATGAACACAAAATTTGAAATCAGACTTTTTTACATTTCGAGACGGTTTAGTTATCAGTTACGTTCGCGATGCTCTTAACCTAGTTCTTGTATCTAAAAATTTCCAATTATATCGTCAAACGACGACGACGACGACGACGACGCGTAAATGAAAGGGGAACTATGGTTCTCTCGAGCACTCGAGCCGCCAGAGCGAGTGAATACGAAATAAAGCGTGAGTAACGCCTGTGGCGTTCTCCGTTTCGTTGCTTCCTTTTCATTATATATGTAAGAGGATTAAGCCGAGGAGGAACTGCTGAATGCTGCAGCAGAAGGATACAATGTGTTGGGAGTCGCGAGCCTTTCGCGGCAACATAAAACACCTTTGTAATCGGCTTTCGCCGGCGATAATGCGATTTGTATTCAGTGACGGTAGCGGTCAGGCCTCGAGTCAAACCACGCGGACAATACACACCGTTTGACTGACGATCGTGGCGAATGTTTTCGGCACGAATTCACGAGCTCTGGTGGTATCCTAGGAACCTAACCTGAACTAGGGCAATATTTGTCCTACCGCTGATGATGGTCAATCGTTGCAATTAACTTGTGACCATTACTTTGGAAACCTAAGTTAGTGTCGATGAGAGGCATTACTATATATTATATATATATATATATATATATATATATATATATATTATGTAAAGTGACGCAGTACATAGTTACATAGCTGTGCGCTATGCAATATTTGTGTAGAAATTGCTATCAAAGGGGGATATGTACAGTGGGAAATGCTAATTGCATTCTGCTCTTAATCAGCAAGCTGTGCCCTGTTAACTGCAGTTTCCTTCGTGATTACTCTAGTTAATTTCGTGATTAACCTTCTGCAAACGAGAAATTTCACGCGGGGAGAATTTTATTGCGCGATCTCTCTCTCTCTCTCTCTGTCTCTGTCTCTCGATTCCATTTCGTTCCGCGAAAAGAATCTCATCACTTCGTCGCGAGGAAATTGCAGATTTTTCGTGAGATTTATCTCAGACTTTCATTTCTTTGTTTCTGTGATATTCTTCAGTCGGTCTACTCTGAACGATTAATCTTGCATACGTAAATAAAATTCTAGAAATTAAAATATGTGTGTAATTCTTTTCCATACTGATATATATATATATATATATATATATATAATGGAATCTTAATTTTTTTTAATATTGATATATCATAAATTTGGTTTGTTTAAATAATTACAGTCTACAATTTCTGTGGAACTTGATCGAGTTATCAATCATTTTCGAAAGGCCTCTTTCAATCTACCAGGTTCTCTTAGCTAATTTAGTGAATGATTGACTTCCCATAAATAAAATTATGAATAGGATGCCACAAAAAGGATCTTCTTTCGTTGCTAGAAAAATCCTAATTGATTGCACCTTCATCGTAAATGGTTTCATTAACTTTGTCTCTCGTGTCTTTTGCGTAAATTTTTATTGCAATATTAAAATATGATTTGTCTAAACAATTGCACGTTTGACTTCCATAAAAATTTATCGATAGGTTATTTTTTAAAAATCTACTCACATTATTTTCTTTCTTAATCATTAAAATTGTCGTTCAATCATAAAAGGATCTTCCGAAAAATTGGAAAATCGACGGAAATATTCTCATCACGATCTTTCTTTTCTTTTCTTTTTGTTACAGAAGGATCAAAATATGGCTTGTCGAAATAACATACATCTCTGAAATAATATAAATTTTATGAAATTCACGATTTTTCTAAAACTGTATCAATCTTGTCAGCTATCTCTAGAGGATCAACATTTCTGAACCTGTCAAATTATTTTTGTTCCCAATGATGTCATACTGAAATTATTATTGTTCGAAAGAATTGAAAAATTAAAATGACTTGAGGAATCAATGTGGCTCGTCAAAGTAATTATATCTCTGGTTCTCATGAAACTTTATCAACTTATTCGAAAGATCTACACTTTTTCGAACCTGTTAAATTATTAAATTATTTTCATTTTCAGCCTCCTTGTATGGAAATTATCGTTCAATTGTAAAGTGAGAAATCAACTTTTCAACAAAAGAATTGAAACAGTCTCTGACAAAATAAATATATCTCCGAATTTTATAAAAATTTATTGGCTCGTTCGAAAGATAATATACATTTTTTCGAAGCCGTCGAATTCATTCCAGTATTAAAATTATTGTTCAATTACAAAGTGAAAAATTAACAGAGATATCCAGATCTCTGCACAAAAGAATTGAAGTACAATTTACCAAACTAAATGTATCTCTGTCTTTCACAAAACTCCACCAACTTATCCTACATTTTTCGTGCTTTCTTAGTCTCCTCGCGTCAAAAATTATTGTTCGATCCCTTGACAAGGAATGAAAAAGAGAAAAAAAAACCGATCAACAGAGAGAGGATGCATATTTTCATCGTTGCGCCAAAAGACAGCAGCCTCGGTTTCGAATTATTTCACGCTCCACCGTCGCTATCGATTTTCCGCGACGAGATACCCGTGATCAATTATAATTTTCTCGCGGCTGAACAAAATTTCCCCCGCCGACCGAAGAGAGACAGAGAGAGAGAGAGAGAGAGAGAGAGAGAGAGAGAGAGACGTACTCGCTAATTAACAATTAACCAGTTGACAACTTGCAGCAACGAAGCTGCCCCCCTCCCCTCCCCATCCATCTGACCCCTGATTAAAAGCAGAACGCAATAAGCGAAACGCAACGGTGAAAGGTTCGAACTCGTTAAGGGAACGTCAAGCAAAATTCAAGAAGATATCGCGTTCCTCCCGAAGTCCACGAACGAGTGTCAGGAAATTAAACATAAAACGGGCGGATGAGGAGGTGGGTGTGTGGCGGCGAATGATAGGCAAGAGAGCCACGAGAGGAGGGAGGATGGGGGGGTGAGTTCACCCCCCTCCCCCGTTCGCAGAGCGGCGGAGGTCGAGCAAGATAAGGAGTATACAAGGGAAGTCCTGTGAAACGAAGGGGACTTAATAAAATCAAGAGAAAATCCAGGGGTAGCAGAATGGAAACTTGAGATATCGCGTCAACCGGCCTGCCGCCGGGGGTGGTGTCTCCAACCAACCCTCTCCCTCCCACCCCACCCCTCTCCTCCCCTCCTGGCGGCGGTGTGTTTCCGATTCCGAGGACGCTGCCAGTTGCTGGTTCGCCGAGTAAATAGAGTGGAAATTCAATATTTTAATTTCAGTTTGCTGCCTTTGTCCCGCGAGCGAACGCGGGGAAACGTAATACTTTGGGCGGACGTTAAGGCGCATTTCCACTGGCTTTTCTTCTCTTTTTTTTTTTTTTTTTTTTTTGTTCTTCCCTCTAGTCGCGTCACGGAAGAGACGAAACTATTAACGCGGGTTTGCACGCTGCCGGGATGTCTCTGCAGGTGCGATTGTATATAAATTTTCTTGCCAAGGAATCTGGATATCACAGAAGAACGATTCTCGCAGTTTCCAACGTGTTTTACGTGTATCTTTTTTTTTTAGGGAATCACTGGCAGCCTCTGTGTAATTGTCCATATCATTTTCCATGCATTCGCTATTCACTTTTAATAAAGAGACGGCGTGTGAAAGCAGATCTTGTAACGATGTCAATTTGTTGTTAGAATTTATACAACGTATAAATACTAGTGATAAAATAATAATATAAAGTACAAATGCTAGTAACGAAACAATAAAACAGTCGTATAAAATGAAAATAATACAAGATATATACACTAGTAATAAAAGTTATAAATGATGCAAAGTATAAATACTAGTCATTAAATATTCCTATACACAAACGGTTATAGTACAAATACTAATAAAGAAGAAATAAAAGTAATAGGAAAATAATGAACGTATAAATTCTAGTAACAAAATGAAACGAAGTACAAATACTAGTCATTAAGTATTTCCATAGACAAATAGTTATAGTACAAATACTAGTAACGAAACAATAAAACAATAATGTAAAATGAAAATAGTACGATAATCGAAATTGATAAAATGAAAGTAATACGTACAAACACTAGTAACAAAATGATACAAAGTACAAATACTAGTCATTAAATATTCCCATACGCAAATGGTTATAGTACAAATACTAGTAACGAAACAATGAAACAATAATATAAAATGAAAATAGTACGATAATCGAAATTGATAAAATGAAAGTAATACATACAAACACTAGTAACAAAATGATACAAAGTACAAATACTAGTCATTAAGTATTTCCATAGACAAATAGTTATAGTACAAATACTAGTAACGAAACAATGAAACAATAATATAAAATGAAAATAGTACGATAATCGAAATTGATAAAATGAAAGTAATACATACAAACACTAGTAACAAAATGATACAAAGTACAAATACTAGTCATTAAGTATTTCCATAGACAAATAGTTATAGTACAAATACTAGTAACGAAACAATAATGTAAAATGAAAATAGTACGATAATCAAAATTGATAAAATGAAAGTAATATGTACAAACACTAGTAATAAAATGATACAAATTACAAATATTCTCGTACACGTGGTACACTTCGAATTCGTTTTCTCTTCTCTATATCAAATTGCAATTGCAAAAACCGAATGAATTTCTAAAGAATTTTTCCCCCTATTTTATTTGTTCGATTCCCTACATTTGCTCCTGATATTTTCAACACTTCGAATTCGGGACACCCGAATATATTGTGTCGTCCAGTAACATTTAAATTCGGGAAAATCATCGACAGCGACACGCTAGAGCACACCAAACTATTTATCAATGAGAGTCGTTCGTTGTCACGTGAATAATGAAGAGGGCTCTAATTGGGCCCGGTTGAAAGCCTCCATTGTTGGATCGGGTGGTTGTTTTTCACGCGATCGTCGATAGCGTGCTTTATTTGAGTTTTTAATCGATGCGATCGCGATTTCAGCTCTCGAGCTTCGTTTCAATCGGATGATCGATTTGCTTAGGAATTCGGGGGAGGTTGTGTAACACGCTGTGAACATTCCTGCAGTGTAATTGCAGCCGGTAGATACTGTTGATTATGCGAACGGGGAATTGCAACGTAGCGAGTATGATAATTTCATTAATATTCTTTCAACGAGCAATTGAAATAATGCAGGAAGGAGCTCGCGTACTTTTGAGCTTACAGACAGATTATTTTATTAAATTTCATTGCCATTCGACTTGAAGACAAATGTATTAACGAACCTGAATATTTGAAACTTACACATGGAAAAATATTTAAACAACAGAATAATCGTTTTTAAATTATACAAATACCTTGTATCTTGTGTTAGACTCATTTCGCAGGAAACGAAACTTTTATGTACATACATTGATTATACAGTTAAATTAATTAATTAATTTGTGAAAAATTTAAATTATTTAAGTATTTAATATCCACTAAACTTGATGATAATTCACTCGGATGTGATGAATATTTATATGAATATGTGATAAGAAAATATTGACATACACGTGCATACATACAAACACATACATGCATACATATATCCATAGTCAACGTCGTCTATAGGACTCAAAGGGTTGAACGACGAACACCAGGGCCAACGAAACGGATGGGAAGAAACAAGGAGGAAAAATTATTATTTTGTGAAAAATTTAAATTAACAAACGTATTTAAAATCCACCAAACTTGGTAATTCATTCGGGTGTGATGAGTATTTATCTCGTACACTAAGAATTGTCACTGCGAGTATATGTGAGATAAGAAAATATTGACAAACACGTACAAACAGATACATACATATATCCACAGTCAACGTCGTCAAACGACCTTCGCCAAACTGTTAAACTTCGCGATATATATTTGTCTATAACTGGGTTGAACGACGAACCCCAGGGCCAACGAAAACGGATGGGAAGAAACAAGGAGGAAAAATTATTATTTTGTGAAAAGTTTAAATTAACAAACGTATTTAAAATCCACCAAACTTGGTAATTCATTCGGGTGTGATGAGTATTTATCTCGTACACTAAGAATTGTCACTGCGAGTATATGTGAGATAAGAAAATATTGACAAACACGTACAAACAGATACATACATATATCCACAGTCAACGTCGTCAAACGACCTTCGCCAAACTGTTAAACTTCGCGATATATATTTGTCTATAACTGGGTTGAACGACGAACCCCAGGGCCAACGAAACGGATGGGAAGAAACAAGGAGGAAAAATTATTATTTTGTGAAAAATTTAAATTAACAAACGTATTTAAAATCCACCAAACTTGGTAATTCATTCGGGTGTGATGAGTATTTATCTCGTACACTAAGAATTGTCACTGCGAGTATATGTGAGATAAGAAAATATTGACAAACACGTACAAACAGATACATACATATATCCACAGTCAACGTCGTCAAACGACCTTCGCCAAACTGTTAAACTTCGCGATATATATTTGTCTATAACTGGGTTGAACGACGAACCCCAGGGCCAACGAAACGGATGGGAAGAAACAAGGAGGAAAAATTATTATTTTGTGAAAAATTTAAATAACAAACGTATTTAAAATCCACCAAACTTGGTAATTCATTCGGGTGTGATGAGTATTTATCTCGTACACTAAGAATTGTCACTGCGAGTATATGTGAGATAAGAAAATATTGACAAACACGTACAAACAGATACATACATATATCCACAGTCAACGTCGTCAAACGACCTTCGCCAAACCGTTAAACTTCGCGATGTATATGTGTCTATAGGACTCAAAGGGTTGAACGACGAACACCAGGGCCAACGAAACGGATGGGAAGAAACAAGGAGGAAAAATTATTATTTTGTGAAAAATTTAAATTAACAAACGTATTTAAAATCCACCAAACTTGGTAATTCATTCGGGTGTGATGAGTATTTATCTCGTACACTAAGAATTGTCACTGCGAGTATATGTTAGATAAGAAAATATTGACAAACACGTACAAACAGATACATACATATATCCACAGTCAACGTCGTCAAACGACCTTCGCCAAACTGTTAAACTTCGCGATATATATTTGTCTATAACTGGGTTGAACGACGAACAGCAGGGCCAACGAAACAAGGAGGAAAAATTAGGGAAGAAGGGGGAGGATCGACGACAATGAATGTAGCGGAATGTAGCTGAGGGGAGGACGATTACCGAAGCACGCTAACGACGACCGAGGATTTCGCGTCGAGTTACACGCGCCCAAGGTGAGAAAGCGAAGACCCACCACCAGGCCTTTTCATCCCCTTAACTCCTCTGCTTCTTCCTTCCCATTTCCACCCCAACCTCTCCCCACTACACAGCCTTACCCTTATTTGTTCTGAGAGGGTCGCCGCAAACAATGCCTGGATCACGGCCTGTTTACTATGAATTGAAATTCTTGTAAATTTCACCCTTTGTTCGGGGGAGAGAGGGTTGGCTGTCTCGTTCGTACTAAGTATCACGACCGAAGGATTTTCTTAAATTTGTTACGCCACGCGTCTTGGGGAGAGAAGAATCGCTGAAGCGATTCTTCTTTGTGTTGGCGTCACTTCTTTTATTTTTTTACTTTTTTGTGTTTTTGATTGTACTGGGGTTTTGTCGGTGAGAGAAAGAGGGACGAGGCGGAAATTATGAAAGAGTAATGACGACGCTACTGCACGAATTGCTTTTCTGAAGTGTACGGTGGAAATCAATTAGTTTGGACAGTCAACAATTTCGTCGATCTACGGGAAAATAGATTTTCATCTTTTCGTACGCAATTCGTAAGAAATAACGAATGTTTATTGGTCATTAATTTGTTAATCGTAGATTTGTCACACTTTCGAAATCATCCACTATGTACATACATTTTTATCTTTGAAAATTTGAAAATTCCCTCAAACACCCACCATCCTAATCCCATTTGAAGATTAATAGGTCCATTTAGCAATATTCCTCCTTCTATTTCTCCATAAATTTGGAATCTATTGTTTTCTCTTTCAACCCTTTTCGAAATTATCCAACCCTCTGCGTATATTTTTATCTTTCAAAATTCCCTCAAACACCTACCATCCTCTTCTAATGTTAGAGAATTAACAGCCCTATTTATCAATATTTTTACAACATTCCTCCTCCCCTATAAAAGTCACTAATTTTTTATCTTTCGAAATCATCCAACTCTCTATCTACATCCTTATCTCTCGAAATTCGAAAATTCCGCCAAACACCTATCACCTTGAAGGACTATAATACCCCCTAGTCTGGTAGCATCTCTTCGCAGCAACATCCTCACAATATTCCTCCCCTACAAATTTTTAAATTTACCGTTTCATCTTTCAACCCTTTCGAAATTATCCAACCCTCTGCGTATATTTTTACCACTCAAAATTCCCTCGAATACCTACCATGCTCTTGTTGAATGTTAGAAGATTAACAGCCCCATTTAGCAATATTTTCATAATATTCCTCCTCCCCTATAAAAATCACTATTTCATCTTTCTACCCTTTCGAAATCATCCAATTCTCTGCATATATATTTTTACCTCTCGAAATTCGAAAATTCCCTCAAATAACCACCATCCTGTTAGCAATATTTAGCAATATTTAACAACATCTCTCCTCCCCTATAAAAGTCACTACTTTATTTTTCAATACCCTTTCGAAGTCATCCAACTCTCTATCTACATCCTTATCTCTCGAAATTTGAAAATTCCGTCAAACACCTATCACCCTGACAGACTATAATACCCCCTAGTCTGGTAGCATCCAACCCTCTGCATAGATTTTTACCACCGTCCACCATCTTGGTAATCTCTTAATTTCCTAACCCCGTTATCAATATTTAGCAATATTTAACAACGTCTCTCCTCCCCTATAAAAGTCACTATTTTATCTTTCAGTACTCTTTCGAAATCACCCAGCTCTCTATCTCTCGAAATTCGAAAATTCCCATCACCCTGAAAGACTAACACCTCGGCCCTCCTATCTCCAACAAATCCTGGAAACCGCCTTTTTATCTCGTTCCAAGTTATTCACAAATTTACCTCCATCCTGATCCCAAAATTCGAACGCTGCACCCTCAAACACCTGTGCCCCCTGCCACTGGCGATAACGCCAGCGTGAAAAACAGCACGAGGAAGCGAGGCAGCGACCCCGTGGCTCGATCGTATCAAACGGGCACGGGGAAATTCGGGGAAAGTTCGGGGGGCTAGCGGTGGTAGATTGAAAGCCGCAGACGGGAGCGGTCGAGCCGATTAACAGCGAAACGTCGCCTTTGTTCCTCTTTAAGGGCGACGACGGAGGATCTGTGGCATTAGGGGCGGCGCGTGCTCCGGCCGGAAGATCACAGGTTCGCAAATTACAAGCTCTCGACTCTCTCTCTCTCTCTCTCTCTCTCTCTCTCTCTCTCTCTCTATCAGTCAGTCAGAAGTGCGCTCTGGCACAGGCATCGCAAAGACATTGCGGTTCGACGAATCGACGATGGTTCGATCCGTAACTCGAAGCAAGAGAGAGAGAGAGAGAGAGACGCTGTTAATTCGCGAAATCACGCCGCCAGCCACCAATGTCTAATTAACACCACGTTTGATTATCGCTCTTGTATCTAAGGGCTGTCTGTCCCTCTTTTGTTCCCGGCGAATAGTTCATTTACCTCGCGATGATACTCGTAGGATTGAGTTAGCGAGTTGCGAGCTGCACTCGACGGTTCCTGTAGTTGGGTGGGATTTCGGCAAGATGCAAGGTATTTTGAGCTTCGAGGGGAGTGATTTGCGATGGAATCGGTTATTTTCGTTTCGGTTGGTGATCATCGCCTATTATTACAGGTAGAAAGACGAACGATGTTCCGAGACAGAAAATTTGTAATTAAAAGTGAAGTAATTCTACAATTGACACGTGAACGACGTTGCAAGTTTTAAAAATGGACGGCGAATTAAGGAAACTTGCGATTCGGAACGTACCGAACCCCTAAATATCGCCGATCTTGAAGAAATTTGGCAAGAACGTATTTTTTGTTGTCGGCAACGCGAATTATATTTACTTAAATATCTTTCTGTGTACATTGGTGAAATTTTTTAACGACGAGTTTAATGGTGTATACTGTTTTGCAAAAAAAAAAAAAAAAAGAAGAAAACGAAGTGAATATCAATTTCAATTTCCCTAAACATCGCAGTAATCACGTTCAATCTCTGTTACACTTGCTCTGAATAGTAGAGCAATTTTTTTTCTGATTAATCCAACGAGATCAAGTCGCTTGAAATTACACTATCGAATAAAAAGCACCAGGCAGAGGATTCTTAAATAACTGGAACAGAGGATCGGATTAAATTTCATAAGCGTAGACGTAAATCTTCGACGCGATTGTGCTTCTTTAAAGCACATTATCCTGTTGCACGATCCTTCCCTCTCGTTTATATCGAGAGAGTTTGTAACAGAGTTAGCTGGCCGCGTAAAATCTTTTATCGAACAGTTTTCCTGTTTATTTTCGATCTCGTAAACTTCTTTGATACCGCCGATTCCGCGGAAACGAAATTAAAAATGAAATTGAAAATCCCTTGGGCGAACAACTAACTCGCTGAGAGCAAGTTGGTTGAATTTCCCTGGAAGAGTATAATTAACTGGTAGGGAAGTTGTAGAAGGTGTGTTATTGAAAGGGAATCAGGCTCCGGACGATTGCAAGTTCCTCTGTATTAATTCCTCTCGCAGTTTATGTGCCTGGCAAGCAATATGATCGATCTCTCGTGCTGCTCGCGCACAAGTTAGCACAATCTACTTATCCTGAATTCCAATCCTTGGCGAGCCACAAATTGCTCTCCTCAATTCGCTATCTTGTAGCACGTAGTATGTTTCGTCTTTCCTTCAATTGGATAATCGATAATGATTAAATTAATTACATGTTACTTGGCAGGAACAACTGTGATCAGTTTTGTCCAAATTATTCTTTAATTCGGTTTGTTTTTTCCTTTTTTTTTTTTTTTTTTTTTTTTTTTGAAACTCGAAACTTGCAATTATTTTCATTTTTCATTTAATTATATCAATAATAATTTTTCTACCAATTATATGTAATAATAATTACTTGTTAAAAATAGCTATCACCAAATAATTTTGATCTTTAATTTATTATGCACCAGTAATAATTTATTTGCCACTTAACGTGAAATAGCTGTTTCCAATTTTGGCAAATTGCAAACTGTATTCTAATGATTCATTTTCGAATCTTGGAACGTCTATCATCTTTCTGTCAATCAGATATCGACAGCAATTTTACCTGTCGCCTGACAAAAATAACTATGATCTCAGCCGAACACAAATTTCCCTTAATTCACCCTCTATTTATAAAACCTATAACGTCTCCCATTTTTCAATTATAAAATTCTAAAAATTGCTTCTCTCATTTTCAATTGTGAAAATAACTTCTCCAATATTGTCAAATTACAAGTTGTCATTTTCTCGAATTTTGGATTGTCTTTCATCTTTCTACCAATCAGACATCACTTAACAAAAATAACTGTGACCTCAGACCACAAATTTCCTTTAATTCACTCTCTGTTTTTTAAAACCTGTAACGTCTCTCATTTTTCAATTATAAAATTATAAAAATTGCTTCTCTCATTTTTAATTGTGAAAATAACTTCTCCAATATTGTCAAATTACAAGTTGTCATTTTCTCGAATTTTGGATTGTCTTTCATCTTTCTACCAATCAGACATCACTTAACAAAAATAACTGTGACCTCAGACCACAAATTTCCTTTAATTCACTCTCTGTTTTTCTAAAACCTGTAACATCTCCCATTTTTCAATTATAAAATTCTAAAAATTGCTTCTCTCATTTTTAATTGTGAAAATAACTTCTCCAATATTGTCAAATTACAAGTTGTCATTTTCTCGAATTTTGGATTGTCTTTCATCTTTCTACCAATCAGACATCACTTAACAAAAATAACTGTGACCTCAGACCACAAATTTCCTTTAATTCATCCACTATTTTTTAAAACCTGTAACGTCTCTCATTTTTCAATTATAAAATTCTAAAAATTGCTTCTCTCATTTTTAATTGTGAAAATAACTTCTCCAATATTGTCAAATTACAAGTTGTCATTTTCTCGAATTTTGGATTGTCTTTCATCTTTCTACCAATCAGACATCACTTAACAAAAATAACTGTGACCTCAGACCACAAATTTCCTTTAATTCATCCACTATTTTTTAAAACCTGTAACGTCTCTCATTTTTCAATTATAAAATTCTAAAAATTGCTTCTCTCATTTTTAATTGTGAAAATAACTTCTCCAATATTGTCAAATTACAAGTTGTCATTTTCTCGAATTATGGATTCTCTTTCATCTTTCTACCAATCAGACATCACTTAACAAAAATAACTGTGACCTCAGACCACAAATTTCCTTTAATTCACTCTCTATTTTTTAAAACCTATAACGTCTCCCATTTTTCAATTATAAAATTATGAAAATTGCTTCTCTCATTTTTAATTGTGAAAATAACTTCTCCAATATTGTCAAATTACAAGTTGTCATTTTCTCGAATTTTGAATTGTCTTTCATCTTTCTACCAATCAGACATCACTTAACAAAAATAACTGTGACCTCAGACCACAAATTTCCCTTAATTCACCCTCTATTTATAAAACCTATAACGTCTCCCATTTTTCAATTATAAAATTATGAAAATTGCTTCTCTCATTTTTAATTGTGAAAATAACTTCTCCAATATTGTCAAATTACAAGTTGTCATTTTCTCGAATTTTGGATTGTCTTTCATCTTTCTACCAATCAGACATCACTTAACAAAAATAACTGTGACCTCAGACCACAAATTTCCTTTAATTCATCCACTATTTTTTAAAACCTGTAACGTCTCTCATTTTTCAATTATAAAATTCTAAAAATTGCTTCTCTCATTTTTAATTGTGAAAATAACTTCTCCAATATTGTCAAATTACAAGTTGTCATTTTCTCGAATTTTGAATTGTCTTTCATCTTTCTACCAATCAGACATCACTTAACAAAAATAACTGTGACCTCAGACCACAAATTTCCCTTAATTCACCCTCTATTTATAAAACCTATAACGTCTCCCATTTTTCAATTATAAAATTATGAAAATTGCTTCTCTCATTTTTAATTGTGAAAATAACTTCTCCAATATTGTCAAATTACAAGTTGTCATTTTCTCGAATTTTGGATTGTCTTTCATCTTTTTACCAATCAGACATCACTTAACAAAAATAACTGTGACCTCAAACCACATATTTCCTTTAATTCACTCTCTGTTTTTTAAAACCTGTAACGTCTCTCATTTTTCAATTATAAAATTCTAAAAATAAAAGTCCGTACCCTGTCCAAGTCAGACGAGCACGAGGACGAAGAGGAGGGGTTTGCTGGCTGCCTGGTCGAAAGACAGAACAACAGAATCTCTTCCCTCCCCCAGAGACTTTCTCCTTTGAAAGCAGACTAAGGCTAATTCCGGTTGATTGCGCGAGACCGTTCCGCATTTCCGCCAAGGAAACACAATGGAAACACGATCGTGTCCCTCCCCCAACCCACGTTCGTATTGATATTTGACGAGTAGGAAGATTACAAGGCGAAGACGCGAGACGGCCAAGTAGCGTTCTCTGCCGAACTCTATGCCGGAATGCCAATGGTGGAGCAACTCGTGCATAATTAGTACAAATTGCTCGGCACAACTGGCGTACAGATGTTTCTCTCTGGCGTTTGCTCTAATTACCGCTGTGTGGAATGTTTATGGTTGCTTTCGGGGGAGAGGGGCGTCGTTAATTAAAGAAAAGGAAGGTTTCGGTGGCGAAGAAACTCGACGAAACGAAACGATCCGATTGAGTCGAAGTAATCGAGTACAGTGATCGCTAAAGTTAACCTTCTCTGCGGGTGCTGTCCAGATCCTTGCTGACTTCTGAATTAGAGAGTGAATCACTTCGGCACGGAATTTTATAAAATATGCAGACACAAACGAAGTCGACAAGCGCGTTGTCGTTCGAAGTTGTGACAGTTGTCAAACAGTTATGAGACTGTTATTGTTAATTTAAACCTTTGATAAGAATTATCGAAATTCTTGTCTGTGATCGTCAGTGTCAGACGCCATTCGTGAAGAATTTTCACGTGCATTTTCTATCAGAAATTATTTCGACGATACTAAATTTTATGATTATAATAGGTATGAAGCAAATCGACGTGTGTTATTATTAAACCTACCCGATTATTGTTGTTAATATAATTCAAATAGGAAAATTATTGAAAAGTCTATGGGTGATTTAATTTGTAATTTATTTAAATATTTAATTGTGATTTCAAAGATATATTATTTATTTTAAATTATTATAAAAATATTTGTTTTTAGAATTATATTATTTATTTATTATTTAATTATATTATTTTTTAGAATATATTTTTTATTATTTAATTTAGAATTGATTTTTGAATGAAATATTATTAGTTTTAATTCAATAAAGTTAAATATATTTTTAATTATAAATTATAAAGTATTTATTTTTTTAGTAATATTTATTTCTTCAATAATTTATATATATATAGAATTAATTATATAAATTTAAATAATTTTTTATTAGGACGATTTTATTATTTAATATTATTTTCATTGTTAATAATTATATTGATTTTAAGTCCTAATATATTAACAATTATATTAGGATGAGATCGATCAAGATTAATGTCATATTCTTTAATTATTTATTATAATAAATTAAATTCATTTAACTCAGGAATAATATTTATATATATATATATATAAATGGTATGGTCCTTGAAGAATTAATGTGCGATTTCTATTAGAAATTGTTTCAGCAATAATAAATTTTATAATCGTAATAGGTATGGAGCAAATCGTACATTTGTTATTAAACCTACCTAATTACTACTATTAATATAATTTAAGTCTGTATAGAAAAATTATTGAAAAGTTCGGGCGTCGCCCTTGAAGAATTAATCTGTAATTTCTGATCAGAAATTATATAGGTATCAAGCAAATCGACAAAGTTATAAAAATTATTATTAAATCTACCTTTATGATTATTATGACTATTATTAGTATAATTTATAATTATACTATTATTATTATAAATATTATAATTATATAAATTATAATTATTGCTATAAATACAATAATATTATATATACTATCATTATAAATATTACTATTGTTTATAATTATACTATTATTAGTATAATTACCTTTATAACTATATTATTATTAGTATAATTTAAACGAAATAAGTCACCACCATCAGTTGTCGTTCGAAAAATTAACAATTACAATAACAATTTCAGTATTTGGTGTCCAAATGTTCAACAATGAATCACTGTATACTCGGTGAGTATTCGCAAAAGCGGATAAAATATTTCGAAATATCCTCTTTTTTTTTTTTCCTTCTTTTTGTTGTGTTGTTGCGTGTGGATCGTTTCAGGCACGAGGACAGATTAATTAATCGGAAATATCCGGTTGCTCGTTAACGAACCATTTCATGATTATAGACGGGCGTATTATTTATCGTAAGATCGATACATTAATTGAGAAGCGATGGCGATGATAATGCGCGGGCAGCTGCAATTCGTTCCGTATAATTTTAATGCCTGAAGAAACATCGTTACGATGTGTTTCCCGTTGATAAAAGAACCGTTCATGCAAACGAGCTCGCGTCATATTAACGAGAAATCCAATCGCCATCGATACCGAAAACAAACATTTGTTTTACACTTCTCCAAATCCCCGGTTTCCCATCCGTAGAAAACATATCAAAAGAGAGAGAGAGAGAGACAGACAGAATGAAACGATGAAGCTTTTACAGTGAAAATCAAATAGAAAGAATTTTCACATCGATAACAACCGTATATATATATATATATATATATATATATATATAAATAGAATTATCTAATTGCTTAAATTCGTAGTACAAAAAGAATTTTGTTTTTTTGCTAGCTGAAAATTCTGCATCTCTCTATCAATTTTTCTTGGAAAATTTCTGCTTTTAATCTGCTATTAAAAATATATGAATTCTACGTACTTTCATTGTTAATCGCAAATAATCAAATATATATATATATATATATGTATCAACGAAACTAGAGAGTTTTATGTACACGGTTTCAATTTTTTTCTTTTTCTCTTTTTTTTCTCTTCCTTTATTGGTAAACGAGTCTATTTCGAAAGTCAATTTGTTTTCGAATCGAAATGGCTAAGTTTGATTATATATACTTATATATCTCTTTCGGTAATCGGTATCAATCCATCTGTGCAAGTAGTAAAATTAAAAAATTTAAATTTTAAAAGCTGATTGTGAGTTTTCCACCAATTTTACTTGCCAGGGAGGCTCACATATTATACTATTTTATACGAAGCTCTCATCACGAATAAATTAAACAATTCACGAAATGTAGAATCGATCTGTTTGGTCTCTAAAAGATTCATGCGTTTGTAATATTCGAACGACAAAACAACTCGATCATACTAATCACGTGTTCAGGTCCAAAAAAAAAAAAAAAAGAAAAGAAAAGCTGAAAAATTTTATAAAAGATACAGTTAATCGGCCTTACTTCCGAAATTCTTACGGTACTTTCACGACGAACGAACTCTACGTGAAATTACTTTTAAACTATCTACTAATACTAATATAAACTAGATACTATATAAACTAGATACTAGATATAAACTATAAACTAGATACTAATCACGTGTGTATTCAGTGTATCGACAAAGCCAAACAATTTAGAGACACACACGGCTGACCAAATCCAAAATTATTTCAATCACTCGTTCACACCACTGCCGATCATTCATCAACGAAATTAAAAAATTTATAAAGTTTGCAATTTTATAGAAAATTTATACTGTTTGCAATTTTGTTTCTGCCACGTTATACGTTCGTACTACTTTCGCGACATCATACACCCGCACATAGATCCAGCTTTCGATTCGGAAATTCCTTTTAGTAAATCGAATAACGATGCTCTTAAAATATTCCATTGATGGAGACTTGGAGAGGTGGTGGTCTGGATACAGGGGAAACGGCGAGAGGCAAGTGAAAGCGGGCCGTGTGTGGTCAGACGCGCCGCTCGACTCGCATCCGCAGCAACTCCCTTTCAACCGTCGGCGTATTACCTTCAAACGTCGTTTGAAAAACCGGGTAAACGAAACTCCGGAGTGCACGTGCACGTGAGCATACGCTTACGATCTCGCGTGCGTGCAATTTCATTCTCGGCGGACGCTGACAACTCCAACGTGAGCAAAACACTCGTCAATTTGCAATACTGCAAATCGAGGTTGCTTCGCGTGTCTGTTTAGAAGCGAGATTTGTAGACACGTCCAGAAACATCTTCTCGACCGAATGAAAGAAGGATGTCAAGGTATGTACGCGAGTGATGCCCGTGAATTATGGTCGCGGGGAATGTAAAGAGCGCAACGTTTCTGTTAAGCTTCGAGCCGAGATGGTGATTCGTGTCAGGTTATATTATCGAAGAAATCAATGATTACTGAATTAAAATGAATATCGACGAAGGGGTGCTTGATGTACGAGGATCAGAGAGTGTTTTGAAAAATTATTCAAGTAGAAATGAAAAGTTTCAATAGGTAGAGAATTTCTTGTTCCAACATTGCAGTATTTTTCTCATAGTTTCAAGTATGTTTGAGTAAAACAAATGATGAATTTATTATTGTACTTCTCAGTAATTTCTATCCAGCGATATGCCGACGAGTTTCAAAAAGAATTGTATACGGTTCGGTCGCTCGTTATGGTCCGCAATCGGTTGCCAGGGGGAAAAAGTGGCTAGAGATTTCAAAGATTGATCTTAGTTTCTTAAGCGTTGGAAGAGGTGGAAAGAAAAGTTTGTCTGTCATAAATGAATCTTGTACCTTCGATCTGATGGCGACACACCCTTGACTGCATAAATCTTGACTTTGAAATTTCTTTTCTTTCTGCGTTGTTCGTGAAAAAATTTAATGAAAATCCGCGATTAATTATAACAGTCGAAAATATCGACAATTTTTTATCGGGCAATATACGAACAATTTTAAAACAACCTGAACCGCGATAGAACTCGATCTTCCAAACACCATTCTTCAATCTGCCTTCTTTCATCGGTGACACCTCACAGTGATCAATACTTTTTAGTTTACGCCGATAGAAGCTTCCTTCCGCGCGGGAAACGTGACTGAAAATTTTTGTCTGCTATATAACATATATATATATATAGTTTAATTTAAGATTAATAATGGAATTTCATTAAATATATAATTAAACGGAGGATAATTATTTAATCGTTCATAATGGTGATTAGTAAAATTTCAATCAGATGAATCCTTTCGAAAATAATAGAAATTAAAAATAGTAATCTATTTAATGAAATTATTGATCCTACGGACGATGAAAAATTTCAAACAATAGTAAGAATCTGGATAATCGACGTCGATAATATAAAAAAAAAAAATGTTACGGAAAGAAAGATTGCAAGATTCACGCCGATAGATACTTTAAAAACAGAAGATCGAAATTTTAATTCGTCTCTGATTTATCAGTAATCCTGAAATTAAAGGGGATCAATGAATGAATCTTGCAATAATTGAAAATACTGCTCCAATGGATAAAATGAAACTGACCTACAACGTGATGTGTGTCGTGTAAAATATTGCCGGCTGATGAATTTGATAATATCATTCCTGTTAATCCTCCAATATTGTAAATATAACAAATGAAATAAATCCGATCGATCGACATAAATTGAAATATTAAGAATTAATTTTCATCTGCGATCAGTAGCCAGTCATTCAACAAAATTTTAATTCCTGGAGGAATTCCAATAATTATTGTTTCTGATGTGAAATGTGCATATATATATATATATATATATACAGGGTGGTCCACGAAACTTGTGCATCTCTATAACTTCCCAACTATGCGTTGCACAAAAAAATTTCGTACACAAAAAATGTTGCATGGTTTAAAGGGGTGCATTATGTAGTGCATTTATGTTTGTTATAGATGAAGGAGTTTCGTAGAGTTGGAGGTCAACTTTGTTTTTTTAAATAAAACACTATATTTTATATAAAATTACATATTTATATTTTGTATAAAATTATATATTTATATTTTATATAAAATTACATATTTATATTTTATACAAAATATTTATATAAAATATATTTTATACAATATGGAAGGATATCGAATTCCGAGTGAAAAAGCCTTAATACCTAATAGCTAACGAGTAATTTCACTGTATTTGTTGAAAGTTTAATGTCAAAAATTTAATATATTAACCTCTTGCGCTGGAATGACATTTCCTCAGTTTCAAGTATATTTAAATGTAACACAGGCGAAACAAATGACAAGTTTATTAACTTCTTAATCATTTCTATCCAGTTTCTATCCGTACCGACGAGTTCGAAACGAAAACGAAAGCGACGAATTACCGTTATACGGTTCGGTCACTCGTTATGGTCCGCGAGCCAGTTGCCAGTGAACACACCTTGGGCGTGTATTTTGATTCTTATTATTCGCTCCTGATCGACTCGATTTGGGCAAAACTTTCAGATCGTGACGACTGATTACCAGAATGAAGCATTAGCACGAAATATCAGCATCAGTACTAGATTACAAAACAAGGTCGTCAAGGTTAAATTTGAACACTTAATACATTATATAAAATTAGCAAAGCTTTATAAAGGTTATAATTCATAAAATTATATTGAAGTTTTCCGATGACTGGCCACTTATCAGCAAAATTAATTTATTAATTTTATTAATATTTTTAAAATTTTCACGCATAAACGGGTGTGTGCACCTATCCGTGGACCGATGGATGATTTAGAAAGAAAAAAATCGCGCACCGGTAAATCCATCCACGCGACACGACCGCGGTTTTTCAAAGAAGAAAACCGGCCGGACAGATAGGGCCTCGCGTCGAAGGTCGAAGAAAATGATAAACGAGACAACGCGGAACGATAGAGCCGCGCGAGGACCACGCAATTCGGCTCGGGCCAGCGTTTTTCCAAGTTTTCGGATCGTTTCGACGAGGAGCGATATCGATGGAACTCGCGCGGGACGATACGAGGAACAGCCGAGCGTTTATTTATCCGGCGTGTCACGCTTGCACAGACCAGAGCGGCTCTCTCTCTCTCTCTCTCTCTATCTATCTATCTATCTATCTATCTTTCTCTATGTGTGTGTGTGTGTGTGTGTGTGTATTTCACCCGGAGAACAGATTGTTCCGCGGCCCTTGTGAACCGCTCGATTGCTTCTTTTGTCGAATCGTTCTCCTGTCGCGCGAGAAACCTATCATTTTTTTCCCCCTCCCTCCCCTTTTCCTTTTTCACTCGTCGTTGCAATTTTTTCTTTTTTTTTTCTTTTTGTTACTCGCCTTTTCTCCCACCCTGCGTAAAAGTTTACGTTTCCCAAAAGCGGGAGAGGGGACAACTGGCGCAGTTAGAACTCGCCGTTTGCCCGACCCAAATTTTCATCGATAATCGATTAACGCTGGAACAGCCACTGGAATTGTTTTCCCAAGAAACGGTTTCCCCCGTTTTGTTCGGTCGTGTTTCTCACTTTCTTTCAACTTCATACGCGAGTCGCGCTGCACGTTTGATTTTTAAATTGATTTCGATGCATTCGATCTTGAGTTTTTGGTGCTAGGTCCGGTGTTTTCTTTCTTTTTATTCTTTTTTTTTTTTTTAATACTTTTTTCTTGATAATTGTGAAAAACAATTCAAACATGTCTCTGGAAATTGTCGAAAATATTTTTTTTTATACTGGTAAATGCACCATCACTTTGAAGAACGAGATGAGTTCTTAGAATTTGCCACACGATTTCTTCTCAGAATTTATTGAATACAAATCCAACATTCAATAATTTATATAATTTATATAAATTTGTTAGCCCAAATTCAATATCATCGATCAGGTCAAATTGACAGTGAGTATTGAGATTAAACGACAGAGAAAGAAAGAAAACAACAAAACACTCAATGTAGACGCAAGATTCTCTTCAACGCGACAAATCTTTGAACGACTACAGTTTTACTCGTCAACAAACACACGTGTAGATAAAACCTATTAAACGCACGAGGTCGGGAAGCTATTCGCGCGGAATGCTCGTGCACAGCTGAGACAAACCACCACCGTGGAAGGTTTCGAACGTCCAACAATAAAACGAGCCCGAGAGTAACGAGCCTCGGGATCGTAAAACACTCGTGTCAAAAAAAAAAAAGAAAAAAAAAGAAAAAAAAAGAAATCCTCGGGCCAAGATTACCTACGACGCAATAAATCTCGAGGAACAGAAACAACACATTCCCCAGTCGGTGTGTATCGACTTCGACGACGTTATTAAATCCACCTCCCGGGGATCGAACTGCATTACACCCATCCCTCCTGTCTCGATGAAGGGAAGCTAAGAGAGAAAGAAAAAAATAAAGAGGAGAGAGAAAAAAAAAGGAGAAAAGAAAAGGTGTAACAAGCCACGAGGCAGAGGCGATTCGTCTTCGATAAATAACTGACGCGTCTCGGGCGCTCCTCGCAGGAAATTGAAATTCTCTAAATACCAACACCCTCGGATACGTTGAATTTCCCAGTATGAGTGGACTCGACGCATCGTTCGTTAGCCCTTTGACTACTGCTGGCGCCTAAAGGCGCTTGGTAAAATTACGTTTGCCTAAGGGGGGCGCTCAGCCCCTTCGCGCTGGCAACTGGTTCGCGGACCGTAACGAGTGACCGTGGAACAGTAGGTCGCCGCTTTCCTTTTCTTTTGGACTCGTTGGACATCACTGGATAGAAGTTATTAAGAATGAATGAACTTGTCATTTGTTTCGCCTGGGTTACATTTAAATATACTTGTATAAATGTAAATTAAGTGTTTGCATAAATATAAATATTTAATTATTTGAATATTAATTGTTTAAATAATTATTTCAATACAATATAAATATAATATAATGTAAAAATATAAATATAAAAATATAAATATAATAATATAAATATAATATAAAAATATAAATATAATAATATAAATATAAAAATATAAATATAAATATAAATACTTATGATAGAGGACGCATGTAGGCAATTATTCTACTTTGATCCGCTGATACGAGAGGCGCCTATAGGCGCCAGGAATATTTTATCGACCATAATTCCAGCAAATCTCATTTGAACACAGACGTAAGTGAATGCTAGTTCGACAATTATCGTTAATCATATATTAGTTAAGTATGTTTATTTTACAGTTACATATATTATTTTTGCATATCCCCAAAATGAAAAATTGTGGTAACAAAATGGTCAGAAAAGGTACGTGCAAACATGACACAACAAATGATTCGTGTTGTGTATACTCCTATTTTGCAGACACGATTTAATTGCTTGATAACTTACGGTACAATCACCGTACTACAAAAAAAAAAAAGAATAACTACGTACTTTATTTTTAGAACGTACATTAAATAAGACGTACGCAACAAAATATGTATTCTCATACAATGTAAATTACAACGAATTAACTTAACTACTCTCCATGCTCAAACACACTTTTCTTTTTCAATTACTTGACAACGACTGTGTGTTTATCACCCTGGTGACTGTTATTATCCCTCACGGTATCCCTCACGATTATTTATAAATCTCCTTGACGATAGTTTATACAAAATTTAATGTTCATTATTAATATTATAATATTTATAATTTAATGTTAAATTATTTTTAATGTTATTTTGTTGTTTAATGCAAAATGTTATTCTTAATGTTAAGTTATTTCAACGTTAAAGTATTTTTAGTACGTTTTTAGCACTGACAATTCGACGCAGAACGCGAATAAATAAATAACATTGGTGTCAATGCAGCGGAGTTCAGCGTTTTGATTATTTCAATATACTTTCTCTAAGAAGTAGCAACGTCCAACGAGAAGTTTCGCCCGTTCTCGGTGTAGGTCGCGACAGAATTCCTAGCGTACACGGTTACGGCTGGTACGTCTCAAATTCTGCCGTAGCCAAAGGATTAAAGCTCACGACGCGCGCTGGGAAACGCGAGTTTCACACGCTCTACGTATCTAATAAAAGTTCGCGCGAAATTGCATTTACGTGCGACTGTTGCCCGATGCGTACACGACGCACCCCCCCTCCTCCCCCCCAACCACCACTTTCGAATCGATGTTCCGTGAAACATGGAAAAGCGTAATTCATGCATGATGCCATCGGTCGACTCTCACTCTCCCTCTCTCTCTCTCTCTCTCTCACTCACTCACTCTCGCGATGTACATTGTGCAGTTGCTCGATTCGCTGAATCTCTGTAATTTATCGACGACGTCGACGCTACCTCTGTGTCTCTCCGTTTCCCTCTCCCCCGCGGCTCGCGACGCTTGGAAACGAGTTTGAATTCTTTTTACCCCTCTGCTTTTACCTCCCGCCCGTGTCTTTCGTGGTAACCCTCGAGCGACCGAGTTCCCCGGGAAAGAACCAAGTAATCGTGAGAGAGAGAGAGAGAGAGAGAGAGAGCAAGAAATTTTTCACGGTCCTGCTCTCGCGTATGTATCACGATATATATATATATGGCGGAAATGGCAAAGTGAATATGGGAAATATTGATCTCGAGTAACGGCGCGGCGATCTGGCAAACGCGTTTGTACGGATTCGTGGAATCAAAAGGTGCGTTCGCGGCGGAGAAGGAACGAGCAGTAAGTTTCTTTTTTTTTTTTTTTTTTTTACATTTGCACTACTTTGTCGAGGAAAAATGTAAAACCTACTTCGTTCGTACGAGAAATGTGCAAGGGAAAGGGTTGATTCATCGAAAGAATGCCGTTCTTTTTTTTTTTTTTTTTTTTTTTTTTTAGATAAATCTGCTTTGTTCTGTGATCACGAAAGTGACGATTTTTCTTTCGTTTCTTTTTTCTCGTCATTTACTTCTTCCGTGAAATTACATTATTTCTTCTTGCAAATGTATTATTTATTTCTTTCATGAAATTTGTACCCTTGTTATAATTGCATTCATGAATTAAAATAGGATAAAACCATTATCATTATTATTTTTATTTATAATTTTAATTATTATAACTAGAGGAGTAATAATTTTATTTTCTTATTTTATTTGTTTAATTTAAAACAAATAAAAAAAGTAAATTGAAATTATTTTATTTTATATTATATATATTTATTTTTTTATTCATGTTTATATATATGAAATTTAATTATTTATATATAATAAAAAATTCTAAAATTTTTGATAATACTTTTAATTATTCAATAATGAAATTGTTTTATTTTCCAAATTATTTTATTTTTATATTTATTATTATATTTATAATTTTAATACTTTTAGTTTCATCAAAAATTTGCTATTTTAAAAAAAAACATTGCGAAATAAATTGTTATAATAAATGAAAAAATTAAAAATATTAATTTATAAAAATATTATAATAAAAGTTCCTTTAGCATTTATTTATTTACCAACACCTATTAATATTAATTATATATGAAATTTTGGATCTATATTAGGATTTTTTTTATTAATTCAAATTATTTCAGGTTTATTTTTATCTATACATTATTGTCCTAATGTTGATTTTGCTTTTAAAAGAAACCTGTATATGCACAGTATTTTTATACACACACACACACACACACATATATAAAAATACTTTACTGTATACTTAATTACTTCTTACATTCACTTGTAATTACTGTATACTTTATATATATATATATATATATATATATATATATATATATATATATAAGTAATAGCAAGTTTACATCTAAATACATATAAACATTGCAACCATCACGTGTAATTTCTATTAATGTTATTATTGTAATGTTGAATTATGTGTAATTATAATAATGCAATGAATTACGTGCAATTGTAAAATTAATGTTATTATTGCAACGTGTATTTATTAATGTTCGCTTCGAAAAGGAGGTCGAAAACCGAAAATTCAGATTCACATCCGAAAAACAAAAGAACTAGAATTTTCCTTTCGAGATCGAAAGCCATAATTCCTCGACAACCCCGAGTACGAATCCGGGTATCGGAGGCCTCGGAGGATTGATCATTGCCAACGTTGATTCGCGGAAGGGGGAGGGGGAAGGGAAAGGGGGGGGGGGGGGAGTAAGATTACACACTGGTTATAAAAACGAATTAATTCGACGGCGAGCTAGGAATAATCGCACGGGCGTTTACGCCGCGTACGATCAAAGAGAGAGGTTGAAGTTGCGGGCAATTGCAAGGGAGCGGGTTGGGGGAGGGTGGGAGGGAGAGAATCGCGGAGAGAAAGAGAGCTGAGAGACCGGGCTAAAGTAGATTTTCATAATCGAGTCAAGTACTCCGCTGAGTGTGTCTATCCCGGGGAATTTTCAGTTTCAGCTCCCCCTCCCCCTCCACCCCTCCCCCCATATCTCCTCATCACCCCCTCGGTGCCACTGTCACCGTGACGAGTTCAAATAAAAGCACACATCGCGCCGTTCGGCGAAAAAGAGAATCATTAAGGGCTTGTTGAATTATTTACTGTTTAATCTCCTCGCCCCCTAATTTTTCCTAATTTTCTTCTTCCCTCGCGTCCCTCTCTCCTCTCGTTACTCTCTCGTCGAACAAATATTTTGGCCGGGCCGCTGTGTTTCTCGCAGTGATTTAGAAAAACCGTAGAGAGGGAATGGGGGAGTGGAGGGCGGCTCGGTGTTTCATTAATTTGTCAGGTTTTTTTGTTTTTACCTGCATCATAAATCGACCCGTCGATTTTTCTTTTCTCTGTCGACAATAAATTTCTCGATCGATTCACGTGTGTCGAAAACTCTCGAAACGATAGAAAGATTTTATCGCAACTAAATCCACCACGATCTAGAAGCGAAATCCGAGAATCTCCTCTTTACAATGACTTCTTTAAACCTGTGCTCTACAACTTTGTTTCTTTTTTCATAATTTTATTCAACTCTGAATGGTTTTCAGAATTTTCTCGAATTTTCATGGTTGATCCTAACGTTTAGTATTCAATAGAACGCTGACAGAAAATTCCAAGAACTCCTTTTAAAATGAAGACTTTATTCTTCAAAGTGACGGTGCGTCCAGCCACGAAAAAAAAGAAAAAAAAATATTTTCAACGTTTTCAGAGACGTTTTCTACAATTTGTACAATTTTCTGGGAAAAAGTACCCTTACTTTCCCACTCGTTAAATCATGCGAAATCGTCTTTGAGAAGAAAAAAAGATAAACTCAAGATGCGTGAAAGTAAATGTTTCTCTTTAAAAATAAGACTAAGTTGCACTCTCGATTTTCTCTCACAAACGTCGTAACTGTAGGCTTTTCAATGTGGAATTTCATACGTAAAAAAATATTCAAACATATTTGCAGATATTTTTTCGCAACATTTAACACACATTTTTACAACATTTTCCACCGAGGCTACTGTCTTTCATCACACGCCCAAGAATACAAATTCCCGTAAAAATCCGCGGTCCAGTTCCAATGAATTAAATTATCGACGAGTTTTTCAATTCGTTCGTTGCTGGTTTCAGTCGTTGGCTCCTCGCTGTTTGCACGTTGCTGCAACGTTTTCTCCGTTAAATGCTCTTGAGTCGCCTCAAAGAGAGCTTCTCTCTCTCCTCCCCTTTGAACAAAGGCTAAAGGAGAAGCGAGCTTTGAAGCTCGACCAGGGCAAAAGATGGTACTCGTGATTTTTCAAATTTCTGACAACACTCCAGCGATCGAACAAAACGCGACCTCGGTGAAAAGTGTCCCTGTGTCCGATGTCCCGGGAAATTTCACTAAACGTATCTCATCGAATCTTAAGGTCATTCGATTTTCCTTAATTAATCAACATCAACTATTTATTTTAAACCACTTGGCTAACCCTTTACTTTCGACGAACGTTTTTCTTCTTATCGTCTACCAGCAATTTATTTACCAAACATCGCTTTGTAAATAAAACGATATTGGAAATGGTCACTGAAATGGCACTTGACACGAAATTTTTGTTTTATTATGTCTTTACAATATGTGATTTTAATGTAATAATAATTTCTCATATATAATTTAAAGGAATATAATATAATAATAATTAATAATAATAATTTAATAATATCTAACAATGCCTAATATAATATAATAGTAATTTCTAATATATAATTTAAAGGAATATAATATAATAACAATTAATAATACTAATCTAATAATATCTAATAATATAATAATTAATAATAACAATTTAATAATATCTAACAATACCTAATATGATATAATAATAATATCTAATATACAATTTAAAGGAATATAATATAATAATAATTAACAATAATAATCTAATAATATCTAATATTATATAATAATAATTTCTAATATATAATTTAAAGGAATATAATATAATAATAATAATCTAATAATGTAATAATAATTACTAATAATAATTTAATAATATCTAACAATAGCTAATATAATATAATAATAATTTCTAACATATAATTTAAAGGAATATAATATAATAACAATTAACGATAATAATCCAATAATATAATAATAATTTCTAACATATAATCTAAAGGAATCATCAACGTGCATCACGGGTTTGCCAGAATAAGTATACCACGTGCAAGAGTCAACGATACACAGTCTCGATCTCTGGAAAAATTTTTTCAAACTTTCGTACGAAACAACGAGAAGCCTGGTTTACGTGAATTATCGAGCGTCAATTGAGTTTATCTTGCAAGTGATTTCTAGTTCTCGCGTCGTCGTCATGGCCTTTCACTTTCAAACTCGTGCGTTTGCTCAGATATTACACGATCGCACGTCATGCAACGGCAAACGTTATCACATCATGTCGGCAAATTGTGAAAAGCTGGATTTAAAAGTCGAGTGCAAAAACAACTTGCACTGTTTTCACCTGCAGCCACTCGGAAATAGAGTTTGGCCATGTTGGCCAACATCGAGGCAGAAACACAACACCATAGAGGAGATCGCGACGCTTCGATTTCGAAAGCAGTGTTTCCTTGATTCGTATCGCGTAATCAGAAGTGCAAGACTCGGCATAGTCCTCGGCGAGTAATCCGGCACACAGCTGAATATGCATGAACGTGTTCCACTCATATAAGCGTTTCGCTACTTAAAATAATTCAGCCGACTGTTCTCGTTCCGTTGATTGCGTTCCATCTGCCTCGGATCCGAACTTAAACGCCTCGCCAGTTGCCAGCCGGCAATAGCCGTGTCCCGAACACTATAGCCGCGCTACAATGCCTTGCTGCAAGGAGGCGGCCATTGTTACCCGGCTAAATGTACAAACTGACGAGGCTCAGCGATTTCATCGATTGTTCTACGATGGTTTTCGTGTGATTACATTTGCGTTGTCTCGCGCTGCGAAACAACCCTTTGTCCCCGATGTTAATTCCCAACTTTCGCCGAAACGCACGGATTAGCCATCCGCGAGGAGAGGCCTCCGATTATTTTCTCCGCGTGGCTGTTCCCAGTTCGAGTTCGAGAGAGCTCGCCGCCTTGCGAATGGATTATATTTTGTAATTACGCGTGAAGCTACGATTAATTGTGCGTCGGATTTTGTCACGAATATATCGTGTACTTTGTGCCTGTATCTGCGTTGCGTTTTACGTTTGAAATATACATTGAATTGGGTACTTTATAATTTGAAATTAAATTATTTCTGTAATTGAAATGAATTGAATTTATAATTGAATTGTAATTGAACATATTGTAATAAATGTAATTTTGCAATTGAATTTTTAATTAATATATTTGTCGTTCGTCTTTGTGAGTGAAATATTTTGTATATTTGTAATTATATGTTAAACTATATTCATAGTTCTATATTTATATGTTAAACTATATTTATATATGTTCTATATTTCTATATTTATAAATTAAATATCTATATTTCTATATTAAACTATATTTATACTTCTATATTCATATATTAAACTATGTTTATATTTCTACATTTATATATTAAACTATTTCTATATTTCCATATTTATAAATTAAACTTCTATATTTCTATATTTATAAATTAAATTTCTATATTTCTATATTCATAAATTAAACTATATTTATATTTCTACATTTATATATTAAACTATATTTATATTTATATTTCCAATTTTATACGTTAAAAAAAATTTGTCACGTATTTACTTGCATTACAAGTTGTTTCTCATTGCCAACAGGAAATTGATTGAAAATGTATGAAAATTTACTCGTACTTTCTATTTGCCTATATCCTCTGAACTTTCAGAGTAATAAACGACAACCGAATATCTTCGCTTAACACGTTGAGTGCCACGAGTGACAAACCTCATTTGCACGTCAAATGAAATTTCTGCTTCGCGTTTCAATTTTTTCCATTATTTTTGTGTACTTTTAACACGAATAAAGTTATTATCTTCTTCTGTTTTGTTACGTACATAGTACATTTTAGTTTTTCTTTTTTTTTTATTTATAGCGTATTTTCTGGTCTGTGATAATAAATAAATTTCGAGCTTTCGAGCAGTTAAAAATATATGACGACGTTTTGTGACAGTTCGCTCAAAATTGCCTCGACGCTGTGGATGAAAATTTTTCTCATCGACTCCGACAAAATATTGGCAAGCGAACAGGTTAGGAACTTCTCGGCGATGGAAGAACATCATCGTAGATCGAAACTAACGCGGAGGCGATTAAACTCCCGAGAAGTGTCACTTACTCTATAGTCCATCAGTCTTCGAGACGCTCCACGTTCCGTTCTATCTTTTCCAACGACGAGAACGTTTCTTTGAACAACGAAATCGATTGAACCATCCCTCGAGAATCGATTCTACTCACAGTCAGTCGATTTTGTTTGTTTTTCTGTAGCTCTACGCTGTACAGTCGATGACCGTGTAGACACAACTCGTCTACAAACACAATCGAACTCGACTGACATATCAAGAAAATTCACTTGGAGAAACTTGTAAAAAAGAAATAATGTTTTTCAAATATATTGTTTAAACAAATGATTCTTTTTCTGCAATATCACATGCACCGTTAAAATTAAATTCGTCGTTGAAAAGCACTGATTTCATCAGTTTACACAAAAATTGATGTTTTCGATCATTTCCCGAGATATTCGACGAAATATCATGTTCAACTGTTGAGGGTAGCTTTCACCCCTTCAACATCGACGACTGTCGATAAGAAAGAAAATATTTATTTTGAAAACTACGTTTATGCGAAATTCCATCGAGATCGATGATTCGCGGTTCGATATGCTCCCTTGTAAGTCGAAAACTCGTTTTATAACTCCTCCACCCGACCTCCAGTTGCATTTCCAATATTTGCGCGTAAACATCGTTGAAACAGCGGGAGAAGTGTCGAGGGTGCAGCCACGAGGATCGTCGTTTCACGCTGCACAGGGTGGAAAGAAAAGTTTGTCCGTGGCTATCATAGGTGAAATTCTACAAGAAAGTAAAGAACCTGCCACAAAATCGAATTTCAAGGACAATACTTTTTATTCATTTTCTTCTTTTTTTTCTGTATCGTATTGCATACTCATCACGAAGGTAAAACTTTCCCAACGAACCATAAGTCGCAACCTGATAGTTCTCTTAAAAAATGGCAAAAAGGTTTCTTGATCATTTGAACACTGCGCACGCGCGCGTTCTAACAGCGACTTTACAGTTCTGGACGCTCTGGATGTTTATCTTACGTAATTTTCGTATTGGGTTCAACTGACGTTTGATTGATTATAGTTGTGGCATCAGCGTGAGCCTAAATAATCAAATGATAAAACTAACTGACTGTTAACATTACTCGAAATAGAAACATTACGATAATACAGACATCCACGCGTCCAGAACCATAAAGTCGCTGTCAGGACGCAATGTTAAATGATTAAAAAACTTTTCTTTTTCGCTTCTTTTTTCCAAAGAACTTGTTGAGAAGTTCATTTGTATAATAATGTGAGCGTCGTCATCTATTAATATGCAGCAGAATAGGCGTTTGTGGATGTTGTGGATGTCGTAACATGGACAGCTTCGACGAATATATAAATAATATAATTGACAATATATAATCTGTAATTTAACATAAATATATTTTGTGAATAATACTTATTTATCCTTCAGTACTATCAGGTTCTGACCTACATCTCTTCACCTTAGTGACGAGTAGAACACAATGCGGAATGAAGAAAAAAACTTTTTTGACCTTGAAATTCAAGATCAGGGCCAATCTTGCGGCAGATTCTTCGCACGTGCGCACATATATCCACCAAATCGGATAGAATCCATCAGACTTCTCCTTCCATCCTGTTGTCTCGCGGTGAGAGAAACGAGTTTACGATTCGAGCCGCGAGCGCAGCTTAAAAGTCGCTGGGCAGCTGTCGCTCGTAAATCCGCGAATCTCGTCCAGATCTCGAAGGATACTTCCGGTCGCTGCCCTCGATGGCCTTCGATTCCCTCTCTTTCTCTCTCTCTCACTCTGTTTAAGTACCTCGTAAAACCTTTCGACTCATATCGACTCAGTATGATAGCTATTTTTTTCCGGCGGTGCAAGGCTGGTTACGAGCTGTACATTCTTACCGACTGTGTCTGTCACTCGTTGTTGCTACACGCGTGCAGTCAATCTGAAATATTTCCAACTGAAACGACAAATTTCTCAAGATTTTCTCAAGATTTCGAGCTTCGAGTTCTCTCGATCGTCTCGTCGACACACGAACCGAAGCAAACGAAGTTGCTCGTTGCTCGAGATTCCAAGATTTCGTTGTTTGAGATTGTAATATCTTCTCAGTTTCTAAGTATATTTAAAATAAAATCAATAATAAATTCATTACTTGTCGGTAATTTCTATCCAGCGACGTCATAACGACCGAGTTCGAGAAGAGAGCGACGAATTATTGTACACGGCAGTGACGAACCTGTTTGCAAAAGTAGGTGAAATTTTGTTCATTATTCTTTTTTAGTACTAGCTCGTGGGTCGCTAAGTCAGTGGCGTCACTTGGAAAGGGGGGAGGGGAGGATGGTTAAAAACTACTTTTTTCTTCTCACTTTTATAATCCTCCTTCCCTTTTTGTTTTGCAACTTTTACTTTTGCAAGTGAAGAGCCAAAAAAATAAATGTTGACGTTAAAAAATTGATATTAAAAGGGATGACATCATGCCCAGTCACCCCTGCACTATACATATATATATATATATATATATATATATATATACTTTTTAGTGTCTGTTCTCTCTTTTATTATATAAAAAACTAGCAAAGCTACCCATTCTGAGAATTAGTGTGTTTATTACATCTGTTTAATCGTAAGCGCTGTATAAAATTTTTTGGACACAACTAACTCACATAACAATTAAGACTTAAAATACCTATATACGTATACATAACCAAGTCGTAAATCCTCCATAAAACACAATTGTGCATTTATTTCTCACCTTTAAGCTCTAACCGAACACTTGCAATTTTCTTAATATTTTTTGAGAAAGAGGGGTTCGAAAAATAATTAAACGATACGTTTATACAAATTAACGCGTGGTTCAGGGTCGTAGGTTCGTCATCATTGATACACGGCCCGGTCGCTCGTTATGGTCCGCGGTCAGTTGCCAGCGCAAATTGGTTAAAGCAAAGAGCCCGAGCCCGGTAAAACGACTTCGCGTTTCGCGAGATAGTGAAACGACGTGGCCCGAGCGCTTCCTTCGACAATTGCAGAGTAGCAAATAGAAACTCTGCATAAAAAGAAAATTCGATCGAATGGCCGTGACACCCCGCCTGTGGTCAGTTCCACGGAGCAGCCGAAATGGAAGCAAAGAAGAAGCTGCGCCGAGGCAACTGAAACAGGAGCGAAGCCACTGGCGTCGAAAAACGCCCGAGGGAAAGTTGTTCCGGGTGCTCGCGTTACAGCCATCCCCTCTACACATTATCATTTTCATTTACATTTCCGCCACCTCTTAGCCACCACCATCCTCTCGTATCTCTCGTCTTACGCTCTCCTCTTTCTTCCCCTCCTCTTTGCTCCGTTTCTCTTTTCTTCTTCTTTTTTTTTTTTTTTTTTTGTTTCCTTTCTTTAGGTAGCGCAGCATCTCGATACGAAGGAGCGAGGAAACGGAGCAAAGTGGAAGATGAGAAAGAGGGGAGAGGAAGAGGGCCACGTCCCAGGAGAGCGCGGCAGGAAATTGCACGAAGCACTCGAGCACTCCGTGGCTGGAGGAGGCGAGAGGATCTATCCAGCCGTCGTCCTCTACCACCCCTCCCCACCTCCATCCCTCTCGTCGTCGTCGTTTCACGTCGTTAGAAGGCGGTAAAAGTGCGACGAGAATCAGAAATGAGCGGAGGCACGAGCGCGAGCACGCCGAAATTATAACTGGCTTTGCTCGCCGCGGCGCCGGATCTCTTGCTCTCTCTCTCTCTCTCTCTCTCTTCTCTCTGTTATCGATGCGAACGATCGTAAAAGGTCGAGTGCCGCTCGACGTTTCAACGGGGAGGTGAAACGACCCGCGTTTCGTATGCGTCTGACGGTGGGAATTACCGGTGTTGTTGAACCGAATGTAATTTTGAGGTTCTTCGCGAGCAGTTACGTTGGATTTCATACGGTTGTTATCACCAGTCGGTTCGTTGTTTACTAAAAGAGGGATTGATTGCTCGAGGGATTGCTGAACCTTTTGTTTCTGAGCCAGTTGAAAGAATTTTTTGTTCCAAAATTGTAATATCTTCTGAGTTTTACAGTATATTTAAATGTCATCCAGGCGAAACGAATGATAAGTTTATTAATTCTTGATAATTTTTATCCAGTGATATGTCGACGAGTTCAAAGGAAAAGGAAAGCGACGAATTATCGTGTACGGTTCGGTCACTCGTTATGGTCCGCGCAACCAGTTGCCAGCGCGAAGGGATTAAGTGCATTTTTATTTCGGAGAATTGTCCTACGATTTTATTTTGTCCTACACAATTATTTGTCCTACGATTTTATTTTGTCCTACAATTATTTGTCCCACGATTTAATTTTGTCCTACAATTATTTGTCCCACGATTTAATTTTGTCCTACAATTATTTGTCCCACGATTTAATTTTGTCCTACAATTATTTGTCCTACGATTTTACTTTGTCCTACCTGGTGACTTTCGAGCAAAAGATGTATATGTAACAGAAAGCTAGAATTATGAACGAATGAACTATAATATGAGATATTTCCATCGCATATCATCAACATACCACCTCTACCAATTTAGGTCAAAACTAATTCCAGTCAAAAGAAAATATCCACTCCATCTCTAATTACAAAAACAGGCAAAATACTTTTTACTAACAATCTTTGCTAATAAATATTATTTGCAACTGACAATCCTTGCTAATAAATATTTTCACTCGATATCACCAATTATGCTATTCCCGCCAAATCTAGATTGATACGTTTCAGTCGAAAGAGCACGAAAAACTTTTCACACTATTAACCCTCGCTAACAAATATTTATTTTCACGTAATGTCGTCAACTACGCTGTCTCCACTAATCCAGATTAAAACATTCCAGTTGAAAGAACATTTCCACACTGTTTCCAGCTGTAAAAGCACGAAAGCCTCGATATCGTGAATGAAAAACAGAAAACAAAAAAAAAAAAAAAGAAAGAAAAAAGGAGAGAGAAATCCACACGCAAAACGTTAATAAAAAAAAAAAAGTAAAAAAAACATCACCTGCGTCCACATTCAATTTAAAAAAAAAAAAAAAAAAAAACGTTTATACAAACAAGTCACCGTAGGTGTCACGTTAAACGCTATAAAAGGCCGTTAAAAAAAAAAAGAAAAAAAAAACAGCAGAGCGAAACGATCGGTTCGCGTGTCGGTATAAACTCGATTCGTACCACTGAACTCGTACCACTGAGGGACTGTTATATAGGTCATTCTTCTTCCGGGTCAGACATCGTGCGTCCTCTGTTCCATTCGCTTTTTCGCCCCCCACCCTCGCCAATGAAACGATCGTCCACTATTTCTTTCGATGGCAAGATTTCGCCCAACAGCTTGCACTCGGACGATACAAAGACGAAAAGAACCGACGATGTCTCTCGTTTGCCACGCGAAGCAATTAACCGAATGAAAGGACATTTCATCCTCGAGAAAGATACTTACTTCTTAGCTGTAACTGACGACATGATACCGAAGAAATGGCAGTTTTTCCTTTTTCGCGTAACGAGTATACTACGAGTATAGTGCGATTTACAATTTTGTCACTTGAATGAAAATCTTTTGGAAGATATTAGGTATTTTCGAAACTTCGGAGGAATTTTTAGGAATTTTAGGTATTTTAGAAAATTTGTGAATCTTGGGTATTTTAGAAAATTTCAGGAATTTTTAGGAATTTTAGATATTTTAGAAAATTTGTAAATCTTGGGTATTTTAGAAAATTTTAGGTATTTTAGGTATTTTAGAAAATTTGTAAATCTTGGATATTTTAAAAAATTTTAAGAATTTTAGTAATTTTAGGAATTTTTAAGAATTTTAGGTATTTTAGAAAATTTCAGGAATTTTAGGTGTTTTAAAAAATTTGTAAATCTTGGGTATTTTGGAAAATTTTAGGAATCTTAGTAATTTCAGGAATTTTTAGGAGTCTTAGGTATTTTAGAAAATTTGCAAATCTTTGCTATTTTAGAATATTTGCAAATTTTAGGTATTTTCTAATTAATGGATAGAGAGATTGCTAGATTATTAAAAAATGTCGAAAACTAAACCCACTGAAATGTTCACTGTGTTCAAAAACTAATATAGAAGAATCGAAATATTGGTACTCGACGTGCAAAGTGCCATTATGTGTTGTGCTTTAAGGAACATCATTCTCAAACAATAAATTAAATTTCTAATTTCTTTTCATTTCTTCCAAATATTTGATCCTTTTGTTCAACAAGAGAATATTTATGTTTCCTAAACAATATTGAACAACAAAGTCATTGATCTTTCAGAAAAAATAAAAAAAAAAAAATAAAAACTAGTGTCATTTAATTCAATTTTACAAATAGCAGCTACTCTGCTGCGTTCGACGAGTATAATCGTCGTACACACTTTTAAAAGCGACAACTATCGTTTCTGACTTTTCACTAGCAGTTCGAGCATTGCGTGCGATTTTTTTTCGAATTTCTCCACTTCAGTTTCGCTCCGAGTTCGGCGAAACGAGTCGGCGATTTATTTTAAATTACCATCTGAACTTTCTGTTTATTTATATCTGGAAAGAAACTCGCAGCTGGAAAAAAAAACACGTCAATTACCAAGCGAGAAAGTCACGTGAGTGTCAGAGCGCCGGATTAAATTAAATGTCAAATGAAATTTTTCAAGAGCCCGACGAGCTTGTATTACCGGACCACTCCGGTTATTCGTCGCAGCGAAACGTAATTCAGCGTTAATTTTTCTGTTTCTCGTACTCTCAAACTCAATTCACTGCGTCACCTTTATCTTGTTCGCTTTTTACACGGATACTTACGCCTCTATCGAAGTATCATCCTTAATCAAAGGATAAAATCTATCAGCGTGGAGGGAAACAAACATGAACTTCGCAAAAGCAACGTTAACAAACTCTTCAAAGTCACTTCAAGGTCTGTGTGGTATTATAGCTGAGCTTGATTACGTTATAAAAAGAAAGAAATTGTTCAAATCATAATCAATTTTTGTGTTATGTTACACTTCATTATATCATGTTGTAACGCTTGTATCGTAAAAAAAAAAAATTAATTGTGGAATCATTTGGATGTTAATGTGCCAAAAATATACGATGACCTTGAAAAAAAAATCGATTTTCAAAAATTGAGATTCTTTCCATTTTATTCAAATGAACATCTTCAAGTCTTTAAATCCTACTTTGTCAGTTTTTTTTTTTTTTTCTCTCACAACATCAATAGCAGCGAAAATAATTCTATTTTTTCGTCACTTCTTTTTTCCAAGAATATTATAGTTTTGGGAATATTAAAAGTACCTTCAACTCGCACCTGGCTGATTAACCTGCAAACTGAAATCAATTCAACGACACAGATACAACAACGTGTGCGTAAATAATTTACGCGGTCACTATATACATCAGTGAACGATATACACCTAAGAACGTTACAAAATTTTACAAAAGAAATATTTCCCAAGTACCAACTATCAAACGATACCAGCGTGCAAATGTAACAATGTCATCGTGGCCGTTTTATGAAATTACACGAACTGAAGAAATATTCTTTGAAACGTGTCACGTCGGCCGCTGAAACAGAAGACAAGACTCCGCAGGCCAGACGCGAGCCGATTCGACGCAAGTAGACGCTGCCAGTGACGAGTCAGACGGAGATCTTCGAGGGGAAAGGTCTAAGATTGGAGCGCGTAAGCCAGACGAAATGTCGTACGGCGAATCTCGCCAAGGGCTGGGTGAACCACCGCGCGGAAAGAGAATCCGACAAGATACGTCACGTCTTGATCCACGGCGGGATGAGCGCGAGGATGTCTCTCGCGGCAAACACGACGGAATTCCGGCTGGAATTTCCCAATAAGGCCTATATCCGATCCCCTCCCCGGTTGTCGACAGCTGACAACATTCCGCGGCGAAGTTCCGAAGAAGAGCGCGGTGGGGGTGGGGAGGGGGGGCGAGCTGATGAAAAAAAAGCCCCGCAGATTAGCTGGATTTCCTCGGAATCCTCCGCCTCCTCTTCAACTTGCTGGCGCCGACGACGACGACGACGACGAGCCAAAGGAGAGGGAAAAGAAAGTTGCCTCGATTCCCGCGAAAATCGATTCGTGGTAACGGCTGTATCTTTCTTTTCTCGACTTTGAAAATTCGTTTCCAGTGCGGTCGTACCGGAAGCATGTTCTCCTTGTCACCTCCAGGGGTGGATAGGGGTGGGGTTGGGGAGGGAGTGGTAAGAAGAAGAAGAAAGGGGGAAAGCTGTTGGTTTTTCAAACGAAACTCCGCGGAAGCTAACTCGTTCCCTTTTGTAGGTTGTCCGAGACAAGTCGAAGTTCTTACTTTCTACTTATAAATGTGAACGCGTACCTTTTTTCTAGTTAATCTAGTTAGTTTCTGCAATAATTAATTATTTGCTGTTTTCTTGTTGATTCGGACAGACTTGACTCGCTAATTCGGTGTCATTGCACGCTACTGCGCGTATTTCATATCGATTTAATTTTAAACTCTCGCGCCACGCGAGTCGAGAATTTTTTCCC
Source organism: Tetragonisca angustula (assembly GCA_036937485.2). Classification (NCBI taxonomy): domain Eukaryota; kingdom Metazoa; phylum Arthropoda; class Insecta; order Hymenoptera; family Apidae; genus Tetragonisca; species Tetragonisca angustula. The sequence continues at coordinate 54,617 of JAWNGG020000311.1, forward strand.
CCTCAAATTGCAATGTTTTTCTCAGTTTTAAATATATTTAAATGTAACCCAGGCGAAACGAATGATAAATTTATTACTTCTTAATAATTTTTATCCAACGATGCCAAAAGAAAAGGAAAGCGACGAATTATCGTGTACGGTTCGGTCACTCGTTATGGTCCGCGAACCAGTTGTCAGCGCGAACGGGTTAAAGTAATCAAATATAACATAACATTTCCAAAAGAAAACATTTTTTCTCCCAAATTGCAACATTTTCTCAGTTTTAAGTATACAAGGGATTAAGTAATTAAATATAATATAATATTTCCAAAAGGAAAATTTTTTTCCTCCAAATTGCAACGTTTTTCTCAGTTTTAGGTATACTTAAATTTAACTCAGACGAAACGAATGACAAGGTTATCGCTTCTTAATCATTTTTATCCAGTGATATGTCGACGAGTTCAAAAGAGAAGCGACGAATTATCGTGTACGGTTCGGTCACTCGTTATGGTCCGCGAACCAGTTGTCAACGCGAAGGGGTTAAGTAATTAAATATAATATAATATTTCCAAAAGTAGAACGTTTTCTCAGTTTTAAGCATACTTAAATTTAACTCAGGCGAAACGAATGACAAGTTTATCGCTTCTTAATCATTTTTATCCAGTGATATGTCGACGAGTTCAAAAGAAAAGCGACGAATTATCGTGTACGGTTCGGTCGCTCGTTATGGTCCGCGAACCAGCTGCCAGCGCGAATTAAATATAATATAATATTACCAAGAGGAAAAATTTTTTTCTCCCAAATTGCAACATTTTTCTCGGTTTTAGGTATACTTGAATATAACCCAGGCGAAACGAATGGCAAGTTTATTACTTTTCAATCATTTTTATCGAGTGATATGTCGACGAGTTCAAAAGAGAAACGACGAATTATCGTGTACGGCTCGGTCACTCGTTATGGTCCGCGAAGTCAAACACTCTGAGATTCTCGATCGAGCAGAACCGTGAAATTAACGAAACAAAATCAAACATCAACTCTTTAGTGATACGCAGCAAGCCGCCATATTTCGAAGGCCCTTTGCATTCTTCGTCCGATCCGCTGTCACGTTTGATCCGCAAGTTGAAATTAAACAAAATCGACGGGAGGGAATTCCGCGCGAGCCGAGGCTCGCCTCGCATCTTCGTGTCTTTAATCCCCGGAAGAAAGTTTTTCAATCCACTGCCGGCGCGAAGTTCGAAACTCTCCAAAGTGGTTGCAACAACTTGAACCAGTGGAAGGGGGAAAAAAAAGAAAAAGAAAGAAATAATCGCTTGAAACGATACGACCCAAGGAAAGAGACAGTGAGAGAGAGAGAGAGAGAGAGAGAGAGTCGGCGACAAACTTGCCGCTAGATGCCAAACAAGGGGAGGACAAAGGGAACGAACGAGCTTCCTGTTTTTCTCCTGACACCAGCACCTGTTTGGCAAACTGAATTATCGAACAGGGGGGAGGAGGAGCAGAGGGGAGGGATTTATTTTAATGTAATCCCGCGTTAAACAACGAGCCGCCGGCTGTTTGCCTACCCGACGCTCTCAACGACATCATCGCCGGCACATCCACCCGCGGATATAGCTCATTTTCATATCTAAATATCCACGCGTCGAACCGACGTACGTGTAACCGCTGTTTGCTACTGTTGAATCTACATCTGATTCGTCAAGTTATAATAGTTTCGCTCGGTGACGCTTCGTTTTGTCTCGCGTTCGCCTGGGCTGACCACCTCTGTCCACTTTCACTAAATTTTCATCGATGCAACGTGGGATGGAAAGAGAGGTTTTGTCGGTGGCTGTCGCAGATGAATTCTACACCTACGATTTCTCGTCGTCGAAATCATCAAAAAAAAAGAAAAAAAAAAAGAAATAGTTTCATCTCATTAACCATCGCTAATTCACATTTAAATTCTAAATAGTGAATCACTTTTTGGCTTCAAATCTTCAACTTCTGAATTCTTCTCTCAAATTGTTTATACCCTCTAAATTCTTCTTTTCAATTTCATTAGCCTTCGTCTAATTTAAATTTCTGAATTACACTTTTGCAGTGAATCCTTTCAGCTTCAAAATTTTCAATTTCTAATTTCTTCGCCGTGAAACTATTCTGGTAACAAGATTCTTCCTCACTAACAGTACTGCCAATCAACAATTTCTAAATCCCTCCGTCCTTCAAATTTCCAACTTCTCCAAATTCTCCTCCATTACCATCTATCTTGCGAATTTTCAATTAAAAAAGAAAAAATTCCCACGTATGGGGTGGAAAGAAAAGTTTGTCCGTGGTTTTTCTACACACCTTTGGATAGAAATATATGTAAAGGACGCAAAATCGACTTTGACCTTGAATTTCAAGATCAAAATTTCTTTTTTTTTTTTTTTTGGCGTTGCACTCTATTTGTCGCAAAGGTGAAACTTTTCCAAGGATGTTACATTACAATAACATAAAATACTCAAAGTACAACACTTTTTATTCTGTTTAATAAGTGAATTAACTTTGCATTTATTTTTCTGTCAATTAATTTGCATTAATCTCCTTCTTAGAATTCCAGATTGTTGACAAGATATTTCCAGTTTAACCGACTAATTTATAATTAATCGTCTGCGGATTTTCACGCATTTACGAAGAACAATGGAGGATTACGAAATGCAAATAATAGTATGAAAGGACATTACGTACAAATGTAATAGCAATGCTACGACATAGAATATTTAATTGCAAAAAAGTAGCAAAAAAATGAATGGAACAATACATGAAAAACAACTAAAAGCACTCAACTACGCAAAAGTATCCAAGACTTCCACCAATAAACACAAACTTTAACAACAGGAAAGAAGGAATAATTATCACACGCCCAAGAACCTGACACACGAACACAAAATCAAAAAAACTACACCACTCACCTGCACTCGTTGCAATAACCCACATATTGCACGAATGCCACACCACAGAAACCCAAAGACAGAAACACGGACATCAACGCAAACATAAACCTGACTTCTCAAAATAACGTGACAAAGAGTATTAAAATATCTCAAAAGCATAAACCACTACACACATATCTAAATGATCTCGCTGTCGACGCGACATTAAAGAAAAATAAAAGAAGAAGCAGAAGGAGAATATTTAATATTAAAATTATGATTAAAAATACCTTATCACAACATAGAACATTCAAAGTGCACAATTATTAATTGTTACTTAATTACGAGTACGAGTTGTTTCCAAGAAATTTTAACATAGATGAAAATTTAACATAGATTGAACCTTTCTCAAAATTGGACCTTGTTATGTCGCATCGTTTCTTCTTTTTTCTTCAAAGATAAATCGTATTTGTTCTCCTTTCGAATATGAATCTCTCGAGTTTCATTTCGATGATATCGAGCCGCAGTTCCAGAATTTGTCAACCGATCGCACGGAAATGTCTGTCGCGCGACGAAATTTCGAAACCTCTCTACTCGCCGCGGACACAGCTTCCGGGATCACGTTCCACGCACGACGGTCGGGCATTACATCGCCGGTTATGCAAATTCGGCGTTTGTCCAAACAGGGGCGGGCAGCAGCGATTTTCAGGGCGATTTTCCGCCCCGTGCAAACCGTGCGGTTACGCGTAATTCGTATATTTAATTAGCCGCGTCGGGCAACGGGAAGAAAAACGGGCCGTGCAAATATTTGCCGAGGGCAATTAACCTTCGGGCGGATGATGGCGGACGCGCGCCAAACCGCCGAGTTTCGCCGATTTCCAGAATTCGGGGCTTAACTCGAATTGAGTTTGGGAGTGCAAGTTTTTTTTTTTTTTTTTTTGGAACAAATCGCAACGATTGCATTTGTCCTAATTCGACAGATCTGAATTCTTTTTTTATCCTAGTCTCGCCGAGTTACACCAGACAGGTCATCAGCGGTAAATAAGTGGCCTTCAGTGTCGATCTTATTAGAGAAATGGAATTAGAAACGTAAGTACACGTCGGAATTGAATAACTTTAAACATGCCTGATTGCATTTGCCCTAATTCGACAGATCTGAATTCTTTTTTTATCCTAGTCTCGCCGAGTTACACCAGACAGGTCATCAGCGGTAAATAAGTGGCCTTCAGTGTCGATCTTATTAGAGAAATGGAATTAGAAACGTAAGTACACGTCGGAATTGAATAACTTTAAACATGCCTGATTAAATATTCAAATATGTGTTTAATATTTAAATACTTAAATATGCCTGATTAAATATTTAAATATGCCACCTTCGTATTTTCTTTGCGCAAACGCGTCTGCACACAGAGATGCATATGGTGCTGTCTTTTTATTCATCCAAGTGTATTCGTATTTTATTCATTTGTTTTCGTGTCGATTTTCTTTCAGATAATTCTGTAATAGTGAAAAGTGGAAGGTGATGGAGAAGAAGGAAAATGTTAGGCAAGAAGAGAAAAAAAGAAAAAGCAAAATTGTTACAAAGACAGCCTCTTCAAACGTGAGAATAATTATTAAATTGAAAGGTTAAATAATAATAAATAAATTTCTGAGCGCTGAGAAGTGAAGAGAATACTTTTTTTAGAAATAATTTAAAATACAATTTGTTAATTATACTTTTGGAAATAATTTAAAACACAATTTACTATTATACTTCTGGAATACTTTTAGAAATAATTTAAAACACAATTTATTAAGTATACTTCTAGAATACTTCTGGAAATAATTTAAAACACAATTTATCAATTTATTAATTATGCTTCTATGTAACTGGAAGAACAACATTGTAGGTCGTTAGATTCGTATTGAAATCATCTGTCGTGATATGATAATAAAGAAATGTATGGTCTGATTTAAAAAAATCAAGATGAGATATCCGTCACCATGCAAATGAAAAAATTGTTAACACCACGTAAGAGAATTTTTTATACTGAACAGCTTTTGTACAAGCATTTTTTTTCGTAGCTTCTCAATCCATTCCGAGATATTTCACTCTACTCAGTTAAACGACACACCCTGTATATTAATCTTGATCAATTAAACTCATTATCAATTAAATTTCCGTCGCACATCGACCAAATTTTACGAGTAAATTTTTAAGTAATATTTCTGAATATTCCAATTATTTAAACGTTATCTAATATTTCTAATAATTTACTTGCAACAATTAAACAATAAACTCTTTCACAATTGTTTAAACATTATCTAATATTTCTAACAATTTATTTGTAACAATTAAACAATAAATTCTCTTTTACAATTGTTTAAACATTATCTAATATTTCTAACAATTTATTTGTAACAATTAAACAATAAATTCTCTTTTACAATTGTTTAAACATTATCTAATATTTCTAGTAATTTATTTGTAACAATTAGACAATAAATTCTCTTTTATAATATCCCCAACAATCGTTCAAAATTTTCAGTTGATCATTTGTAGCGATCGAGTCATTAATACGTACGTTTCTACGAAATTTTAGTAAACACTGTTTCCCGTCGATCGATTAACGTAATCAAGTATATTTCAATCGATACGGAGACAAGAGCTCAGTACGAGTCGATCTTTCGTTGCGTACGGATCGACGTAAATTTTAGAAGTAAATTTCAAATAATATTTCTGAATATCCCAATTATTTAAACATTGTCTAATATTTCTAATAATTTACTTGCAACAATTAAACAATAAACTCTCTTCTATAACATTTCTAAGTACTATTTCGAATTTTTAATCAATCAATTGTAGTAATCGAGCCACTAATACATTTCAACGAAATTTTAATTAAATGTTTCGCATCATTAACGAATTACTTTTAATTACTTTTTAATAATTATTTTCATTATCATCATGATTATTTGCACTTGAATACGAGGTCAACTGTCGCGACTTGTATCGTAGTTGTACAAGATATACTATGATAGTTAGCATTCTTTAATAATTACCATAATATACGTTATATTTCTCCATGTATAATATTAGTCCATAGATAATATTATTCCAACAATACTATTGCCATTCAAATATTATTAGGTACTTTTAGTATTTCTCTTTGAATCTGTAATTGGGAAAATAATTTAGTCTTTTACTATTAACTTGTCAAACAAGAATATTCATTCGATATCAAATTAATATCAGATTGATCAAATAATTATGCCTTATTTTACATCTGTTCTCTTTCCAACAAATTACTTGAATTCAATACAAGTCCTGACTGGTGTGATAAATATAATATATAAATATAGTATATAAAGATAATACGTAAAACAGTGCTGATTTACAATACATTATAATGAGACCCGTGCGTAGTCACCTCCACGTGGTGGGTCTTGGTAATTGATATCGTTTTATTAACGTTTGTAAAACGATATCAAGCTAAGAACTACGCAACCTACAGTTCAGTTTAGACCGTGAAAATTTCTTTCCTTTCTTTCTTCCACGATCTAAACTGAACTGCAGGTACAATTAGTTGATAAGTAAACTATTGGGCCCCCAGCGGGCCACCGATGGACGACGAGGGATATCGCATGGACGTCGTGGGATGCGTGCGTTTAATTTTAAGTTGCGTGCGTTTAGTTTTAAGCTGCGTGCGTTTAGCCTTAATTAATCATAAGATATTTAACATCTGCGACGTAGGGACGTCGTGGGATGCGTGCGTCTTAGCTTTAAGTTGCGCGCGTTTAGTTTTAATTAATCATAAGATAATCGATATCTGTAAATTCACTGTGAACGCATTCTGTACAAAGACACGTTTATTTAACTGAAAACGAAATTAGGAATCCCCCCCCCACTCTCTCCTCTCTTCTTTCGTTCGTTGTTACTATCGTTACTTGTCACTGCGACAGAGTAGAGTTTTCGTTGTCAGTGTGTGAAATTAGGGAACTGCAGCCTCGTCCGAATGGACGAGGTGAGGTTCTTGTTGCCTAGTTCCTTGGTAATTCGATTCAGCGGTTCTTCGGAACCCCACTGTTTCGTTGGGGGCACCGCTAGGCTACTTGCCTCTAAGTGCTCGAACCTCGATTTGATACACTGACAAACCGCGGCTTCATTTCGCGGTTATATCCCTTGCAAAACACGATATCGAAGCGTGTTAGAATTAGTTTCTCCTAATTTCGTTCGAAGTTCGATAAACGTGCCTTTGATACAAAATCCGTTGTTAGGGCAAGCGAATCATTGTACAATTATCACGTAACTTTCATGTTAGACGAGTGTGTGGTTAGTATGAAAGGCTGCGAGTGATTGCGACACATTGTATGATTTGCACTCGTATGTAATGTATGTAATGTACGATTCTATGTAATGTATGGCTGTATGATTGTATGTATAGTATGATCGTTGTTCGAGAGACAGAGTTCCACAGTTCAATCTCATATATGCGCTTTAGAGTTAAGACTTACAGTTAGACTTAAGTTTGAGATTGAACTGTGGAACGTCTGTCTCCTTTTTACGTAACCCCAGGCCAAGTAGTATAAAACACTCGGTATTCATTCAGTTGAATGCTGAGTTATTTGTATGTAATGGAGGGTGGTTGGGATTAGGGCCCAGGGTGGGTCTCGTGCGTAGTCACCTCCTCGTGGTGAGACCTGGTAATTGATATTGTTTTACAGACATTAAAGTTTGTAAAACGTTATCTGGCTAAATTGTAAAACTTCAATGTTTGTGAAACGATATCAAGCTAAGAACTACGCAACCTGCAGTTCAGTTTAGATCTTGAAAATTTCTGTTTGTTCTTTATTTCACGATCTAAACTGAACTGCAGGGACAATTAGTTGGTAAGTAAATTATTGCGTATTGCATATAGTGCATCAGGTCGCGTCTACATAAGCCTCTTGGCTAAAATATTTGCGCTCACTATAGAAATCTTTGCGCTACAGTGTCGACATTCGAAGAGTGAAACGTTTGTTTAGTTATTCGTAAGAGATACACGTCCTCCGTGAGAGAGATTTGACAATAATGAATCGTTCTACATTGAAAAAAATCGCAATTGTCGTGTTTCATAAACAAATGTCCGAGACAATTTGTTAACTATAATTTACTTGAGAGGACTTGTGAAAAATACGGTTTTTTAAATACGTTGTTTAAATAAAAGGTATTTTTGTAAAATGATATGCACCGTTAAAATTAAATTCGTCGTTAAAAAACGCTAATTTCATCTCATAATTTCCAAGATATTTGACAAAATGTGTTCCACAATTGAAACTTTCAGCCCTTCGATATCGACGATTGCCGATAAAGAAGAAATGCGGGTCAAATATTTCTTTGAAAACTACATTTATGCCAAATTTCGTCAAGATTCGGTATGTTCCTGAACATACATAAGCAATGTCGTTTTTTTTCTTCAAATTTAATAAACATTGCCGTCTAGTAAGAATAACTGAAAAAAAGGAAATTTCAATAAAATAAAATTTTGTACAGTATCGAAAACGATTGTTATCGGTTACTCCTAACACACTGACCTAAGTTCGCTTCTTTCCAACAAGTTTCTTGCCCCTGGTTCCAAGTGGCTTTCACTTATAGATCTCGACACTTCGTTGGAACAGCTCTAAATTTACAGGCGTTAACGGGGTCACAATCGGCGTTAAATTTCGTTTGATTTTCCAGTTTCACGTAGAATAATCTTCAATTTTCATCGCGTGCAAGTTGACAGCCAGCGAAAACAAGACGACGGCAACAAAAAAAAAAAAAAAAAGGAAAATTCGAATCGGTGACCCACAGTGAGAACCCGAGAGCTCGCTGGCAATCGCGTAAATTAAAATCGGTCCGTGCGATTGCGCCTCGCGGCGCAAGATCCCCGGGATCGTTGGCTCCATTAATGTAATTAAAAAGCGTGGTAATTAACATTTATTAAAACGACCGGAGGTGAGAGCGAGAACGAACGAAAAGCAGACACTGAGTGTGAGGAAAAAAGGGAATCGTAACGAGAGTAGGCGAAATTCAGGGAATCGCGTGGAATAAAAGGTGTGTGTGAGAGAGAGAGAGAGAGAGAGAGAGAGAGGCGTACAAATTGCCGCGCGAGAGCCAGCCGGTAATAAACGTCGCGCTGATATAATCAAAATACACGCGTTAATTTGCATACAAATTGAAATGATATATTTTGCATTAGGAGCCGCGCGGCGTTGAAACATTGAAACTGTATTTAATTAAGCGCGCGATTTTACGAAGCCATTGTATAATCCTGGATCCAGCGTGTCCCTCTCGCCGCCCCCTTCGCGCGAGAATTGCCCCTGTAACCGGCGGCCATTATATTCTTGAATTGCATTAAATTGCGGAAGCAAACGCGGCGAGGTCCGCCCTTAAACGGAGGATCTCGCCGCGCTGTGAAAACTCGTTGATGGATCGCGCTGTCGACAGTCCTCCAACTCGTCGTCAGCGACCGATCGATTGAAATAATAACGCAATCGATCCGAACGGTGATCAATGGCATCGCTTAACTCCGTCGACAATCGAGCCTCAATTGGAAAAGTTTGTTTAAACGTCGCGGATGTCGGACGGTGGTGTTTGTTGCGCGAATTTATTGTTAATTGCTCGCCGGCGACTTCCCGGTTGGTTACGGACGCGTTGTTTACCGGGGCGAAGTGGGTATTTTAATTAGAAGTTCGACGCGAGTTCGGTATTTTCGCTTCGTTTCTTGACGGCGGGCAGCGTTGGAAGTTAGAGTCGTCGGTTTTCCAACTTCGAGTGGCGGGGGGAGGGGGGGAGGTCTCATTTTCCGCCGCGAGGTGACATCCGAACGCCAGCGACGGGATTAAGCTCAATTCCCATGCCCGCGAATCTGGTCAAGTAGAGTCAGATTGACGGAGAAAGCAAGCTCTGTTTTGCTGGTGAACTTGTGAAATGGAGTTCAAATGGTAAAAACGAATTCGACGAATAATGTATAAATAAACATATAAATAAACATAAAATAAAAATTATTAATCAATAAATTGGTATTATTTGTGGAATAAAAAATTAATTATAATTTTAATTTACTTTAAAATGACATTTTAATGTTATAATTATTAACTAAATTTTTAAAATTAACTATTATTATTTATTCAATTAATAAAATTGTAATAATCTGTTCTCTCTAATATAATTGGTATGAAACTATGATTAATTCCACAAATTTCTGAACATTGACCAAAAAATAATCCTGGCCGAATTGAAAATAAATTTAATTGATTAATTCGACTAGGAACCCAGCATCAACTTTAATTCCTAAAGATTGAATTGTTCATGAATGAATAACATCAATTGATGAAACAACTAATCGTAATGAAATTTTAAATGGAATAATTAATCGATTATCAGTTTCTAATAATCGAAATTGATTAATATTTAAATTATTATCTATATAACAAACTTCTGCTTGCGAGGCACTCAATCCCATCTCTAGCCATATGGTACAGGATATACTGGAATCTGTTACAGTTCAAGCTGTTTTGTTTTCATGGAACACTTTTTCATTTGTTCATTTCGAGACAAACTTGAGTTTATTCGAATCCAACGAACCAATGGTTCGAACCTATTTATGAGACATTCAATCTCACTTCTATTCGCTAGTATTCGAATTTAAATTTATTACAGTTGCAACTATTATTTTCGTGAAACACACTAAACTATCCTACTTAAATTTAAGTATATACTTGAAAACGTCATTGGAAATATTTACGAATTTATTCGGATCCAATGAATCAATGGTTCGAACCTACATATCGAGACACTGAATCTAACTTCTATTCGCCAGTATTCGAATCTAAATCTATTACAGTTTCAACTATTATTTTTGTAAAACACACTAAATTTAAGTATGCTCCACTTAACTATTCTAAATTTAAATATACTCGAAAACATTGGAAATATTTATAAATTTATTTGAATCCAATGAATCAATGGTTCGAACTTATTTATGAGGCACTCAATCTCACTTCTATTCACTAGTATTCGAATTTAAATCTATTATAATTCCAACTATTATTTTCGTGAAACACACTAAATTTATTGGAAATACTTACGAATTTATTGGAATCCAACGAATCGAAGATTCGAACCTATTTACGAGGTACTCAATCCCATTTTAATCTACTAGTATTCGAATCTAAAACCATCACAGTTCCAACTATTATTTTCGTGAAACACACTAAACTATCCTACTTCAATTTAAGTATACCTGAAAACACCATTGGAAGTACTTATGAATTCATTCAAATCCAATGGATCAAAGATTCGAACCTATTTATGAGGCACTGAATCTCACTTCTATTCGCTAATATTCGAATCTAAATCTATTAGAGTACCAACTATTATTTTCGTGAAACGCGCTAAATTTAAGTATACTCGACCTAACTACTCCAAATTTCAGTATACTCGACTTAACTACTCTAAATTTAAATATACTCGACCTAACTACTCCAAATTTAACTATACTCGACTTAACTACTCTAAATTTAAATATGCTCGACCTAACTACTCCAAATTTAAGTATACTCGAAAACACCACTGGAAATACTCACGAATTTATTCGAATCCATGGTTCGAACCTACTTATGAGGTACTCAATCCCATCTTAATCTATTAGTATTCAAATCTAAAACCATCACAGTTCCAACTATTATTTTCGTGAAACACGCTAAATTCAAGTATACTCGACCTAACTACTCCAAATTTAAGTATACTCGACTTAACTACTCTAAATTTAAATATGCTCGACCTAACTACTCCAAATTTAAGTATACTTGAAAACACCACTGGAAATACTCATGAATTTATTCGAATCCATGGTTCGAACCTACTTATGAGGTACTCAATCCCATCTTAATCTATTAGTATTCAAATCTAAAACCATCACAGTTCCAACTATTATTTTCGTGAAACACGCTAAATTCAAGTATACTCGACCTAACTACTCCAAATTTAAGTATACTCGACTTAATTAGTCTAAATTTAAGTATACTCGACTTAACTACTCTAAATTTAAGTATACTCACGAATTTATTCGAATCCAATAAATCAATGGTTCGAACCTACTTATGAGGTACTCAATCCCACCTTAATCTACTAGTATTCGCATCTAAAACTATTACAGTGCCAACTATGATTTTCGTGAAACACACTAAACTACCCTATTGAAATCCAACTGTACTTGAAAACACCATTAGAGAATACTCACGAGTTTATTCGAATCCAATGAACCAAATGTTCGAACCTATTTATTCGAGCCCATCTCTATCCATTCTCGCTACTTCGTATTTACTCGCTGTACGTTCGCCTAACTACCATTAACCACCCACGTCGCCACGGTGAACATCAAACGCGTGCGCGGGCACGCAAACTCCACGCCTGGTACGCAACGTCTGTTTACACGGTTCCTGGGCGAGCGTTTCACAACCGGATGTCGCATTCTCAAGAAGCAAATACATACATACAGAGACACGCGTACACAACGGTCAGAAGTTTCCCCGAGGAGGAACTTGGCCAGAGACGCGTGCAACGCGTTGATTGAAGCAAACAAAAAGCGTCTGCGAGGTGTTCCCTGCGAAAAGGCGCCAGTTTTCGAGAGTGAGACTAGTTGGTTTTAACTTGGTTAAGGGTTTGTTCTTGTGTTTGTCCTCGGGTGAAGCCTTGGACTCGGCTGCTGTCTCTCGTTTCTAGCTGCAGAATACACGAGACAAGGCTTGAGCCTGCGAATGTGGCACCGAGGTATTAACGCAGGCCGCTATTCAGGATAATGTAATATCGTTTCTGTTCTCTAGTTTGAGTTCGTCATCTCGCAATCGCGTACTATACAGGGTGTTTCGTAACTTGTGCGACCCACTTCGGTACGTCTAAAAATAATGGAAAAAAGTCATGTAAATATATGTCCTATCTGTCTTCGTTTATGAGATACAATGAATTTTATTATTATAAACAGAGCAAACTCTATTAAGCTAGTTTTACCAGGGATGGAATATAACAATTTTTATAATAATCATAATTGCGATGAAGAAAACCCACATGTTATTGTGCATTCGAGACATAAACACCAGTTTAGTTTAAACGTACGGGCAGGAATAATTGAAAAATTTTTAACTGGACCTTTTTTCTCGATGGGAAACGAACAGGCACAAAGTTGATTTCTTGAGCACGCGTTTACACGAAATGTTAGAGGAAGTTCCAGTCGATGTTAGACTTCGTATGCGGTTTATGCATGATGGAGCTCCGCCGCGTTTTAGCCGAGTGGCTAGGCAATTTTTAAATCGACACTTTGCAAATAAATGGATTGGTCGTGGAGGTCCTATTTGCATGGCCTGCTCGTTCTCCGGATTTGAATCCATTAGATTTGTTGGGTGATCAACCCAGACAATATCGAATCTATGCTAATAATGACAACGAGCTAGCAACAGTCCACATAAAAGTGGACTGTGAATAGTTAGTCATAAGGGCAAGATCCAATACTTGGTCATCCATGCTCCTTCCCCTTCCACTTGACGATGATAACCAAATATATATATAAGGACATGTTTTACAGTAGAGAGTTAGAATACTACAGAATACTACAGAATACTACAGTAAAGCTAGACAGAATAGAATACTACAGAATACTACAGTAAAGTTAAACAGAATAGAATATTACAGTAGATAGAGACAGACTAGAAGATCACAGAACATTCTATATCATTCTATATCATCATACATCATACACGACCACGAACAAGGAATAAACTCTTCAAAATTATAAGCGTGTTGACTCCATTACACGGAATCCAACAGATTTTCACTTGTGGGAACATGCAACATCGATTGAAAATGCTGAAATACTACGAAATAGAATAGAGCAAGGCTTCCGACAAATTCGAGAAACACCAGGAATGATAGACAGAGTAACCAGATGAATGACAAGACGCGTGCAGTCTTGTCTTCAAATGCAAGCTGGTCATTTCGAGCATCTTTTGTAAAAGTAATTAAAACAGAACATTTCATTATGTCTCGCAAACGAAGACAGATAGGACATATATTTACATGACTTTTTTTCATTAGCTTTACAATCAGCTCCCGAAGTGGGTCGCACAAGTTACGAAACACCCTGTACGTAGAGACGTACCGTGTAATTTTGTAACTGTACAACAAAGTAACAAGTAAGAAGAGGATAATCGAGAAGGATAAATCGACCATGAAGAACAAATTTTTGTCTTGGTCTTCAAGAAAATCAAACACCTAAAGTTAGCTAGTTCCGAACGAGTCGATGTAATCGACTCACCTGTGAGAATAACATAATTCTTCCACAAGGTGTTCGCCTTTCAGAAAAGCTTGAAAACCGATTTCAATCGCAGCTGGTTCGCGGACCGTAACGAGTGACCGAAACCGTACACAATAACTCGTCGCATTTTTTACCCAGTGACGCGGAATCACTCTCTCCTCCCGTTGTATCTTTAATACTGTACAAGATGACACATCGCTGGCATGAAAAAGAAAATACTCTACTGATTACTATCAGTATAAAAAAAAGAAAAATCATTGATTCGTTATTACACGACACTGTAAACACCGTGTAAACGGCTGACCAAACGATTCTTACGAAATGGCGTGTCCTCTTCAAAATTAACTTCAGAATTATAATTTGTAAAAAGCTGGATGCAAGTGACGTTGGATTCGAATAATTGGTAAACGAAGATGAAAAGACGCTGCGTTCCATTTCTCACAGATTAAGCGAAACATCGCTCGAAAATCAAGGCACGACGGAGCTTCTGATTTTTACGAAGCGATCAACAACGCATGAATCGAACACATCGACATCCCGTGGTGGTGGTTGCTGGTTGTACTCTCTCTCTCTCTCTCTCTCTCTCTGGCTCCTTGATAAAAAGCACTCAAGTCGTATCCGGCCTTTGATCTTAAAGCGCGGCTCGCGTGCTCCTGCCGATAAATTCGCCCCCCCTCTCTCTCTCTCTTTCTCTCTTTCTTTTTCTCTCGGTCCCCAGCAACACGAAAGCGGCGACGCTTTTATTTCCCCGTGGCGTTCGAGACTCGCGTTTCCGCGCCATTTCCATTTTCCAGCCCGGAAACGCTCCGGTTTTCTTGACCTTTCGGTTAAAGAGGAAAGTTTGCTGCCGTGGCAAAGCCGGGAGGAAGAAGAGGTCTGTTTGACTTGCGTTCGATTTATAGCCAACTTTTCTCCGAACAAGTCAGATTTCAACCTGCGTTCGCGCTACTTCCCACCCAATTCCGTGGATCGCCGTAACTCAAATTCACTTGGTTCGACAAGTGTTCGGCAAGCGAATTCTTTTCACGCAAATGCTGCATTTAACCGAGATGTTCGCCGTTGAAAATCGTAAAATTTGCAATGAAAAAAGACAGTTGCGAGATACTTGTCGCAAGCTACTGTGTAACGTTTGACGTTAGGACGGCTGTCCATTGAAATTTAATGAATTTAAAATGGACAGATTTATAAATTTCTTATAAAAATATTTGTAATATATACATAGAAATTTCTTGCCTAGATTCTATCGATTTCTGACAAAAACAGAAATAAATACTTCGACGAAGACATCTGACA
This sequence comes from Tetragonisca angustula, assembly GCA_036937485.2. Classification (NCBI taxonomy): domain Eukaryota; kingdom Metazoa; phylum Arthropoda; class Insecta; order Hymenoptera; family Apidae; genus Tetragonisca; species Tetragonisca angustula. The sequence continues at coordinate 70,089 of JAWNGG020000311.1, forward strand.
ATTTTGACAAAGACATCTGTATCTTTTAAACAATTTTTACAAAAAAAAAAAAAAAAAAAAAAAGAAATCTGAAATCCGTCATATCAACGGGTTATCTAATCGTCGATGAATATACAGCATGAATAAGAATTTTAAAGATACCGAGTTAAAATAAAATGATCCCATTGAACATTTAGTATTGTTGTGTAATTTTTTGTAACCTGTATATTTTTAGATTCGTTCATGAATTTGATATGATTCGATTAAATTTCGAAATATCTCGCATAACACGCGCAATACGTTTATGAAACGTTCTTGTTTGCAAATGTTCGAGTGTATTTTTGTAACTCGAATTGCGTTGATGAAACAATTAAGAAGAAACTGTAGTAAATTTTTCGACATTACAGAGAGTCTCGCATGATACAGAAAACTTCCGTTTCACCTTCCAACTGACTCACCCTTCTCGCGGTTTAATTTAAAAACTCTATTATTAGCAAGATCAGTCGAGCAAAACTCCACGATAACGTCGTGCCTACCAATTTAACCAGTCCTACCGTGTTTGCTCGCCCAAAATCCGTAAATGTCTATCTTTTGTCACAAATTGCACTCCTGTTTCACCCTCGAGTCACCCGAAAAGCGGACATAAAGCTATCTGATGCTGTCCAATCCAACCACATACTTAACCTTCAACCACGACAAAAAAAAATGGGAGAAAAAATATTTCTAAAAATGGCCAATATTAAACTTTTATGAAATTCTAAGCGTCAAACAAATCTGACCCTCTTACTGATTTCCAGAAAAGTGTTGCAAATATTTTTTTGTTCTTTGAGAGACACTCTAAAAGGTTCTAAAAAAAAAAAGATTCATTTCCAGATAATGATACGAAAAATGGCTACTTTTTAATATCAAATTTCTTTGAAATTCTGTTGATTAGGGCTAACCATCTCTCCCATCGGTTTTGAGTGTGAAAAGTGACAACAAATATATTTCTGTTCCTGGAAGGCACTCTAAAAGAATATTTCTAAAAAAATTTTAGGCCATTTCTTTAATATTAACACTTTTTTGAAATTCTAAGCGTCAATCAAATCTGATTTCCAGAAAAGTGTTGCAAATATTTTTTTGTTCTTCAAGAGACACTCTAAAAGGTTTAAAAAAAAATATCTCATTTCTAGACAATGATACTAAAAATGGCCATTTTTTAATATCAAATTTCTTTGAAATTCTAGGCCAACCATCTCTCCCATCAGTTCTGAGTGTGAAAAGTGGCAACAAATATATTTATGTTCCTCTAAAAAAATAAGACACTCTAAAAACATATTTCTAAAAAATTTTTAGACCACTTTTTCAATATCAACACTTTTTTGAAATTCTAGGCTGACCCACCTACTGGTTTTCAGAAAAGTGTTGCAAATATCTTTTTTTTCTTTCGTACTCTGTAAAAGTTCCAGAACAATATTTCTAAAAATGGCCATTTCCCGACAGTAAACTTTCCGTGAAATTCTGAGCGTCGATCAGGGCCGAGTGGCGAATAAACGCGTGGAAACCGCGTGTCGTGTCCGTTCTCGCAGGAAGCAGAAGGCCTGGGCTGGGCCGAGCACTGCTGGTTTTCGAGCCACCGTACACGCTTATTAACGTTGGCAAATAGCGTGGCGTGGTGCGTGTTTATGAACGTCTCAGGGTGTGCAGCGAGCGTTGCCTCGGCTTTTAATTGCGTGCGCTGCCCGAGAGGGTTCTCGTCTGCGCTGCTGGCCTGTCTCGCTGGGAAAATCCCAGTCGCCTCTCACTCACCCTTCTCCATCGTCGTGATTTCTTTTTTTTTTTTCCTCCCTTTTTCGTGTTCCTTCCTCCTCTCGCGAAACTGCGACCCAAGCAACCGAGGTATGGACGAAAAAAAAAAAAAGAAAAGAAAAATAACATCGTAGGATTCAGAATGGTAATCTGATTAACGATTAACAGTTTTATGATTCGTACGAAATTAGAATGAATAATTACACTCGAATAATCAGTAATCGTTGATTAACGAATACAAGCGATCGAATGATTGTTACACTTTTGATTACTATTGCGCCAGTGGTTCACTTCTGATCAACAGTACTGTGATCATTTTCGTAGATACCACATATGTACTTATTGATAAAAAAAAAAAAAAATTTCTCGTCCAACATACTGTTCTTGGCTCTTCGGCGCGATTTGATGACAAACTTGTTCAAAATTTCGTCCGAGCTCCAAAGAAGCACATTTGAAATAATAATCCCGGGAGGAGGTGGGCTAAGCACGTGGATCGCTAATCACCCTTGAAACCCGCGGCGAGAAGAGCAATTAATAAAAAGTGTGACCCGAAAGATTAGCCCTCGTCAAAAATCCACGAACTTCTCCCCTCCCCCACCCCTTTAAGCTTAATCGCTCGTGTTTCTTCCTCCCTCGTTTCCACGAGAGGGGCGGCCGACGATGGTCTCTCCTCGCGAGCCTTTTCACGAGCGGCGGGTTCTCGCCTTAATTTGGGGGGTGGTGTCCCACCCTGCAGGCCGCCGCACAAAGGGCGACGCGCGGCGTACCACCACCGGCTCGGGGCGTCGAGTGTAATTGGCGAAATTAATTAACGGTCTATAAGCGAGTGGCCAGGGCGTTATCTCGACGGCGCGTACACGTCGTTGCCCACTGCCCCGCACGAACGAGGCGTCCGGGGAAACGTCGTCCAGGCCTGGACGATGTCCTTCCCTCACGAACACGCGGCCAACCAAGGATCGGGACGGGCTGTTTCGCTGAAAATTACGAGAGAGAGCTGGGTCGACGGCACGCTGGAGATGCGTCCTCGGTTCGTGCGGTGTCACAGGCTAATTTAAGCGTGTATTATGCCTCGCGTGCCATTACGCCGGCCCACGGAGACGCTTAATCTCCCGACGTGGATGTATCCCGATGTGTTCTCGCCGCTGGGCCAACGACGTTGAATGGCGTTTCCCGTGGTAAATTGGGGACCGAGGACTCGCGCGACAAAGTGACAAAATGAAAAACCGTCGATAATTTTAAGCAGAGGACTGCGCTCAGACTCCGCTGATTCCTCCATCGTTAAAATTAGTTCACATTCTGTCCCTTCGCAGCCATTTCCCCCGTCTTTCCTCAACCTTCACGCAGCTACAGTGAAGAGAACAATTTATACGTATACGTATGTACCGCGAGTATTCGTGGCCAGCGACATCTCTCGACGCGGTGGAGAGATCGATGCAGTGGAGGGGATAGCGCTAGCGAAAGTAGGGGGGGCAAGGACCGCCAGTCACCCACCTCTGGTTTAAACTGATGTAACTTCGTGAAACGAGATCGACGTAGCTTGGTCTCGTTTCAAAGAAGCTTCTTACTTCGACAGTTCTGGGCTCGTTTTCCCTCGAACATGAATTTACGTCATAACTGGTGGCTGGTGGGAAGACTCCTCCCGAAAATTGTGAAAATTTTCTTTCTTCATTTGAGAATATTTGACTACTTGCGCTGGCAACTGGATTGCGGGCCATAAACGAACGACCGAACCGTGCACAATAAATTCGTCGCTTTCTTTCTCCTTTGGACACGTCGGTATGATCTCGCCGGATGGAAATTACTGAGAAGTAATAAATTTATTATTATTGCCTGGGTTATACTTAAAACTGAGAAGATACTTGCAATTTTGGGACAAGAAATCCTCGACGTGCATGGTGAAATGTATGAATAAACGTCATTTCTGACTATTGTGAAATCACCTTTAGATAATGTTCAGCCAATTTTGTGTTGGATGTACAGAACGTGTTCGCGAGAGTAATTTCAATTTTTGGAAAGAGTAAAAAAAGGGAGAAACTGCGATTTTTTTTATAGCCAACGTGACAATTTTTTATGTTCAATTGAAGAGTGTATTTCTTCGATCCATCAATCGATCTGACAATCATAAATGTTATACGTATATCGAGAAATCATTGCTTTGACAGAGATATCTTCAACTTGACGTCACTAGAAAAATATTACAACTGTTCAGGAAAGTGTTTGGAAGCTTGCAGGAAACTTTTATGAATATTCTATGAGAATTTCTTTGAAATTTCATCGTAAGAAATCGCCCGTCAACAAAATGAACAGTTGCTCGTTTCTTTCGAACATTCTCTCGTTTATTATCGTTTATTGAAAATATCTATCGTTGCAAGAGTGAGGAGCATCGTTGATTAATTCGATCTACTGACAAAGATCGTAAATTCTTCAAGCAAATTAAAACCACTTGCCGAAACAAATAGATCTTCCAATTCAACGCCTGTCCCTCCGGCTAAGTTACCTTTAACTCATTACTAATTCAGAGAACCTAAAAACGACCTCTGCGTCGCATACGACATAAATCCCCTCTCCTTGAAACTAACTTTCTTGTCGTCCAATTTTTGCCGACATCGACCTCTTCCGCCCAGACAATCTCGTCCTGTGTGATTCATCTGCCGTTCGATCAAGAAAATCCCCGACACGCGAAAATGGCAAAGACAAATTTGTCGCCTTTTACAATTTAACATGAACGAAGCTGAGGAAACGAAATTTAAAATCTCTTTCAAAAGAAACACGCACACGCTTATTTCCCTCTAGTTTTCTCATTGTTTGAATCGAGTTTGTTTCACTAATAATTACAATTTACATGAAACTTCATGGCATTATACAATATTAATCGTCCAAAGACAAGGATGATTTTAGACTTTTTAAATAATAATAGATTAATGTTTGGAGATGTTAAGTTAGATTAATAATAAGATATAATACATACAAATGTATTGACAATATATATTAATTAAACCATCGTGAAACGTTTATCGATAAACACTAATAACCTTTTCGCAGTGAGACAGGCGCCAAACATTTATTGATAAACATAATTTATTCGCGTCAGAGGATGCTCTCGATAGTCTTACACATGGCAGCAATTGCCATTTTTCTTGAAAAACTCCAAATTTCAACGAGAAGTAATAAAAATGTCATTTGGTGGTATGCTACCGATAAAATACCTGCTGCGTATTTTATAAAAAAGAAAATTTGATTATTCCCTTTGACAAAGTACGGAAAACAATTCGGAGAATAACCAGATGCACTGGGGAAAAATAATCAACTCGATTTGTGAACAGTAATAATAAATTGTACGGGGGAGTATCCGATACGCCAAAGAGAAAAATCAAACGTATAAAGTAGCAGGTTTAATTGGTAATGTAAAGGGGAAAAATGACATGTTTATTACTTCTTATTGAATTCTGGAGTTTTTAAAGTGGATGTTAATTCTTTATTTATGCGCGTCAACCGCAATTAAATGGCCAATTTTATAATATATGTTATATATTTATGTTTAATTTTATAATATATTTATATTACATAATATAATATAATTAATATATAACATATTGTTATAATATATATTATTTCATACACGTATGCACGTCAGTCCAATTAAATAGTTAATTTTATAACATAATTTTGTAACATAATTATTATTTTATAATATATATAATTTTATAAAATATAAAATAATATATACAATATATATAATTTTACGAAATATTATAAAATTATAATTTTACAAAATATAAAATAACATATGCAACATATATAAATACAAATAATATATACAATTTCATAATGTACCGTTATCTCTGGATAAACCCCATCGATTCACCGTGAATTAATCACGTTCCCCTTGCAACATCAGAAATACTTAGAATTTCTTAATATTGTTCTGGCTTAATCAGTATTTCTTTCGCTAATCGGTAATCTCCTCCTATCACCGTGAACGACGCCACTCGACGAACCACCACCCCCCAATCGCCTCGACTTTCCCCTCCTCCGCGACCGATCAATCCGCCCGTATCCCTGTCGTTTCTTCTTTTTTTTATCCACCGTCAGCCCCAGAGAGAGGAGGGAGAGAAACCCCGGAGGATCGGTCCCGTCTGGCGTCGACGAAAGACAAGCCCGACAAAATCGTGGCCGTCGTTGTCGCGGCAGTCGGTGGCAAAGCCGGGGCGGAAGCCGCGGATATATCCGTGCGGTCGTTGGCCGGCCGCAAAACCGCGAGCCGTAACTCAATTAATCCGGATTGATCCGTCGGTACACACGACCGGACGTTTCTCCGCGCCGGCATAAACAGCGTTGGCCGCGGCCCGCGCCGACACGTCCGCGAATCGATCAGGAAGCAAGCTCTCCTGTCTCTCTCTCTCTCTCTCTTTCTCTCCTCGTCCAGCTCGGCCATTACAGCGCGTTGTCGCAGCACGATACGTGCAAGAAAATTATTTTGCTCCAGTTTTCGAAAATCCTGCTACGAGGTGTTTTTTTTTTTTTTTTTTTTACGAGAACGTGGAAGAGAACAAGAGAGATATTTGTATGTGTAGACGATATATATGTCGTGAAGTATCTCCTTGATTATTGGGGGTTCAGGGATGACCGAAATGTGGCCTCATACTTCTTTTACCTTGGAATTTAACATTATATTTCGATTTACGAGGGGTATAACGGAATAGTTGGTTCGACTGAAAGTAAAAATGATCGTCTAAACACGCGCGGGAAATTGATACGCCATATTTTGCCATACTTCGCATTGAACGATTCTCCATTAAGCGCATAATTGGAAAATTATTTCAACTGTGCAGGTTACGTGAATCACCCTGTATATAATATTAATATTACTAATATTATAATATTATATATACTATGTACTATAATATACACATATAATACAACATAATATAATATATAATATATAACATAATATAATCAAAAGAAACAAAGTCTGTTTACCTATGTACATAAATTATAACAATCACTCCCAATTCTGTGTTGCTTGGCTAACAAAAGGAGAGGAAAGAATCCTAGATTTTAAAGGCACTATAACTGGTACTTGACTCTCTGAGTTGAGAAAAAATGGCAATATTCTTTCGATTTACGAGGGGAAAAAAATATTTGGCTCGACTGAAAGTAAAAATGATACTGATAAACTTTCAAAGCTTCTAAACACGCGCAAGAAATTGATACGCCATATTTTATTGTCATACTTGAAACCATACACAACTTCGCATTAAACGATTCTCCATTAAGCGCATAATTGAAAAATTATTTCAAGTGTGCAAGTTACATGAATCACCCTATATATAATATTAATATTACTAATATTATAATATATATAATATATAGTATATGTATTATAATATATAATATATACTAATATTATAATATATATAATATATAGTATATGTATTATAATATATAATATATACTAATATTATAATATACACATACACACAATATATATATAAACATAATATAATATATAATATATAACATAATATAATCGAAAGAAACAAAGTCTCTTTACCTATGTATATAAATTATAATAATCACTCCTAATTCTATGTTGTTTGGCTAGCAAGAAGGGAGGAGAGGATCCTAGATTTTAAAAGTGCTATAACTGGTACTTGACCCTCAGAGTTGAGAGAAAAATGGCAATGCGTTATTTTCCTATTATTATTATCTAAAAGTTATTTCGCGCATTGTTATTTGTATTAAATCGACGATTATCTGTATTCTTGTAAAAAAAGCTTTATTTCGTAGTCATTCGACCGAGCAGAAACACAAAGTGCCAGTACGTTTAGTATTAATCCCTTTCGCACTGAAATAACATCGCGAAGCCGTGCTCGGTCGACCGTGCGTGTCACGCAGCGATTTTCATTCTCGTCGATTACAACAAAGTCTAGTACCCAGTCGAGTGACGTTAATTTTTAATAAATCGTTAAGAACGATTCCGTCGAATGCAAGTAATTTAAATAATTCATATCTTCTGTACATATTCTTACGTTACGTTCGAAATTCTGACTGAGTGGAGAAATTTCGAAATATTTCGTACAGAGATGAACCAGAGGTGTCCATCGTTTCTAAATATCTTCTTACTCTTAATTAACTATTATTAACTGTTGTTAGTTAATATTAATTGATTAATTGATTAAAAAATTAGAAATTATTGACTCCCAAATATTAAATAATTATAATATATAGGGAATTAGGGAAATTAAGTGTATCCGTCTGTTAATCAAAAACGTGTCTTGTAATAATTTTAAGGCGATTTGAAATTTAAATTAGCTGCAATATAATTGACTGTGCATACAAAGGCAACGTAATCAATTATATTTTAAATGAAATCTATGAATGAAAAACATACCCTGTCTCATATATACTTTATGAATTTGAGATTTCTTTATGGGACAATAACACCCAGAGACCTAGAATTTACAGAAAAAAATAGAATTATTTCCCAATAATTTAATTCAGTTTTACAAGCTGTAACATACATACTCTTGCTCTCTTAATATTTACTCTTAATATTAACTATTATTAGTTCTATTTATTTACTCCTAATATTAATTACTATTATTATTATTATTATTCTAACTATTTATTTACTCTTAATCTTAACTATTCCTAACTATTACTATTTTTATTAATTAATTAATATTGATGGAGTCAAACAACAAAATTATTGGCACAAATATTAATATTTGTATTAATATTATTATCTGTGTAATCGTTATTATTATTATTACTATTATTATTATTATTATTATTATTGCTATTACTATTATTATTATTATAACTATTTATTTACTCTTAATATTAACTATTTTTATTAATTAATTAATACTGATGGAGTCAAACAACAAAATTATTGGCACAAATATTAATATTATTATCTGTGTAATCGTTATTATTATTATTACTATTATTATTATTATTATTATTATTATTATTATTATTATTATTATTATTGCTATTACTATTATTATTATTATTCTAACTATTTATTTACTCTTAACATTAACTATTACTATTTTTATTAATTAATTAATACTGATGGAGTCAGACAACAAAATTATTGGCACAAATATTAATATTATTATCTGTGTAATCGTTATTATTATTATTATTATTATTATTACTATTACTATTATTATTATTATTATTATTATCATTACTATTATTATTATTATTCCAACTATTTATTTACTCTTAATATTAACTATTACTATTTTTATTAATTAATTAATATTGATGGAGTCAAACAACAAAATTATTGGCACAAATATTAATACTTATGTTAATATCATTAACTGTGTAATCGTCGTCGTGTCGTTCTTTTAAAAGCGGCATCGCAGCTAAGGGAAATCATTTGTCGTTTCTCCGCCGACCTACGAGATCCTCGTGTCGGTGGTAACAGTATCAGCACGTGGTTCAAACACGGTGGAAAAACGCGGAGAAAGAATATTACGAGGGAATGCTGAGGACTTGTGTTGTCGTGACAGTCGATCGATAAGTAATAGAGGAACGCGTGTGCGTGGAGAGAAACGTACGCTTGTGGAATTCGCACGCGACGCTCGATAATTCATCTCGCGCGAGAACAAAATCGCGAGAGAAACACCGCGAGAGACCTCAGATAAGAAGGCACGTTCGCTTCTCGTTTCATTTCCTCCCTTTCTCATTCTTTCTTTCTTTCTTTCTTTCTTTCTTTCTTTCCTTTTTTTTTTTCTTTTTTCGCTCGACACCGTCTCGCGGCGTTGTGACTTCAGAGAAGTTTGTCACGATCGAGCCGAGGATAAAAACCGCCAAGTTTGCTGCCGAAATATCGCGCCTCGTATCGCTCAGTCGTTACAAGCGGCGATACTTGTCTCGCGAATGCGAGACTTCGCATTTCTTCACGAGACCCAGTCAGAAAGAGGCAAGTGCAGGCACTTGCATCGCGTAGGTACGCTGTCATGACCAAAGTTCATTCGATCGGATGTATAACCGGCGGAAAATTCGTGCCAGTTTCGCGTTACCCTCGCTGATAAACGGGATTTATGCCCGCGGGATTAAAAAGATGGAAATTGTTTGGCGTAGTAAGTATTCGAGGAAGTATTATCATCTAAGTTTTCATGTTGTTATATTTTATTTTATATATTTATATTTATACTATATTTATATTATATATATATATATCTATTATTTGATAACAATAATATAATTTTATTATAATATATATAACTTTGTACATTTTATATTTTTATATATTTCATATTATTTTATGTTTATTCTTGTATTTATAATTTTTATATTTTTGTATTATTACGTATTACGAACACTCTCGTGCATTTCTGTATCCATCTCGAGCGGCATCGTGGTGATTACAATTGAATTTCGCAATTTATAACACAAATTGTATTTCAATTCTCTAATTGATTTTGTATTTTACATTTTGTCTGCCGGAGATAATAAAATTGAGAATCGAAGGGAGCTGAATTTTTATAGTACCCAACATTTAGCGGTCATTCTTGGTCATTAATAGTTATTTTAAATATATTATTCACAAAAAAAAAAGAACAGTATTTCAATAATTATCCGTTAACACGTTTAATATCGGAAATAACATGGAAGCGACGCGTAATGAAAACTCTGTTTAAATTCAACGTTCCACCCCTCCTTTTCTGTAAACGATTGACCTACGTTACCGCAGATCGACAAAATTTAATTTTTAAACGTATTTTTTTATGCCGAACGATGTTTTCGCGATCGATCGCTGCGAAACAAACATTCAGTTATTAATTGGAGTGCTAATTGAAATTTAAATAAACCTGGAGCGACAAAGAGGAGAGGAAAAAGAAGCGCGAATTACAATTTCAATTACACTCTTGTTAGCTCTCGATTTCAATCGTATCGATTCTAACCAATTTAATTTATACCGCTATATGTTCTTTACGTTCATCTCTCCTCGCTTCATTCTGTGTTTAACTTCTTGCGCTGGAATGACGTGCCACGCTTTCGTCCAAAAATTGCAACATTTTCTCAGTTTTAAGTATGTTCTAAGCATAACCCAGACGAAACAGATAATAAATTTATTACTTCTGAAAAATTTCTATCCAGTGGCATCATACCGACGAGTTCAAAAGGAAAAGAAAGCGACGAATAATTGTGTACGGTTCGGCCGCTCGTTACGGTCCGCAATCAGTTGCCAGCGCAGGTGGTTAACCTCTGCCTCGCGCGTCGAGGATTTTTTGTCTCAGAATTACAACGTATTCTCAGTTTTAAATACATATAGGTACAAGGGCAAAGCAAATAATAAATTTGTTACTTCTCAGTAATTTCTATCCAATGAAATCATACCGACGAGTTCGAAAGAAAAAGAAAGCGACGAATAATTGTGTACGGTTTCGGCCGCTCGTTATGGTCCGCAATCGGTTGGCCGGCGCAAGTGGTTAACCATACGTTCTACTTTGAATCGAAGTACGAAAGGACGAAGAAGAAAAAAGAATAGAAAAAGCAGAAAAAGAAGGGAATTCGTCGAAATAAAGCAGAACCAATTGATGAGTCGGTACAAAAGCATTGAACGCGAGCAACCCTGCCGTATCGATTGCCGTTAATTAAGGTGGCTATTTATTGATAAGCTTGCCTAATGATTTATTTAATTCGAAACGCACGCGACACACGATCAAACGATCACTGCAAACGAGAGAAATCGCCGCTCTACACAGAGTATTCCGCGTAAACTAGCGATATCGCTGATGGCACAAAGCGATTGTAAACGGGGGAAATTATGATACGAGGAAATTAAACGGTTTGAATATGTCGACGCTGAAATTTCGTATTTTTATATTTTATTTGCATTATATGTAGAACGATATAAATATATAAAATAAAACATATTAAAATAAAACGGTGATGAATATACTGATAAAACTGTTGTTTTTTTCTCATTTTCGTGAAATTTTTGAGACACTTGAAATTCCAAGCTTTGCAGTTCGATACTCTGTGAAGAAGATTCTTTCGAATGTGAAGCAAAAGCTCTGTCGTTGATCTACTTTTAAGAAATATTTTAAATTTCAGACTTGTAGCTTTATGCTACATAAAGGAAATTCTTCCAAATGTAAAGCATAATTCTATTTTTAAGGAGTCTCTTCAACTTCAATCTCTTTTGTCTTTTAAGTTTAAATTAAATGAAATTTAAATTTAAATCTTTTATTCTAATGCTCTGCAAAGATTCTTCCAAATGTAAAGCAAAATTCCACGTTTTTATCTATTTTTAATAAATCTTTTAAATCTCAGTTTTGCAGCTTTCAAATACAAAGAAGATTCTTTTAGATGTAAAAGATAATTCTGCTTTCAAGAAATCTTTTAAATTTCAATTTCGAGTACGTCCTGCAAAGATTTTTCTAGATGTAAATCTAGATTCTAACGTTGACCAACTTGTACGAAATTTTTCAAACTTGAATTCGATATTTTTGTACATTTACTCTAGAAAAAAGATCCTTCTAAATCGACATCTCTTCCAAATCTGCATAGCGAATAATACGTCTCGAAGTAACCGATAACTATAATTTTCATACTCCACTACAACCTGCTCTAAACATTAAAGACCCCAATAAAATCAAGTAATACAAATTTAATCGTAATAATTCCAACACAAAAGTAATTAAAATCCAAGAATTAATTATTTCAAGTATCGTGGAATATTTATATCTTCCACCAACTTTTATCGATCTTTTATCAACATTTCCAAATATTTGTATTTTTGTATTTTCGTATATTTCTATTTTGTGTATTTACTCTAAAAAGAAAATCCTTTTAAATCGACATCTCTTACAAATCTGCATAATGAAAACAATACGTCTCGAAGCAACCGATTGCTACAATTTTCATACTCCACTACAACCTGCTCTAAACATTAAAGATAAAATAATAAATTTAGGTGATAGAAATTTAAGCGTGATAACACCAATAGTGTTATCTAATAACACCAATATAAAAGTAATCAAAATCCGAGAGTTATTTCGAATATCGCGAAATATTTACACATCGCAATGGATAATAACCATTAAAAAAATATCATCGATCCAGTTACGCGAGATAGTATATAGACACGTAGCACGCAACTGTCCGAGCGAACTCATCATCGAAAAATCCGTGGACGAAACGATACGCGACGTAATATTAAAATGAAATAATATTAAAATAATATTAAAAATAATATATATTATTATTAATAATATTGTATAATATAAAAATAATATATATTATTATTAATAATATTGTATAATATAAAAATAATATATATTATCAATAATGTTATATAATATAAAATAATATATATTATATTATATAATATTAAGAATAATATATATTATATAAAAATAATATTATATATTATTATCAATAATATTATATAATATAAAAATAATATTAAAAAGCCTCCCCTGTAAACAAACAATTCATGGGAATAAAATCGGAATGAAAATCGAGGGCGGGAAAAATCGGCGGACGCCGAAGCGCAAAGAAAACGCGGGAAACGCGAAATTCGACTCAGCGATCGCGGATCGAGTGGGGGAAACGAGAATTTTCCAAGTAGCGGCAATTACGCACAGCCCGATTTATAATTTAAATGTAATTCGACGATCTTCGATCGAACCGAGACCGGAAGTGACGCTCCGTACCGAACTGTTATCGACCGTCGGTTAATCCAACTTGCTGACGTCACGGAAATAAACCTCGAACATAATATTTTCTCATAGTATTTTTTTTTTTTTTTGGATGCACGATTAAAGTTCTCACGCTGAAAATAAATTTCCCTGGTAATTAGGTTCAACACCACTAAACGATCGTGTTTCTTTCTTCTCTTGAACGATAAACAATTTATTTCGGGGTTTGATTAACTCCATACGTTGCAAAAAAAAAAAGAAAAAAAACAAAATCGTTGTATACTATTTTCTGCATGTTTTAAAATAATAATAAATATGGCCGATTTGTAATTTCTATAGGAAATTTTGATATAGAGCAGCGTATTTTTTGAAATTCAAGTGAAATTTCGTAATAATTTACATTTCGTAAAATAAAATAAATGAAAACTTGTGTAATTTATTGCGTTTGTAGTGTTTTTTTATTTCAATGTCTCCGATGGAAATTTTGTGCTTTTGGTATTTAGTGATAATACAAGTATCGAATGAACGTGATTCCTGATTCGTTACACGCTCTAACAATGTTAAATTTTTAGATTTTTGGTGATTTTTAACAGAGCACAAGGGTTAAGCTACTTAACGCGAGACCCGGCAACCTGACTCGAAGCGGAAATGAAAAATTCACACGTCGGTGCGTCTGGAATTTCGTTCAAGAACGGGGGATGAAGAAGAATGAAAAACGAATATGAATTATATCTATATCGGCAAGCATGGAAGTGGCACAGTAACTAATATTATATAGAATATTATATATTTTAAAATATTATAAAAAAAAATAAAATATTATATATTTTAAAATATTAGAAAATATAATAAAATATTATATATTTTAAAATATTATAAAATATAATAAAATATTATATATTTTAAAATATTAGAAAATATTTTAAAATATTATAAAAAAAGCATGAAATATTATATATTTTAAAATAATATAAAAAAATATAAAATATATATTTTAAAATAATATAGAAAAATATTATAAAATATTATATATTTTAAAACATTATAAAAAAATATTATATACAATATTATTTTTTCAAATTAAAAATTGGTTTGAAGTTTAAAAGTACGAAGTAATTGTGCAGATTAACAGGCAAATAGAGATTAATTAACAAGCTTAACAAAGTAAATAATTGAAACCTCCTGTTCAGAGCCAAGAAATTCGAAAGAAGAATACTATGTCGTGAAATATGTGGTCTCACGTTGTTCGAATTTGAATAACTGAGGTTGATCTGACCAGACAGCAAAAACGAAGACTTGAAACACATTTATATTTCCACACGTACAGTTTGATCTATTGACTGGCGAAAAGAAAAAAAAGGACATGGTCTCAAAAATGAATTCCTGAAACAATGAAAATGAAGTCTCGACTCGAGTCGAGTCCAAACGAGACTCGAAGCTCAAAAAACTTCTCGGGAATTTCGCCGAAGATTCGCAGAGAAACGAAACTGATCTCCAAACTGATCGAAATTTTCATTTTTTTTTTTTTTTTTTTTTTATGAAAGAGTGGTTCAATGAAATTTCGATGAGAAAAAAAAGGACAGGGGCGAATCGAATGGCCGATAAGCCAGAGCTCGACCAGTCACGCTCGATCGAGTGCAAACGATAAATTACGCCGCTCGTATTAAACCGTAACAATTAATTCAATAATCGCGAGGTCAGCCAGCAAAGCTCCCATTTGTTAAGGCTGATTCATACAGTGGCCCCGATGCACAACCCCTGGTCACCGTATTTTCAGCCGGGTTCAACGATCGAAAACTCGCGTACGATTCCAGGCCGATTCCAGACTCACCCTTTCGCCAAGCTACGCCGATGTTCATATTGCCACGCGGATTTGTTATCCTCGCAAACGGTGGCAAACGTGCTCGTCGATCGACGAATTTGGACGTCTTCCAACCACCGATCTTTCATTCGCGCCGACGTTTCCTATCTATTACTGTTTTTTTTTTCCTCTTTTTTTTTTAAATATTTCTCGCTTTAATTAAAATAGCTCACGACATCGCGAAATACTGAGAAATTTGAAATATTTTAAAATATTCCAAAATTCCGGCACTAAATAATTCCGGTTGGAATCAAACTGATGCGATCGTCATGATTTCGTTGTACTTGTTCAGTTTATTAGGACAACATCTTGAGGTGAAATTAATAATTTATTTATTTACGTGCACGTATGTACGTATGATGATGGAAATAAATTTTCTGAATCGAAATTCGATACAGAACGATTGAGCGAATTTCGTAAAACGTACGTTTAATAAAAATTGAAGAAATTTATTAACTTTACCTTGCAGCTACGCGAAAGTTTGATGAGATAAAAACTTTGTATTTACACGGGACGACAATCGAGGACCTGTACAGAGTGTTTTCTTCCATTTCGAGAATTTTGATTATTTTTTAAACTACGACGAGCATACTCGACGAAAGCAGAGTAACTGCTCACTTGCTGTAAAAATTGAAATAAACTATGATAAAACGACGAAATGTTCTGTCGCTTTTTTTATTTTTTAATCATATTTTATCGTAAAATTTCATCAGAAATGACATATAATTACAATTGATAATTCTTTTTCCTGAAGTATTCTAAAATTATAAATAATTTTACCTAAATTTTGCATTAACAGCAAATTTTATATATATTATTTTATATTATATTATTTTATATATTATATATATAATAAATATTTTTCTGTGTTTTATCTAAATTTTGCTTCAACAGCAGATGCAAATTTTCATTACTCGTCGTTAAATATAAAAAGAAAGAGCCGTCTTTTCGACGTCGAAACGCTTAAAAAATTTAGAAAACTTGAAAATTTAGAATAATTTTATAAATAATTTTACCTAAATTTTGCATTAACAGCAGGTTTTAGTTTTCTGGGTTTTACTTAAATTTTGCTTCAACGGCAAATGTAAATTTTCACTACTCGTCGTTAAATATAAAAAGAAAGAGCCGTCTTTTCGACATCGAAAGGCTTAAAAAATTTAGAAAACTTGGAAATTTAGAATAATTATATAAACAACTTTACCCAGATTTTGCATTAACAACCGATTTTAGTTTTCTGTGTTTTACCTAAATTTTGCTTCAACAGCAAATTTTAGTTTTCTGTGTTTTATCTAAATTTTGCTTCAACAGCAAATACAAATTTTTATTATAAAGAGGAAGAGCCGTCTTTTTGACATCGCTTAAAAAAAAATTTAGAAAACAATGAGCCAAGCTCGCGATATTACGTTTAATATTTCTGCAGCATGTGTCAGCGAATCTGAGAAAGGGAAATGAATCCTTCAAATAAATTTCTCCGAGGAGACCAAGCGAATTTTCAACGCCCGCCGGATGAAAGACGAGGAGAGGAACGATCGCATCGCGGGACAGGTTTGAATAAAATCAGGATGGCGGGACACGGGTTTTATCTTTGACTACGACTGGACGATATCGCGCGGCCGGTATCAATTCGCGGCCGAGAGATATATCTATTTCAGCGGAATAAATTCTTGGGAAATATTTGTCGAGCACCGGCGCCGCCACTCGTGAAAAAGAGATGCTCGAAACGTGGAAATCTCTATTTATACCGGCGAAGGAACACGTCCGGGCCGAAATTGAATTTCCTTTGCCCGTGGATCTCGACGTTACGCGCATAATCGCTACTGATACACTAATGACCGGTTACAGAACGATTCGAAACGTACGACGGCTGTCCCAAAAGTATCCGACCTTTGCTTTGTGTTTCAACGATAACCGACTGTTTTGACAAATCATTTACCGGATGACGTTACAGTGGAGTTCGAGTGACAATTAGCTCGTATAATTGGAGCTCGTCGGAGGCGACGCAAGCTCACTGATTCACTCCCCCCCCCCTACCCTCAATGAATTTCACGTTCGATTCACGTGTGATTTTACATTCGCGTTACAGGAGCTCAGAGTTCAAACGAGCGGATTCAATCAGCAAGAGTATTCGTTCGATCATCGACGAAAATTTGGCCGAAATAAATTGAGTTCGTCGAAACGAAATTCTACTGTAATTGGTAATTAGCAGTTGATAGACGAAATGACAATTCATTGTTCCGACAGATTAGTTGCCAGATAGGTATAGATTGGCTTGGGCCAAACGTGAAGGACGAAACTAAATTACGGAGAACAAATGAACCGACTGAATCAGCACGATTATATGTAATGGATGAGCAATAACAAGCTATTACACGTCGATAGCTGCAAGATGTAAATTAAACTGAAGGTTAATAATAAACTAGACAGGCTGAATAAAAAATTTTTCACCAAAAAGTAGAATAATAAGTGAAAGAAATTTAAAGTGCAAAAGCCATTAGCAACGATCGAAATGTTCAACGCGACCCAATTGCGATATGTAACGTAATGAAACACAGAGCAAAATTCAATTTCAATTCTGTAAATTTCAATTTCATCGGGCCAGCGCGTCGTCGAGTTTTAAATGACGAAAATTCAATTGTTCTTAACATCTTGCGCTGGAATGAGGTGCCACGCGTGTCGAGAATTTTCTGTTCCAAAATTGCAATATTTTCTCAGTTTTAAGGGTATTTTAAATAAATAAAAAATTTATTACTTCTCAGTAATTTCTATCCAGTGATATCGTACCGATGAGTTCAGAAAGGAAGCGACGAATTATTGTATACGGCTTTGGTCACTCGTTATGGTCCGCAATCAGTTGCCAGCTAATAGATTCGGCACGCAAGATAAACAAATATTTAGAATTGGTGTGAAGCAACTGTAATGTGTTTAATACAAATGTATAACACAAATGTAATATAATACAAATGTATAAGACAAATGTAATATAATGCAAAAGTATAACACAAATGTATAACACAAATGTAATATGATACAAGTATATAATACAAATATATAACACAAATGTAATATGATACAAGTGTATAATACAAATGTATAACACAAATGTAATGTGATACAAATGTCTAACACAAATGTAATATGATACAAGTATATAACACAAATGTAATATGATACAAATATATAACACAAATGTAATATGATACAAATGTATAACACAAATGTAATATAATACAAATGTATAACACAAATGTAATATGATACAAGTATATAATACAAATGTATAATACAACTGTAATATGATACAAATGTATAACACAAATGTAATATGATACAAGTATATAACACAAACGTAATATGATACAAATATATAACACAAATGTAATATGATACAAGTATATAACACAAATGTAATATGATACAAATATATAACACAAATGTAATATGATACAAATGTTTGTTGGTGCTATAACACAAACATAAAAAGCTCCCTCAGCAAAGATCAAAAAAATCTCACGACAAGCTCCAAAATTTAAGAATCGAAAATTTCAACGAGACAGACTCTCGCGAGAGAGTCTGTCTCGGCGATCGGGCGCGGATGCAAAGCAAGAACCGTGAATTTCCATTTCAGGCGTCGTTGCGTCGATTTTCGAAAATGACGAAAATTCAATCGTTGTCGACAGGAGGCACGGCGAGGTGAACAGACGGTTTCGAGTTGCGGCTAATTAACTGCAATTTCATCACGGCGGCCGTTATCGACGGTTTATCAGAGGGGGAGGGAAAACGCAACGTTGCTGTTAACCCCGAGTCCCCTCCCGATCAGAATGTTGATTGACCCTCGAACGAGCACGTTTAACCGCGCAAACTGCATTCAACTGGCAGTCTCACCCCCCCCCTCCCCCCTCCGATTCCAGCACGTCGGCGAATTCCCGATTTGCTTAGATCGTTGTACACAGCGAGCTTAGACGCACGCTTCGATTAATTCACGGGCTGTGTCTCTCTCATCCTCCCCCCTCCTCCCAGCTGTCGGAGGCCACCTCGATTTGATTTCCACGGCGGAGGATTTTGAAACGTCCGGGGGAAGGACGGCCGCAATCCTCGAATCGAAGCTCAGATTGCTGACTAGACGCGGTGACAATCGAATCGTGGATCATCCAACGACGACGGACCCCCTCGAAAACGGATCGATGAGATAATGGGAGCTTCAATGCATGCGTTAATGAACTCGACTCTCTCTCTCTCTTTCTCTCTCTCTCTCTATCTTCGTGTGCGTGGTTAAGGATAATATTTCCACTGGACTAATTAATTGGACTCGTGGATTTCTTTGGATTTCTGAGGATTTTTCCGAGGGTTTGTTGGATCATTGAGACGACAGTCTTGAGCATTCTTTTTTCTTTTTTCTTTCTTTCTTTTTTTTTTTTTTTTTTTTTTTTGGCGAATTTGGTTGTAGTTCCGAGGGTGAATTTCGAATTTTCAAAATTCGAACTTTTTGGTATAACATCGTAATATTGTTTTGAAAGTGAAGTTGAATTTCTGTCGATCTAGAACTTTCGACGTTCGAAGTTTTTCGTACAATATTACTTTATAATATTTTAGTGATTAACTGTGATGTGATATTTGTTTTCCTTATAATTTCATTGCCATAATTCTACTGAAATCTACTAAAATCAAATTTCGTTACAATTTTCATTCTACGATCCTGTGTTCTAGCAGAATTGACACAATCCTTTTAATTTTTGAAGAGAATGATCCAAGTAACAGTGCACTCATTCTGATTCTTAAAAAATTGCAATTTGCACGCGCAAAGTTTGCAACAGCCTGAGTCCTGAACAATGCTGAATAATTCGACTTTCGAGACAAATCTGAACAATTTCAAAAAACTGTCCTTCGAAAAACCCTTCCTGAAATTCGCCGGTCAACTTTCAATTTGTTCTTTCAATTTTCCTAAGAAATTCCTCTTCGACTCTCGAGCCCAGACTCCAACGACTCCTGACTGACAATGGCGAAAGAGGAAAGACAAAACGAAAAAAAAAAAAAAAAGAAAAAACGAACAAAACGACTCGTTAAACTCGTCATTTGAAAGAAAACAGAATCTCCGTTAACGACCCGTCGAACGCGAACAAAGGGAACAAGGAAAACTGGTGAAATAACAAAGCGACGAGACGTCAGGTCGCTCGATATTACACGCTGTCGTTCGATCGTTCGAACCCATCGCGGCGGAGCCAAACGACCAGACGAAAAAATTTAGAAAAAGATAGAAAAAAATCGAGAAAGAAATGACATCTCGGTGGAGCGTTTAAGAATCGTTCACTATACGAGTTACACGATAGCTGGTATAATAAAGAATAATAAAGAATACTCAAGAATAAGAATAAGAATATAATAAAGAATACTCAACAAATGACAATGACTTTGAAAAATCCTCGAAAAGAAATGAGACGACCGTGAGAAAAATATTCTTGCCAGTTATGGCCTTTCGATATCATTCGTGTTAGGTAAAAAAATTTTTCGCATCGATCGCAATTCAAACAGATATTTAACCAATCGCGCTGGACAACTGATTGCGGACCATAACGAGTGACCAAATTATTCGTATACAATAATTCGTTGCATTCTCTTTGAACACGGCGGTGAGAAACTATCGAGAAGTAATAAATTTATTTGGGTTATACTTAAATATACTTAAAATTGAGGAATTGTTGCAATTTTTGGACGAAAAATTCTCTTTACGTGCATTCCAGCGCAAGAGGTTATCTGTACAAGGAATTCCATTTGCGTTACATATTAAATAAAATCGATCAAACAAATCAATAGGCTGTCCAATTTTTCCTTTTTTTTTTCCCCCTTTAGATAATACCAAGATATATTATTTTTGATCTCAAGTAATATTCGCGAATTTTCAATCCTCTTCGCGTTTTATCCAAAAGTTTATCGACAATCCCATGATTAGGAACTGACTCATTGTCAGCGAGCCTCAACCGAGTTACCTTTTTAGAGCACACAGAAAAAAAACGCGACAACGAAAGTAAAGGGAAATATCACGTATTTCGCGTGATGTCGCGATGTCGCGTGGAAGAAGAAGCCGCCGGGTTGTGAGAGAAATTCGGAACACCGTGAAACGTCGAGACTCATTCGGTCCGGTGAACAGCGAGAGAAGCCAGGCATTCGACAAAGCCCGAATGTTTCCCGTCAAATGGCCAACCGGCTTTAATCCGATTTAAACGCGGATCGCGATAGTCCACGTTGCCAGTAATCAGATCGGTTTATCGTCGATCGTCGGCTTTCCCATTCGTTGTGCTTAATTCTGCGATAAATACAATAACATTACCGGTCTGATTTGCTGAGCTATCAAAACTCAGCTTACGACGACCTCTGTCGACGGCACTACGCGCTCCTGTCGCCCTCGAAACACGGCTAATGGCGTTTGCTCGCGTTGTAACAATCGTCCATTTGTCGTAATTATCCGTGTTAACGAGTCTGACAGAATGCAGACTAGATTTCAATCGCGATATTCGAGAGTTTATTCATTTGGAGTTTAAGTGCACGCAGAGATATCCCGTGTTACGAAAGTATTTCAGAAAATTTTCCACACGAGCGATTGTCAAATATTTAATGACTGATTATCTAACTCAGATCTGTTCAATTTCTCTCGCTTCGCAAACTACAAAGAATCGATCATGCGATTTCCCCTCTTCTTTTCTCAGGTCTCGTTCTGATTTAACGTGTTTTGATCCGCGTGAAGACTAGCTACTCTGCAGATTTTCGTGCGCTTTCGAATTATACAGTTTACGTTTGAAATTACATTACAAATTATATAAAATTAGAATTATATTAATGTTTTAAATTATATATTTAAAAACATATATATATATTTTAAATTTTCGTGAACACTATTGAAGAAACGGGACCTAAATAGAAAAATGTTTCTTCTGCTATACTATTGCAATTGATACAGTTCTTTTGGTTTGGCGTTCTATGTGTTTCTGCGCATTGTGTGTATTTCTACAAATTTTCCATAAATGTATAAAAATCTGCAGTTTAATATTCGGTAAAATCGACACGTGTGAAACGCGTAAACGACTGTAAGAGTGGCGCGCGCGATTAAATTAAAGTGTGAGGCTTGTGCGTCGTCCAGAGAGGAAAGAAATGGTGGGGGAAAGTAGGCATGGAGGGGGCTCTCCCAGACCAGACTCATTCATTATCAAATTCTGGAGTGATTGTGTCCAACTCTTGAGACACCAATGATTCAGTCATTTATGTACTACAATTCTCACAATTAAACATTCATATTTCACATAAATACTTTTTTATAAATATTTAATATTTTACATTTAATATATATAAACATCTCACAACAATACCAACCAGTACCAACCAGTACATTTAACGACACTTCATCCCCCAGTGACTCGACCACCCCCTTCGTTCACGCCATCAATCTACGATTCAGGAAATAAACGTAACGTTGAATTGAACGTCAGGACTCTCGATCACAACACGTTAGACAAAACGAAGATTAACTCGCGATTGCACGAAACCTCTAATTGGAGGCTCTGACGGATGAAAGTTGAAGGGTTGTTCGAAGAGTTGTTCAAAGTCTTTGAGTGGAGGTGTTGTTCAAGACCGTGGAGCGGAGGGTGTGCTTGGCTTAACATAATCGAGAGGGCACGCGCGAGGTCGCGTCAATGAAGGTGTGCTCGTTCGGTTTTGATAACGTAACCACGAGATTCGATTATGATAAGTCTGTCAGAATCTGAACGATATAACAGGACCGGTGTATCGTCTCATTGATAAACCTCAGTGTCGATCAATGTGAGATGTACTTCATTGTTTGCTCATAAAAATCACTAGAAATTAGAAAATTATTGGAAATGGCTTTAGCTGAAACATATCCTACAGTGAGGGGCATAAACGATGAGAAATTGTCGATAATTTAGACTTGTTTGAACAACTTTGTGTATAATAAAAAATATAATGTAATATAATAAAAAATTTGTAAATGTAACAATCTGTTTCATCTCGTTTTAAAATACAGAATCTCCATTTCGACAGATATGAGTCCATCTTTTACAACAATTTTATCATGTAGTAAATGTGGAAAAATAAAAGTCGAGCTTATCCTCAAAAAAAAGAAAAAAATTGTAAAAATTCAAACGTCTGTAAAAACACTGGAAAAATTTTTTACGACCAGCTCCACCATAATCTTGGAGATTGAAGTCCCCTTTTTACGACGGCCCCTTAAAACTTGCTGTACGATTTCCTCTTAGCATTTTATTGAACTTTGAATATCAAGATTGAACGAGGATTTAAAATTCAAGGATTTCTTGAGTTTTTTGGTCAACGTTCGATAAACTGTGAAAAAATATCGTGCAAGTTTTAAAGGAAAGACTTCAATCTTCGCGATTATGGTGGATTTAGTCGTGGAAAGAATTTTTTTATTATCTCCACAGACGTTTGAATTTCGACAATTTCTGAGAAAAAGTGTTTGTCCAATCGCTGTGAAATATCTTTTTGAGAAAAATGATTGAAAAACAGAGACTTTACACTTCGAAATGAGGTCGAATGGATCAATTGTTACGTGATTTTTTTTTTTTTTTTTTTTTTTTGGTTACAAAACAAAATTTGAATTATTGAAAATTTTTCATTGGCTCAATTACGCTATTCACTGTAGCCCGATATTTTGTACATTTCAGTCTGTTGATGTAAAATCTTGGAACACATTTTATTTTCAATATTTTATCGTGGATGATAAAATTTTTGAATTTCGCGTGCGTTTCGCGAAATATTATCAACTCGATTGTATCGCGATTTAAATTGCGCGATACGATTTATCGAACCATTCATTATTTGCTGATCGCAACGAAATATCAGAAAATATACACGAATAATGAATTACGTGGTAACAGATATTTTACCATAGCGAAATACCAATGTACATAACATGTTATATTAATAAATATAAAATTCTTAGCCAGTCATTAACATTATTTACAAATGAAATAATATCGTACAATCATCAAAATTCTTTCATTTCTCCTATAAATGCACAAACATTCTTAATAAACCTTTTAATAATTAATAAATTATAATTAATAAACAATTACATAATTAATAAACCTTTTTCAACCTTAAAAAAAACGTATTTGTATCTTTTGAAACAAAGATAAAAAAATACCGAATCAATTGCACTAATTCTTTCATTATTTTTATTTAAAGAAAAGTGACTTTATCTCGATAATAAATCGTTTAGATAAATTTTTTTAGTCTGAGTTAATTGAAACAATCTCAGGCAGAGGATGAAGTTTATACCCTGGAGTAGAATTAGAATTCATTTGAAGTATTATTTGAAGAGACAGATGCAAGATACGAGAAATCATTTTCTTCGACAGTCAAATAATTAAACAATTGCAAGTGAAATAATTTCAACTTAGGAGGAAGTTCATAGTGTCAGAATCTACTTGAGAAATTATTTGGAAAAAACATTGACACGAGGTACAAGTAAGGAACTGTTGAGTCTGACGGGCAAATTTAAAGAAAATAACAACGAAAATAAATCATTTGAGGAGAATAAACGAATTACTTGATCAACGTTCAAATTAAATAAGATGATACGTTGCTTGTATAACTATTTTTCAAGTATTCTCTTCGAGCAATAACCGATACCGTTGCGCCTGTACATACGTATGTATGCATGTGTATACTTCGTGGTATCGACTCGCTGCAAAAACGCATCGGGCTTTTCCATTTTTCTGTCCGGGAGACTCTTCCATTTTTCTCAATTCTCATCAGCTTTCATCGGTGTTGTGTAAACCGTGCCGGATGCTCCCCCTTCGGCGCGCGTTTTCGCGTCCGTTTTTCCCCCTCGCCGGGGAAACATACATAAAACAAACAAGTTCCATCGACCATTATACGATGACGTAAAAACAGACGAGCTCGGTTAACGTGCAAACTAGCGTTTATTAAGGACCTCGACGACGAGAGACGGCGACGGAGATTTCCACCGTGATCCAATAACCATCGATTGGGAAGCGATACTTTCTCTAGATCGACCGAGATGAGAACACGCTCCGAATACGATTATCGAAACTGTTCGCTTTTTTGCCGAATAACCCGGTTACCTTCACAAGTTCGACGAATTCGACAGAGATCGGCAATTGGGTTCGGAGCGCGACTTTTCGCACGGTAAATTCACACTCGAGCAATTCGTAAATCTAACCTAAATGTAACCAACGTCGATTCTTTAAATCCTTTCAATTGTAGACTCAGTCGTGGAAAATATTTTTCGTCTTTGTTAATAAAATTTGATTTCTAGCGAGACAAATGTGCACTTGAGCAATTCGTGAACCTAACCTAAATATGATTCTAACCTGAATCTAAACCTAACCTAACTCAAAGCAAAACCTAAATCTAACCAATTTCATTCGAATTCTTTCAAATTTTCAAGTCCACACTTGAGCAGACCTAGCGATTCGTAAACCTAACCTAAACCAGATTCTGACTTGAATCTAAACCTAACCTAACTTAAAGCAAAACCTAAATCTAACCAATTTCATTCGAATTCTTTCAAATTTTCAAGTCCACACTTGAGCAGACCTAGCGATTCGTAAACCTAACCTAAACCAGATTCTGACTTGAATCTAAACCTAACCTAACTTAAACCAAAACCTAAATCTAACCAATTTCATTGTTTGAATTCTTTAAAATTTCAAGTCCACACTTGACTAAATCCACAGTCATTAATGAAAATAATTTTCAATACTTTGTAGGTACTTCACATGTGACAATTCGTAGTATTTTCGAAAAGAAATATGTCTTATTATTATTGAAATTTGATTTTTAGCGAGACAAATGTACACTTGAGCAATTCGTAAACCTAACCTAAACTAGATTCTATCCTGAATCTAAACCTAACCTAACTTAAAGCAAAACCTAAATCTAACCAATTTCATTGTTTGAATTCTTTAAAATTTCAAAAGTCCACACTTGACTAAATCCACAGTCATTAATGAAAATAATTTTCAATGCTTTGCAAGTACTTTACATGTGACAATGCGTGGCATTTTCAAAAAAAAAAATGTCGCAGCGTACAAATGTCTTAAATAATAAAATGAACGATGCACTTTGAAACTAGAGACTTCGAGATTTAAAAAAAAAACTCAAAACCCAGCTTCGTATCGTCGCGTACGATAATACAAAATGGCAACAGTTTCGATATGTTTGGTGCCCCGGAACTTAAGAAAAGTCACTGTAGTTGAGAAAATATCGCACAAAAAATACTTCGTTTATCCTATACCATCACAAATACTTCTCAACCATGATTACAGATCGTCCTTCGGATGGAATCGCGGTGGATGAAACTATTTAAATTTTCAAACGAAAAGGGCGGAAAAGAACGAAAGAGTAGGCGAGTGTGAAGCGGTGCGCAGAGGCGAAAAAGTTGTTCGGTTCCGTTTTATTAGACGGCCGCGGCGAGCGCCAAATCGACGACTTTTCACTGTCGCCGGAGAAAGGCAATATCACGCAGCTGTCCTCCGTATTTTTAATAATTTCGTATTATACAGAAACGACGAAGAGAGAGAGAGAGAGAGGGAGCAGGAAACCACGACGCGATATTCTAATAATTTCGCGCGATTGCACTCGTCAAACCGGCTGTACAGAAAGGTCGTTCGAAAGCACCTGGCCTCTCGCCGAGGAAATTACTTCCTCCCGCGCGTTTCCACGTCGGCGAGATTGCAAATTCGCGCGAGACTTCGCAAAAACACACGTCGAGACGCGTGCGCTCGATCTTCACGGGGCGGTAGATTATAGATCAAAGGCCGAGCGATCTGTAATTCTGGCGAAGGTGGAAGAAGGAATTTCCTTCGTCGCAGTCGTTGCAGTCAAAAATACACAGTTATATGAAAAAAAAAAAACATCGATGATGTTGACTCGAAAGAGAATATCTTGGAAGAAATAATTTCGTATCGGTTATTGGTCTTCGATACCATTCACGTTTAGGCGAAAATTCGGAGAAAGTATTCAGGTGGTCGAACAGACCACACTGTATATACAAATTTTCTCGTTTACATTCACAGGTTTGGAACTCCAAATTAACCCTTTGCCAGATCGTGTTCACTTTTTCTCGCACTGTAAATTAACCCTCGTGCAGATCATGTCCACTCTCTGTGCAAACGGAAATTCACCCTTTCGTATACACCCTTGCAAATCATCACCTCGTTAAACTTTGCGTCCAATTCGTCCCTCGCGTCGATGGAAAATATGGTACAGGACAGGACAGAGAAGGGAAGGAGTGAAAAGACTCGCAGAATCTCGTCGAAAAGAGTGTCTATCGAGAGGAGAAAGGGGGGATTCACAGGAAAGCCGAACTAGCTCGTTCTGTGTTCACGCGGGCAATCTCTGACATCCGATTCCCACCATCTCTCTCTCTCTCTTTTTTTCCTCTAATTTCCTTTGTAGCGAGAGATCCATCGGACGCCGCCGGATGAAAATCGAAAGAAAACGCCGCGCGATAACGAGCCCTTTCACACACACACACACACACACACATATACACACACTGACGAGTCGCGGCGCGGCGTTTTTCTCTCCCTCTACTCTCTCGCGGTGGTGTTTCTCTATTTTCCAGCTTTCGCGCCCCTTTCCTATCCTCCAGGCAGCTTCTGTCATTTCGACATTGGCGGCCAAACTGCTTTTGAAGCCGGCCGTTGTGACACGCCGGTAATTTCGCGGTAACGAGTTTGCAAAATAAAACGCCGGCCCCGTCGGGCCAACTTCCCGAGCTAATGTTTCACGGTAGACGCGGAAACGAACTGGCAGACGTACAGGCAGAGAAAGAGAGAGAGTTACGACGGTTAATTTCCAGGGAAGCGATTATTTCGACGACGAATTAGCATCGCCAGCTAAGAGAGAGAGAGAGAGAAGCTTCGCTTTTTGCCTTTTCGTCGGGTCTCGATAGCGATAGCAATGAAAAAAAAATGGTGGCGAAGACAGTGAAAGCGGTAAGACGTTTTTAAAAATTAATGAAAATATGTATCGTGTAACTTGGGGCAGAGGTGGCTAACTGGCGGCCCTTGCCCCCCACTCTTCTGATCGCTAGCGCTATCCCCTCCACTGCATCT
Organism: Tetragonisca angustula; assembly: GCA_036937485.2. Taxonomy (NCBI): domain Eukaryota; kingdom Metazoa; phylum Arthropoda; class Insecta; order Hymenoptera; family Apidae; genus Tetragonisca; species Tetragonisca angustula. Next base: position 98,504 of record JAWNGG020000311.1, read on the forward strand.
CCCCCACTACCTTGAGAGTGTCGCGGCGACAATACTTTATTAGGCATTAAGTACACGCGTATACGTACAAATTGTTTTCTTTGTCTTTTGTTTTACTGGTTTCTTTAGTGACTGCTAAAGTTGAAGGAAGATAAAAAAAAGAGTAGTTTGTATGGTTCGACCAATATGATTTCATAAAGTTCGTTATATTGTCAATTTCTTTACTTTTCTCATTTTTGCTGTTACGACTGTACTATTTCGACTAAACTACTTACTACTTCATCAATAACAAGTTTTGTATATAAGGTACATTGCATTATCAATTCCTCTAGTTGACTTTTGTCGAACGAGCGACTCAGAAAAGTGTCTCGCGACTGTTGAGCGACAGCGTAGCTTTTTTTCGCCTCCCACGATGTTGTTTTTTCCTTCAAATAACAATTATATTCGAAACTCGACTTGGAATTCTTTCCAAATCGTCGCAAATCGAAAAAAACAATCGTCGGGACACGACGGGAGAATAGTTTGACAAAACTGTCAGGAAAATCGCCGAATTAGTTAGTGGAACGCCAGTCCGACTGTAAACACAGTGGAAACAAGTTGAAAGCTTCGGCGCGATGCGATTTCCAATACAACGATGTTCCTCAACTCCACCGGCGGCAGGGAAACACTTCGTATTTCGGCGCAGTTGTCAAAACGCGAGTTTATACACTGGGTGTCCTGTTTCGAAATCTGTAAATAAACACGCGCCCTCTGACAGTGTTTAAGAACAGAGAACAAACGAACGAGAAAAATATTCGACACTGGGATTGATGCTCGAGGATATTAGAACGTGATAGAAAATGATATCAGTCGTGCTGTTCTATTCTTCTTTCTGTTATTTTCTTTTTTTTTTTTTCGTTTTGTTTTGTTTTATTTTGTCTTTTAATTAAAGTCCTTTCTGCTGGATTTCGCGAGGCGCATTCCTCTGTTTCGAGCGTTGCTTTTGTGTCGCGAAGAAATTACTCGCTTCAAAGGGACACGTTATTATCGTCGCGAGAGGATTTTTGCGGAACTGCAATTTTTTACAGTTTTATTTCCTTTTTTTTTTCCTTCGTGTTTCTTCTCGGTAAGGGGATAAAATTCAAAAAGAAGTTCATCTTTTTATTTTTCACGCGCTCAGACGTTTCGACAAAGGAAATAGGACACTTTGTCGAAAAGTGTCGTAAATCTTTTGTGGAACTTCGACTTCTTGATTGATCCTCCCAACATCGATCCATTCGATTCTAATTTCGGATGGACTAATTTCCGTGAGTTGCCAACAGATATTGTTTTAAAATACGTGGAGGAAAACGCGACGTTTGACAACCATTATCATTTAATCGCTTCATGGATGATATTTCAATTCACAATCGACGCCTCTCATTAATCGAAATTAACATGATCAACGACAAGGAATTGAATTTGAAATTGAAATTCAATCACTAAGGACCTGAAGCACGCTTCCACGCTTTCAATTTGAAGTCGAGGAAATCTTTCTCGAGCGCGGTTTTTTGCAATTAAACGTTATGTTTTTCCCTTTTTTTTTTTTTTAGGCGAAACGATTTTTAGTCGTACATCAAAACCTGGCTCCAACTGGAAACGTATTTTCGTAATTTTTTTTTTTTTTCTTTCTTTCACCGCGAACGCGAGAGTAAACATTTCAACACGCAGAGTCCACCCAGCTCGACATTCCTAGGTTGTGTACAAATTAAAATTAAAATTGAAATTAAATTGTATCTCGAACGCGGCTGGCGGAATTGGAAAAAAAGAGAGAGAGAGAGAGAGAGAGAGATTTTAAAACATTTCAATCTATGGTTCCGCTGTAATTAGAAAAACGCGAAGAACCGGCTTACGCCGCGACGCGACGTCCGCAATTTTTCGAATCGCCGCTTTTTCATCGAACATTGGTTCGAAGGAAACTGCATCGAACGCTGTTTACGCGCTTAAAAAGAAAAAGAAAAACACTGACGTATTCGTGTCACTCGAATTTTTAACTCTGCGTCAGCAATTCTCCCGTCGTGGGATCGAAATTTTCTGTTCCCTCAGAGCAGAATTTCCTTTCTTCGATCGCCTGAAGGAGAAGTTGAGGTAATTTCACAGAAGTTTATGAAACTTCGTATACAAGCAGAGTAATTCATACAACCGTACGAATCTCCTCCTCGGCGAGGCACCAGGGGGGTGAAATAATCCCTCCCTTGGAGTAAAAATAAATTTCTTTAGAAAAATTGTTGAAAGATGGAAGTTTAAAACAGTGGAAGTCTGAAACATGAAATGGCAGATTCGAAAATAATAGTTTCATTTATTTAGGAAAATATCGAACAAAAAAAAAAAAGGAATGACACAAAATTTGGAAAGAAAAGAAGATAATTTATTTATATATCGTTATATATTATTATAATATATTATATCTCGAGAAATGAAAATTTTTCGCATTATCTCTCTGTGAATCTATAGAATTGAAATTTTTTGGTTCTTTCAATTGTCAAAATGAATTGTCATGTATCATTTTCACGTTACATATTTTATACATTATAACAGAACTAGATAGGTACTATTTTCGAGTTTAAAATCCATCTTCTAACGCCAGAAGAAATATATTCATTATTTCTATCACTCATTGAACTATACTATACTTGTCATTTATTATTTTTTAAAGACGTTTATTTACTATTTTTATTACTCATTAACAGTATCCTTTCTAGGGCCTAGAACCGAATTGTGGCACGAAAAATCGATACGTTATACACGTGTGCACGAATTGCTCGATTTGCACATTATTATACACAATTTCTCGAATTTTCTGACTTCCTCGAATATCATTTCAATCAACTTGCCGAAGTGTTTCGAGACGTTCTTGCTCAGATTCGAGTGCTCGTGAACTCGCGCACCGAAAGCAAATGGTTCCTCTACTTGCGAGCCACTCGAGTCCATTTCTAATTTATCACCGCGGGACTAAACACAGTGTGCATGCGCGTATAACTGGAATTACAAAACAATTTTCCGTCGATGGGCAGAGAGGAATACAGAGCAGAAAAATCGAAACAGCCATCGTACGCTTATCGAGAAGCCGGTAAAGTCTAATCGAAGTGGTGCTCGGAGGAAACGTGGTCCGCATGCACCGTATCCTTGTCGACGAGTCTCTCAGCCTACGGGCATCGTTCCTACCCGAGTATTTGACTCGATAACCAATTTCTCCCTTTCTCTCTCTCTCTCTCGTTCATCCCTGTTCCGTAAACCAACGAAGGTCTGTTTTTGTTTATCCAGCATCGATATATCGAGGGTTCGGGTGTCGACTTTTGTATTGAAAATCAACTCCAGCAGCAGCTCCCTGCCTCCTAGGCAGACGACGACGTTCATCCCCTTCTCGTTTTCCCTCGTTTCTCTCTGTATTATCTACGCGTTCTATACAGTCTACGTCTCTCTCTCTGTCTCTCTGTCTCTCGTTCGATATTTCTCTCTAAACTACAGTCTACCTGTTTCTACCATCCTGTCCCCGGTATACGTATGAGCGTGGAGCCTCCGGTTCTCGTGTTCCGAGCGAGCGAATTTAATACCCCGGGTTGCAAGCGAGAGAGAGCTTAATACACCGGCGAACGCCCGCCGCGTAATATATGCAAAGATGAAGACGCTACCGGCATGTATGCATACGCCTGACGGGATTAACTGTTGCTCCGGTGTTAATGATACTTCCCGGAGAGTGAGAGGAGGTAGCGGCAGCTCGCGAGCCGCGGCGACGAATTTGAAAATTTGCGACTGATGAGAGGAAAGAGTGGGCAAACGCGAGGATCGGTCGTGATTAAGGGGATCGCGACAAAAAGACGATTTTTTTTTTTTTTTAAATAGTATGGTAGTCCAAAGTCTTGGAATTAGGATAGAAAAGGTCCTTTTATTCTGGATATAATAATAAATAATAATAAATAATATGGATACGATAATAAATCCGCGGATATATCTAATTGAATATATAATAATTGAATTTGTATCGCAGTATCATAAAGTGTAAATCGCGCGATTCAAACATTACTCTTGGTGAATCGAATGTCAGGGGGCTTGGATTCGATTTAGTTGCGAATTGTGAGAACTGTGAGCCGCGATGTATAAATAAAGAGAGTAAGTAAAGGATACGTATGAGAAACGACGTTCTGGAACTTTGAACTTTTAAACTTAATGCGTTTTTCTCGAAACTAGGTTTTTAGAAACGGCGTGCAAGATACGTCGGAATCCAAGCAATCGATCTGAAACTTGGTCTTCTAGGGATTGACGATCGAACATTTTTTAATTTTTAACAATTTCGAAAAATACGAACCATAAGGGAATATATTATTGAGTGTCAGTTGATTCAGAACGATCTTCAGAAATATTTCTTCTCCTTTCGTTATTACAGCTTTCACTCTAGGCGTCTGTTCAGATATTATATTATTGTACGTCGCAACATGCAACGCCAAATGCACGCGTTCATTATAATTATCAGCGAATTATAAAAAGGTGAAGTTCGACAGAGTGTAAAGGGTTAAAGAATCGATAAATCTGGTATTCGGTGTTTCAGAAAAGGTACATTCGTCAGTGAGGGCAAATTTGTTGAGCAACTTGAACTTTTACTTGAGCTAAAAACTCCGTTCACTTGGACAATATTTTATTTTATTTCATTCCATTGTAACATCCCGTCAGCCACTTGCTCGCGAGTTTTGTATAATGTTCATTATTCGGGTGCAGCCTCCAATGTATTATATTTATTCAGTCAATATTCATTATCCATGTATAATATTTGTTCATTTTAGTCAATATCCATTATCGATGCGCAATGTCCAGTAAATAAAAATGTTTATTTTAGTCAATGTTCATCGTTCGCATGTAACGCCCAGTACATAATTTATTTATCTTAATCAATATCCATTGTCCACGCACAACATCCAATAAATAAAAATGTTCATTTATTTTGATCAATATCCATTATTCATATGTAATATGTAATGTTTATTTTATTGTTTCAGTCGGTTAAATGAACTTGCTTGAATTGAATTTGAATCTAGATTGCTGCTGCGCGGATGAAAAATTTTTGGAGGGGAGAAAATCGATGGACTTCCATTATACGTTATAAAAATTACTAGTTACTCGCCATCTCGTATAAATATATATATAGTATATAGTAAGTATATTTAATTATTTAATTTATTATTATTATAAATATATATTTAATATATTTAAAAAATATATCAAAATATATATTTAATATATTTAATTACTGTATTATTAATACCAAAATTTATACATAAAAACTTGTAACAAGTACTTGAACTTCGCTTGTATCATAAAATTTTATTATACGTCACTCGTATTGTTAACAAGCCTGTTAATAAGCCTGACGTGCTTCACAATTTTCTTCCTTACAACTTCCATCAAAATTGACATCTCTCTACCCAGACAGAGACACGACAACACAGATCTAACTGTTTCAATTATTTTAATTACAATCGTAACGATTTACACGCAGAATACGTTTCAGAGCACGTATTAAAGACCGATAGTGTCTAACGTTCAGATCAAAACGACTGGCTAAAAATTTCCAATACCCAGAAGAAATCAAATTTTCAATCGCTCGACGATCGAAAGGAGTGTGGAGACGAAAGAAAAGAACGAATGAAAGACACACTTCGTGAAACCATAGATCCATAATCAAACGTCCCTCCGCCAATTCCACCCCGCGAACATTAATCACACCTCTTCGTCGAACGGGAAAAAATCCTTCCGCTAATGGGACGCGACAAAAAGAGCCGCAAGTTCGTTGAAACTTCCTCGAGTTCTTTTTTTTTTGTTTTTTCCCACCTTCGGGCGCCGTCGCTTCTCGTAAAGGGTTATTAAGAAAATATCGCCTCTTAACGATCTTCTTAGACGCGTCGACGAGACCTGGTAGCCTGAGAGGGAGAGCTCGGCGCATTTGCATTATGAATTTAATGCATGAATCTACGAATTTTCAAGAGGGCACACCCTTTCGAGATTTCATAGTTTTCGTACGATCACACTGCTGCGTACGACCGCTTCAAATATGCAAATAATCTGGCCATTCTGCTCGAGGCAACGATTGCACTGCACGCCGATATCCCTAGACTTCCGGTGTTATTCGTCGCGAGGACCATCACAGTTGCACGGCGAACGAAAAACGTTCTTTTGTTTGTTTTCTTCAATTTTCTTTTCTTAATTTTGTTAAAGTTCAAGTTTTCTTTAATTTGTTAGAGTTTAAGTTTTTTTCAATTTGTGTGTGTGTGTGTGTGTGTGTTTTTTTTTAACGAAAACACGCTCAAACGTGGAATTTCATTGAGAATTTTTGAAAAGTCGGAGAAAATTGAAAAATTACTCTTTAGATATGGAGATATAACAGTCTTTCGATAAGGCTAAGTAGCAATGATAGTAGTTTCGAGATAGTGAAATATGAAGTTTCGACGCTTTCTATAGTAATAACTAGAACTAGTTCGACGAATAAAGGATAAAATTTTCCACCAGAAACGTTGAAAGTTGAAAAATAGAAAAGCTTCGTACAATAAATCATGCAAGCTTTTATTCGTATATTTTGTGAAAAAAATTACCTCGACCTTTAAAAACACACTGTTCCATATCCACAAAATTTCTTCCACAAATTGATTATATCATTGATATAAATATTATATAATTAATTATAAATTAATCAACTTGTCTGACAGAACTTTAGTAGCTCTACTGGTAATGTTTTCTTCACATTCAAAAGAAATAATTAATATTTCCTTAATATCAGAAGAAGAAAAAAAAGATTCCATTGTTTCAGTCGGAGGAAAAATTACGACGCCCCACGTATTGCAAGTTAGAAACTTTAAGTAACCTCGGAACTCGCGTTTCAATCGTCGAAGCAAATTCTCTGACAACTTCTTTCAACACCGAAGACCGCAGTCCGCTGAACGTCCCCAGCCAGAACAAACCTCAACTATCGAACGTTCACTACAAACAATAAACTTGTTCGAGTCATTAGAAATCGACGAAAACTCGTTCACTCGAAATATTATTTTTTCACGTCGAGAAAGAAACGGCCGAGATCGAAGGAGAAGCATCGACAGGGGAAATGTTCGCTGCGAGGGATGACTCGCAGAGGACCGCGAATCGGCGATGAAAGCAACAAGAGGCGAGGCGAGAAAAACAAGAACAGGCTTTCGATCCTGTTGCATATGCATACGAGGCATTTCCCGTATGCAAATCTTCCCCACCGACAATATTGTTTTCGCCATCGACACTCACGTACAAAGCGCGGCGACCTGCCCGCCAGAATTTTTCCCCGCGACAAAATCTTCGATTAACCAGCGCTGTTAAGCGCGTGCGATGAAACTGTTTTACGCGAAACTCCGGAATAATATTATTCCGCTCTCGAAGGATCGACGTTGAGGTGGGAGAGGGAGGAAGGAAGAAATGTAACACCGCGGAACTCGATCTCTATCATTTTGAATTTTCCATCCGCTATTTGCCGCTGTCCCATCGTTTATTTTGCGATGAGGGGGGGAAATTACAAAAAATGAATTGAATTTTTAGAACAGCTGAACAGTGTTCTTCTCAACAAGTTGTATTACGTGGTGTGTTACAATCGTGTGTAGATTTACTGTCAACAAATACTGTATGATTCTTAATTATTTGAGTTGTCTATCTGTACCAGCGCTACTCTATCGTTTATTTTATGATGGAGAGAGACGACAAGAAGTGAATACAATTTTTAAAATGGTCGACTATTCTCTTCGACAAATTGTGTATGTTTTTATTACAGTGAAACAGATGGTCTATGAATTTTAACTATCAATTATTTGAGTTGTCTATCTGTATTTACACTATTGTTTATTTTATAATGGAGAGAGACTACAAGAATAATTTTTAAAATAGCTGAATATTCTATCCAACATCTATATTTATTATAGAATACTCTGAATAAATATTGCATGATATCTAATTGTCTATTATTTGAGTTATTTTGAGAGAGGTTACAAGAAGTAAATACAATTTTTAGAATAGTTGGACATTCTCTTCAACAAACTGTGTTATATATTGTATTATAATATATGTGTTATATATTTTATTATAACTGTAGTTTTATTGTGAAGTACTCTGAACAAATATTGCATGATTTCTAATTGTCCCTTATTTAAGTTCTTTATCTGTATTTGCATTGCTTCATTATTTATTTTATAACAGAGAAAAGTGAGAAGACATGCCACAAGAAGTAAATACAATTTGTGGAATAGCTGAATATTCTCTATGGTAAATTGTATTATATATTGTATACAATTTTATTATTGTTGATTAAATAGTTGATTAGATTCTCTCTCTCTCAATCAGAATACAAAAATCCTGATAAAACACAAGGACGAGTCCTCTTGTCTCTTGTCTGAATAACCCAAGCTACAGATATTTATAAAAATGGAGAAACAGAACGATTCAATTACGACTGATAATAAATGAAACAAACACTCATCGACACACTAGACGAGATAAACTTACAACGCAACACTACCTTTTTATTTAACTTAACAATAATGGAGGTAAGAAAATGCGAATAAATATACTTTCAGCGTAAAAAATCTTGAGGCGTAATTATTGTTATCATCCATATAACACGATACTCTTGAAATTTGACGATCTATGGAGGTCCAAGTCTATAAAAATCATGCTGTACAACGTGAATTGATTCATCCATAAAGTCAGTGAATTTTGGCGAACGGAAAGAGCAAGTACCAGTCTATCAAACAGTGGAAAATGATCCACAAGGTAAGCTTAAATATCACGGATATCTGGATAATGTATACAATAGCAAATTCATGAAACATAATGTGTATATGTATATATATATATTGTTTGCATGTATATATATTGACGAGCTGAGATCCCTGGAACCTGACGCTTACCATCTTAGATCTATGGAGACTGCATGCGAATGACGTTGATTCGGTAGAACTGGATACATACATTATATATATATATAGTTAACCTAACTCACGAGATCGATACAGATGACTTTGGACACGTGATGCACATTTGAACATGTGTGATACGCGGAATTGGAAATTTCTGGAAATCTGAAAATTCGATCAAAGGGTCAAAGAGGATCTCGGTATGTCGAGTAGTATGTCCTAGTTAGAATATTAAATACTGTCGAATTTTATTTATTCTATTAATTTATCCGTAGAACATGTATTAAATAAAGTAACCTGCAGATAAAAATTTGGTTGTTTTCGTTAAAATTTCATTAGAAGCGTGAAATTCTTAGAAAAAGCTACGAACCACGGACCAAAGATCACAAACTGTCACAACAATTCTTTCGAATCTTAATAAAATATTAAGATAAATTGTTAAAGTACTTGGTCGTGAATCGTTACTAGGAACGTAAATTTTATGCATTGTCAAATTGCTATAAACGTCACTGGAAAAACAGAACGGGAAAAATTTGTAAAAAAAAGTCGTCTTGCCTGTTGTGTATCATAATATATTCTATATTTCTGTATATTTCATACCAGGGACCAAGTTATGAATATAAATTAAATAATAATATCCCAATAATATCTTTTCATTCCGATTGCAATAAATTACAGTTTCTGGCAAAGATTTCAAGGCTAATAATACTGAAATTTCTAAGATCTCCGAGCCACGATACAAACAAATTTAAGCGACAATTGTTAATATATCAGGACTCAAAAAAGAATTATTAATAACAGAATAATAATAGAATAATAAGAGAATTATTAATAACAAAAATAATATTACTAAATATTAATAAATATTAATAAAATCGTTTTAATAAAAAATTATTTAAATCTATATATCTAACTCTATAAAAATAAAAATTATCGAAGAAACAAATATTACCAAATAAATAATAAAATTTTCAGAATAAATAATTTATAATTAAAAATATATTTATTTTTATTGAATTTAACCTTAACAATATTTCACTCTAAAATCATTTCACGATTAAATAATAAAAAATATGTTCTTAAAAATATTATATTCAAACTTATAAAAAAATTATACAATTCTAAAAATTAATATTATCATAGTAGATCTTCGAACCAAGTATTTCCAAGGTGTGGAAGCTTCTCTGGGAATTTCGTGCTCGCGCGAAAGACGAAGAATCCACGGGGCCGCGGTTAGGATCGTTTCCTAACCGATCATTTCTAATCAAAACGTTCGCGCCGCTGACTCGCAAACGGCGGGCCACAAAAGACCGCGTTAATCGAGACGTGTTCGACCAAGCGGCGTGTCTCTATCCACGGGGCAAACGAGCTCCGTCCCTTGAAACGTGGCAACTTAACCGCACGGGCAAACTGCTCCTCGCCGTGCAACCGGTGGCCAACCGCGACAAACACCCGCCAAACACACACGTACACGCACGTCTGTGTCTTCCATTGTCGCGAGACATATGTACTTACTCTCTCGGCTTGGAATTTGGAATTCTTCCCCCGTGGATCTCTCGCTGATCCGCCCCACCTTCCCCTCTTTGCCTGCCAGCAACTCTGCCCGACTGATCCATCGACGAGGAACGTCGTTGTTCCATTTGTAAATTGAATCGAATTTATCATCAGGTTGATTCTTGACGCGTCGAGAATTTTTTGTCCCAAGACTGTAATATTTTCTCAGTTCTATAAGTATATTTATAAGCAAAAGGAAAGAGGCAAAACAAATAATAAATTTATTACTTCTCAATAATTTTCACCGACGAGTTCAAAAAGAAAGCGACGAATTATTGTTTACGATTTGGTCACTCGTTATGGTCCGCAATCAGCGGTTAACCTCTTGCGCTGGAATGACGTGCCACGCACGTCGAGGATTTTTTCTCCCAAAATTGCAATATTTTCTCAGTTTTAAGTACATTTAAGTATAACCCGAACAAAACAAGTAATAAATTTATTATTTCTTAATCATTTCTATCTATCTACAGTGATATTATACCGACTAGTTCAAAAAGAAAGCGACGATTTATTGTATACGGTTTGGTCACTCGTTATGGTCCGCAATTAGTGGTTAACCTCTTGCGCTGGAATGACGTGCCACGCACGTCGAGGATTATTTCTCCCAAAATTGCAATATTTTCTCAATTTTAAGTATATTTAAGTATAATCCAGACAAAACCAGTAATAAATTTATTATTTCTTAATCATTTCTATCTGTCTACAGTGATATCATACCGACTAGTTAAAAAAGGAAGCGACGATTTATTGTATACGGTTTGGTCACTCGTTATGGTCCGCAATCGGTTGCCAGCGCAAGTGACCACCACCGGTCAATTACTTTTGCGTACAATTATCTATCACATCGCATCTATCATTTATCTTCACGACTTTTCTTGAAATACGAATACAACGAATCTTTCAGTATTTACTTCTCTTATTTTTCTTCTCCGGGGAATAACTTATTGGGGTTCCCATAAGTGATGTTTTCTCGATGCTGTACAAAATTTTATTTCGTTTAAATTTCTTTTTTCGTATTATTGTCACTCAGATGGCGATGTTCGTTAAATTTGAAAAAAAAACGACGTTACTTACGGGTATCGCTAACAATACGTAACCTATCAATTCGGTCGAAAAATTTATGATATTTACTCTTTTAAAATTGTACGATTGATTCGCGAGAGAGACTGTACAGAGGCGCGTACCAAATAAAGCAAATTTTTTTATTCGAGCCATTTGGAATTTTCATTGCAACTACGAAGAACTTTTTAAAAATTTATTGTAAAGTCATATACACGTGTACGTGTAATTCAAAGAACGTATTACGCACGTGCGATTTTTTGACAAAATCGTCGAATCTTAATTTATTTGCAAAGAATCGTCAATCATATGATACAATTCATGAATAACGAACTTGTCACGCCATCGAAATACACGTCAAGCAATTTACATAATCGGAGTCGTCGTTAACAGAAGTTCAGACTCAAACAAGCAAATCCGATCGATTACAGAATGAAAAGCAAAAACTCAATTCAGACAAATGGAGGTCCAAAAAACAAAAGAAATTCCATCCGTGATTGATATAAATCACCAGCGAGACGATCGACAGACGCAAAATAAACGGACGTGAAACGATCCGAGATAAATCGAAAACGATCGCTCTGTCCGCGGACAACGATCAACTTCGATCGACCGGAAGCGGTGGAATCCTGCGCGGTATCAACCAAGAAAAGCAAGAATAAAACTAAGAACGTGACAAAGTTGAGGAAGATTCGGGGGCAACTAGCACAAACCCGGTGTCCCCGGTAAGAAAATGAAGCGAATCGAACCGATCGTCGTTCGTCTTCCGCGCAGTCGAGACTCTCCCAAAGACCGTGTGGGTCTCCGAAAACCCCCCTCGTGGAAAACTTTGCAATTCAATATGGCCATTCTTCGACTTCTCTCGCTCAGGCACGGACACCGTGACGAATGTGTCCCAGCGTCTTTTTCCTCGCGTAGGGGAGGGGGAGGGAGAATTCGCCGCCGGCTCAAATGCCTCTCGGCTGGCTGCTGATAAATCCTGTCCAGGCTACGTTCGAGAGAACTTGCAGCGAAAGTTCGGCACCGTCCGTTCCTTCTTCCGCGGGGATCGAGAAAGATTTAGGTTTATTTAGAGCTGATAAATCCTACGAAGCCAAACTGCAGGGACGGGGGAGGGGGCGGGGGACTTTTCGCAAAGTCGAGGACGGAGGGAAGATCGTTCGCGACTTTGTCTCGTCGTTGTTGCTCTTTCATTCATTTGTTGATTTGCTGAGTGTCGTTAAGTTGTAATTTTTCGCGATGATTTTTGTAACATCAGGAGAATGTACATAGTAGATAATTGGCAAATGAAAATATTATTTATTAATCTCTTGCGTTGGAATGACGTGCCACGCAGTCGAGAATATTTTGTCTCAAAACGGCAATATTTTCTCAGTTTTAAGTATATTTAAGTATGTTATAAGGGCAAAACAAATAATAAATTTATTACTCCTCGATAATTTCTATCCAGCGACATTGTACCGACGAGTGCAAAAAGAAAGCGGCGAATTATTTCATACGGTTCGGCCACTCGTTACGGTCCGCGATCCCAGTTGCCAGTAGCAAGTGGTTAAGAGAAAATTGTAAATTATGCCAAACATAACATCAACGTTACGGGATAATAAATATTGTGCCAGTGTCTTCTCAAACGATCAATCATGTATTTTTCACCGATCCGACTACCCTATCGCATTCGGTGCCGAAAACCCCGTTAATTGTAACAAACAACCGTCGCGTCGTGCATAACTTTTTAATCATACATATCCCGGCCCAGAATCTTGACAACGAACAAACAACCTACCGTAAATTTTAATCTTCAGTTAACAAAATAATTCTTTCTTCTTTTTTTTTTTGCTATGCGCCGCCGTTTCGCAGAAAATTAATCAAAGGCGTGATTTGTGGAGATCTCGGTCAACAGATAACAGAAATCTGCCCGATAATAACGAGAAAACATCGCCACCCTCGAACGTCGACGGTGTCTGAACATTTTGTTTAATCCCCGTGTCTCCCGTTGCATTTATTTTCCAAGTCATTTCGTCAAATGACTCGATTACAAAACAGCTGGCGCAAAAGTTCGAAGATTGTCAGAAATTGAGCATCACATCGTGAACATCGTGGCAGTTTCTTACGAATTTTCATCTCTTTTTTTGTCAGAATCACATTAATCTGTTCACGCAACGAATATTCAATTATTCGTGTCGCTAAGATTCGATGCATGAATCGTTTTCTCGAGCAACACCCGAGAGATATCGATTCTCGGCAGTATTATGTTATACGACAAAACACCGATCGAGGATGAAGTATATTTCCAAGTTTATTCCACCGCGATAATTCGTCGATAAACTACAAAAATCGCTACGGTGAGCGATTAATTAAAATCAATGGAGTTTCTCTTGGAGAAACTAACACGTACATGTCAATTACCTACAATTCAGATCCTAAATTAGAGGTGGCTAACTGGCGGCTCTTGTCCCCACTTTCCTGATCACTAGCGCTACCCCCTCCACATCCGCGTCGATCTCTATACTGCGTTGACAGTGTCGAGGTCACAATACTCACGTTGGGTGTACATAGAGACAAAATTATAAATGATATTTATTCAATAACAATGTTAGTGATAAAACAACTGCGACACATTTCTCCAACTCAAATCAGCTCCGTTTCCAACTCACTCGACTCTCTTTTTTTTCAAAAAAAAAAAAAAAAAAAAAAAAAGGAAAACGCTTCACGCCAACTCTACGCTCGCTACAGACCATTCGTTCTAATTACATGCAACTAAACACAGAATAACTACAAATAACTATAACTAGAAATACAGTAACTTAATAACGACCTATGATAACAACCTACGATACTATAGGGTGGCCACTGGGAAAACTGAAGGATCTGAGAAATTCTAAAAAAAAAGTTTTAATTAATAAAAATTTTAATTTATAAAAATTGACGCACAATACTGAAAAGAATCCATTGATTATATTGCCAAATAAAATAATAAACAGTTTAAAAAAACGTGTGTTTGTAAAAGTTATTTTTGTTTTATATCATTCAGTCTTTCGGCGACCACCCTGTATTTCAGTGACCACTCTATACACATACATACATATGTGTACATATAAATTGCTTTCTTTACTGCTAAAATTACAGAAAGACAGAGAAAGTGGTTCGTACGGCCTGCTGTAGAATAGAAACTAATTTCCATGATTTCCAACCGGCAATGAGTGAGCAGCTCGTGCGATCGGCGGCGAGAAGCTCGCTGCCTCTGTCCTGAGCTATCCCAGGATCCTCGTTATACGCCACGAGCGAGAAGAAAAACGAGGCCGCGGACCAAGAAACTCGAAGAAATTCATCGAGGGTTCCCGGCGGTGGTATCGAACGGAAAAACAACGAAACGCACAACGGAGGAGGGAGAAACGATCCGGTGCGCCGGATCGAATAAAAGGAAATTGGCTAAACGAAGGCCGAACGAAGTGAATATTCAACGGGAGGAGAGGGAGCAGGCTAGAAACGCGGGCACTCTCGACGGCAAACAGAACGAGAGAATATTCGAATAGGATAGAGACAGAGAGATATATATATATATATATATATATATATAGAGAGAGATAGAGAGGGAGTATTTATAGGGGGTTAGTTTATTAGCCATTAAAGAGGAAACCTCCACCTTTTCCTCCTCGAATATTGTCCCGAGCACGTTTCGACGCGTCTCACTGCCGATTGCACACGAACGCACACGTGCACACACAGCGTAAACGCAACGATCGGCCTGTGTGCATACAGCAAGCTGCAGCCTGCACTCGAAGGGTGGAAAATTGAAATTGAGCCTCCGACGTTCGGATATAGACCCGATGTCAGCGCGCAATCCTCCCGCTGCCTCGGTACACTACTTTACCTCGTCGTAATTTCCGATGATCCTGTCCTCGCGCCACCTACGCGCGTAGACGTTCGAGACGTTCTAGTCGAACTCCAGGATGCAGACGCGTCGCGAAGACGTTAATTAAACTCCCCAGCGGGCACGAAAGCTTCTCGTCCCGTCTCTGACTCGTATTTTCGGTGTTTCGATGAATGAGGGTTTCGATTATCTTAAGAGATCGAACGGTGAAACTTCGGGGAAGGAGGCTCGGGTTGACCTTCGAATCATTGAGAATGAAAACCAGAATTTATGGGAGGAACACGAACCTTGAATGTGTTTGGGAATCAACCTATTGCGCTGGAATGACGTGTCACGCGCGTCGAGAATTTTTCTCGCCCAAAATTGCAACATTTCCTTAGTTATATTTAAGTATAAGCCACGCGAAACAAATAAATTTGTTACATCTCAATAATTGACCACTAACGAGACTTTCAAAAAGAAAGCGACGAATTATTTGTACGCGATTCGGTCGCTCATTATGGTCCGCAACCAGTTGCCATGCACGTCGAGGATTTCTTGCCCCAAAATTGCAAGTATCTTCTCAGTTTTAAGTATAATCCAGGCAAAACAAATAATAAATGTATTACTTCTCAATAAAGGAGAAAGAAAGCGACGAATTTATTGTATACGGTTCGGTCGCTCGTTATGGTCCGCAATCCAGTTTGCCAGCGCAAATGGTCAAATATTCTCAAATGAAGAAAGAGATTTTCACAATTTTCGAGAGAAATCTTCCCACCAGCCACCAGTTATGATGTAAATTCATCTTCGAACTCAGAACTGTCGAAGTAAGAAGCTTCTTTAAAACGAGACAGACCAAGCTACGTCGATCTCGTTTCACGAAGTTACATCAGTTTAAACCAGAGGTGGGTGACTGGCGGCCCTTGCCCCCCCCCCACTTTCGCTAGCGCTATCCCCTCCACTGCATCGATCTCTCCACCGCGTCGAGAGATGTCGCTGGCCATCAATGCTCGCGTCAGGTATATATGTATACGTATAAATTGTTCTCTTCACCGTAGCTGCATTAAGGAAAATAGCTGCGAAGGGACAGAATGGGAACTAATTTTCACGACGGAGGAATCTCTCTGCTTTAAATTGTCGACGACTTTTCATTTTGTCATTTTGACGCAGTTTACGCAGAAAAATATCAGGGCAAATCGGTGGACACTCGGGCGAAAGTTGTTCAAATGTCTGTGTGCAAATCGTACGAGACGATGCGAGAAAGAGAAACTCCGCACGGTCGTCTAGATCAGTATTTTCAACGTATTTTACGCCCTTGTTTTCCCGGCGAAGGAGTTTCAACGACCGGCGAAATCACGAAGCTTTTAAAAGCGTCATAAAACGAAAAGTACGACGACACGGTCGCCGCCGTGTTTTCCACGCTTTTCAGCGGCCAGGGTCTCACAGATTCTACATACACCCGTCAGCAGAGTTCACGGCTCATCCGTCACTTCCAATTTCTAGCCTCTAATAGCGAATGTTCCGCGAGTGGGGCGGGGATTGCCAGGCAAACCGTTGAGGCAAAAGTTGCGAGGAAAGACGCGGAAAGAAGGGAAGAGAAGCGGAGAAATGCACTGCGCCTTAAGCCTGTAAGTAAACTTGTCACCGAGACAGATGCCACGAGAGTACTTCAGGCAGGGACGTTTCGATGGCGGAAGCTTGTTCGACGAAAGAAACGACGACTCGCTGTTTATACTTATCGACAAGATATATCATCAGGAATCAACTTTCGAGAAACTCAAAAACAGCCGATGAACTAACTTGATATTGTCGAGTAGTGCTCGATAAAAAATAAATAAATAATTTTGTCGAATTTTCCTTTCTGCTCTCAAGGTCACTGAATTTTTTTTTTTTTTTTTGCATTGTATTCTACTCATCACGAAAATAGCAACCTGATAGTTCTCTTGAAAAATGACGAAAAAGTTTCTCAACCATGAGTTCTAACAGCGACTTCATGGAATTTCTGGACGCATGGATGAAACGTTGACATGTCGAATAATGTTTGCTTTATCATTTGATCATTTACTCACACTGATGCTACAACTGTGATAAATCAATTGTCAGTGTCTGCTATAGTCAGTGTCAAATATAAAGCCGCTGTTAGCACGCACGCGTTTGCAGTGTTAAATGATTCAGAAACTTTTTCTGCCATTTCTCGAAAAGAACTACTACGGAGGAAAGTTTACCTCCGTGACGAGTAGAATACAATTCCAAAAAAAAAGAAAAAAAAAAAGTTGACCTTGGAATTCAAGGTTGTGCAATTTTGCGGCAGGTTCTCTGCATGCATCTCCATCGAATCGATAGTGTAAATTCATTTATGACATATTCATTTTGCCACAGGCAAATCTTTCTTTCCATCCCGTACAGCGTGCAGAGGAAGATGAGCTTTTGAAGGAAATGGTTGAAATACGGCGTGACTGAGACAATGCAGGCCAGAACTAATAACACATTTCGCGAACCAGCCGGAACACAAGGAGCCATACCAAGGAGAATTTCCCTGCGCGAGCAGCCAAGAGCCACCGTAATTCACGTCGTCGGGGATCTTGCTCGAATCTCTCCGGGCGAGTAATAACTTCCTAAGACCGCGGCGAATATCGAATCGAAGAAAATCGCGATGGAACTGAACAGTGGCCGGAACCGAACGTAATTGAATCTCGAAGTGTTTTACGGTACGCCTCGACAATTCCTGTTTAGAGGTGGATCTGATCGGTCTTTGTATTTCTCACGATACTCTTGCCTTTTCCTTTTTTTTCTTTCACACATTTTTTCTGAAAAACTTGTTGAGGATACATGTATATTGAGCATACATGTATATATTAAATGTATTATATATTACATAGATATTATATTACATATATTAAGAATATAGAATATATTATAATATATATTTAGGGAATACACTTTTTCTGAAAAACTCGTTAGTGTTCTATATTAAGGATACATATGTATATTAAAGATATTATATATTACACAGATATTATATTATATATATTAAGAATATAGAATATATTATAATATATATTTAGGGAATACACTTTTTCTGAAAAACTTGTTAGTGTTCTATATTAAGGATACATCTATTATATATTACATATACTAAGAATATAGAATATATTATGATATATATTTAGAAAATACATTTTTTCTGAAAAACTCGTTAGTGTTCTATATTAAGGATACATCTATTATATATTACATATATTAAGAATATAGAATATATTATAATATATATTTAGAGAATACATTTTTTCTGAAAAACTCGTTAGTGTTCTATATTAAGGATACATCTATTATATTAAACATATTATATATTACACAGATATTATATTACATATATTAAGAATATAGAATATATTA
Source organism: Tetragonisca angustula (assembly GCA_036937485.2). Lineage (NCBI taxonomy): Eukaryota > Metazoa > Arthropoda > Insecta > Hymenoptera > Apidae > Tetragonisca > Tetragonisca angustula. The sequence continues at coordinate 117,272 of JAWNGG020000311.1, forward strand.
TAATATATATTTAGAGAATACATTTTTTCTGAAAAACTTGTCAGTGTTCTATATTAAGAATACATATATATATTAAACATATTATATATTACACAGATATTATATTACATATATTAAAAATATAGAATATATTATATTATATATTTAGAGAATATATTTCCGAATCTTTGCCTTCTTTCTGAATTCTTAAATAGATAAGAACACCCAAGGACAATTTGACCCTTTGCTTTATGATTTTCTTTCAAACCTTCCTGGGTCAGCATGAACTATTATAATCGTAACATCGTATTAAATGCAAAGTACGTGATTTGTACTTTCTAATTTCCAAATTGGAGAATTTAATTGTAAGATTCTAATTCGAACTCTGTGGCACTGTATTTCTTCTTTCTTTTCTCTCGTTTCTGTCAAATCGAGAGCATAATTTCTAAGACGTCGACTTCAATTAATGATTGCGAGCCGTTTTATAAATATATAACAAGTCTTGGATGAATTACTCCTGCAATCTTGCGAACGATTTCGATTGGTTTTCTCGTGCTGGAGATCCTTGTGAGATTTTTGACTGAGCAGCTACGTTTGCGGAGGAGGGTCAAAGAGGTCGCGAGATCAACCAGATAATTAGACAGATTCTTCGAGGAACATATCCAGCGATTACGTCGAGGTAATTTACCCTAGGGCTACGTGCGGGTACGCAGCCACCATGTTCGTCCCAAGACGAGCATGAAACAAGGAACAGGGACGCGCCGATAGATACGACAACCTATGACCTACCTGGGAATTATACCCATTTGTTCTTGAAATCTGCCTCGATGCATTTCGTGCGTGCTGCCCATATCTTGCCACGGTTAATCCCCCAATATTGGCTAATCGTCGGAGAAGCGTATAATTGCTCCGAAATTGAAGAGTCGAACCGAGACAATTGTTGTGGAATTATTGTAGAAACCATTGTCAGATAGTAAATTCTATTACTGAAAATTCAATTCACTTCTTGCGAAATAAGAAAAGGTTTTTTACGCCAAAGGACATAGTAGCATCGAATTTCCTAAATTTGCTAAAAAAGGAGAAAAAATATCGACTGTTGTGAGAATCCAGGTTCGAAAAGAGACTTCATTTCCATTTGCAAAGATTTATAGAGAATGGGCGTATAAGAATCGGCATCGATATCGATTTAGAAGAGGAACGCGGCTCAAGCCCCGGAATGCGCCACTCGTAAAACTGCTATTACTTTTTTACCGATCCGATGGTGGTAAACGGATCACGTACAGGGTCGCGGTAAAAGATTGAGAAACAGACGAGGAATTTTTATTTCCAACGGCCCTCTCTGAATACAGTTGTCCAGACAATGCTTCCCCCCTCTCCGGTCTTAACGTTTTCACCTACGATGAATCTTTAAACATTCCACGGGAAAATTATGATCGAGCCACCTCCTCGTCATTCCATAAACTTGGCTGCCAAATTAAAATTACAAACATATATAAATAATTTATTATCAGTGAAATTTATATATTATATTTATATTTTATTTATATATTTTATTTACATTTTATTTACATTTTACTTATATATTGTATTTATATTATATTTATATTTTGAGAGAAATTAGGGGCGCCGCCTATGCACGAGCCGCCAGTGTCCCTTCCTATTTCTCGTAAGATGGATAAAAACTAATTTCCTTTTGAAAGAGATATCGAAACATTTTGACTCGACACTTTAGCGAAAAATATTTCGCGTGAGGCGAGGAAAAAAAAAATAATACTTCACCGTAAGGGGGCAAGGAACGAGATTGCGAAGCGAGAAGAATTTAATCCGTCGCGCGCTGATGGAACGCGAGCACCTCGAATCCGAGCGAATTTCAAACGTATCGCCATCTTTATTGTTGAGGATCATCGGTTTCTCTGACAAACGGCCGGCCCTGATCGCCAAGAATAGTTGCACGACCGTCCCAACTTTATCGGTTTGTTCCACGGTTTATGCGCCCATTGAATCACCAACTGTACGCTTTGCATTCAGCTCGATCACCTGGTCGAGGCGACGTGCGAACATTCGCGCCAATGTCAAATTGTTTCAATATTTCTTTCAAAGGGAACGAATTTTTATCGCATCTTTTACGAGGAACGAGCTGGCGGCTCGCGCACATAGGCGGCACCTCCAATTTTTCTCCAAACGTAAATATACTTTGTCAGCAAATTGCTTGTATAATTATAAATTATTTATGCAACAATTCTTCGACTTTGATTGCAACGTAACACGCGAAAGATTCTAGCTGGCGAAACAGCCATAACTGAAGATTCGTCGCGCAAAGTATCGGAAAATCCATGATGAAATATTTGGAACCGAAGGCTTACGGCCAAACTCGCCTAAATATCGACGTATCCAAAGGAGCGAGTCCACGATCGTACAATCTCCTCGTCAACGTTCACGATCCACGAAGTCTTCAGACTTCCAAGATCAGATAATCCCGCAGATCCTTTCCGTCAGATTTCTGTTCCAGACACGAGTTCCACAATTAGACGACCTCATTATTCAGTCGTAGAGCGTCGAGAGGATGTTCACCGTCAGACAGTCAATTGAATTCCCATCGAAGATAATTTTTACCTCGCCAGAGAGTCGAATTTCACGATTCACAGTGAATGCGTTCTAACAGCGACTTTATGTCTCTGGACGCGTGGATATGATATTTATATTTCAACTAACCTTAACAATTAGTCTTCTTCTTTGATCATTTAGACGATGTTACAACTACGATGAATGAAAATTATATAATGAAGCCTAATTCAGAATATCATTAGCACGGATTAAGAAACTTCACCGCCATTTCTCAAGGGGAACTATTAGGTTCCTTGGGAAAGTTTCAACTCCGCGACGAGAAGAACACGAAACGCCAAAAGAGGAAAAGGAAATTTTTGATCTTGGAATTCACGATCTACGGCCCATACAACGTGGCAACGTCAAATTTCTCGACTCGCGAGAATCGTTCGAGTATTCAACGCCCCTCCCCCCCCCCCAAAAAAAAAGCTCGATGCAAAGCGAATTCCACGAAATATATGAGCGACGTTCCAAATGACGAGCGACAGCGCGAAATAACGCGTCCCCGGCATCTTGCTGTTTCGTCAAAGCAATTTTACTACGACGTAGCACGTCGCAACACACAGCCGAGTTAAAGTGATTTCGCATTCCCCTCGAAGTCGTAATAATTCGCGGCGATGTCGCCGTTACGAGCGACACGAAGGAAATAGGCTGTCTAATGGCCTCTCATTGGCGTGGGAGACGATCCACGACGGTCGCTTCTTCCCGGTTCACTTGGCCGGTCACGATGAATCAAAAACCGCTGGCTGCATCCGTCGAACAACATCGTATCACGCTCGCGACGCGTGATCGATATGCGGGATAGAATCGCTTCGTGCAAACGACCGCGAAATATAAATCGTTCACCGTAAATATCTGTAATCTCGATTTCTCTCTGAGTCTTGATTTTTATTGGATTGTTCTGATCTCGCCCCCTGAACAGGGGATCTCCAGCAAACTAGAGGCGTTATTGTAATTAATCGGTTAATAATTTTAGTTATGTTTAAATATAACAGACCGCCTGTTTGTCGATCACAGCGTAGCGACTTCGAAGAATTTAGATCAACGACATCTACGTTCATTAAATCGTTCCGTCGTGATGTGTATTTAAAATAAACAACAGAACATTTAAAAATTGTTTGTAATTTCATTATCACCACAGAAATGTTTACAGAGACTTATATATACTGAAATCATAATATTAATTTTTCATTCGTTATTTAACTTTTATTAATTGATCTTCGTTATTTGATATTATTATTATATATTTTGTTATATTGATAATATATATGTATGAAATTACTAAAATTAATTACGGAGTTATTATTTATTTGCAGCATGGTGATACTAATTTATATATCATCATGATTGCTACAACAGTTGATGATGATCCGCCCGAATTGAAATCAACACCATCGGACGATTTATAAATTTATAAATTGAAGAAAACTTATAAATTGTGATTTTTATCGTTAGTATGGAGATGTTTGGTGAACGTTAGAGACGTGTATACAGTTATCATCATAGAAATTGTTATTCATTCGTTAGCCAGCCATTTATGGAACACGGTTCAGTTAATTTGCGTTATCAAATTTACCTTTGTATATCTTTGTTATTTTAATTGTTATTTAATGTAGTTTACGAAAAGTTAATACGGAATTATCGTTTAAAGTTGTGGCACTGTGATTGAGATCAATTATCATCGTCGTACCTACAATAGAAATACACGATGAAATACGAATGTGATGCGAGTCGTGAGAGAGCTGTTAAAAGCGACGATTGTGTTGCTAAAAGATTTATTCGAGTTGTTAGTTCGTGTCGATCGAATGTTATTAATTGTTGAACGTTCTATTATCATTGAGCAAACATTATTATATCTCTGACATTATCGTAACGTGATCCACGAAACCACATCGCGGTTGCAACAACGTGCGATGGAACGAAACAGTGTCACTCCTTTCCAACAAAATTGCCAACTGTGAATTACAGCCTCGCAACACCCGCGTGCTGTTTATTACAATTATATATTAAGACACCTCCCGCGAAACCGTAATACACGTTACGAAGCCGAGGTGGCCGCGAAGGCGAGAAACAAGACGGCGAACAATCGGTTTGGAAAGAACGGTGCACGCTCGGTTACGCGATCGGTGGCGCAATTCCCTGCGCTCTGTGTATCGTGTTCGTCGGGAGAGCAGGCCGGAAGTTGGTTCGCGGTTAATGAAATTGCCTAAGTAACGACCGCGTGTTACGTGTCCCCACGTGCACACGGGGGGGAGGGGGGAGGAGGAAATCCCGGGGATCTTTACTATTATGCAAATCGGGGACAACGAGCCGAAACGATTGTCGAAAGCGTAACCTCCTAATTTTAATTACGATCCCGTATTTCACGTTTCAACGTTTTATTTCTTCTTTATTTTTTTTTTTTTGCTGTTTTTCTATTTTTTTTTTTTTTTTTTTTTTTATTGTTCCACCGTCGCGTTCAATTCTGCACCCACCGGCGCAACGTTTCATTTATCTTCGCCGCGGACCTTCGAATAAAACGAGTTTCCGGGTGGCCTGTTTTTAACCGACGACGATGGATACTTCGACGGTCGACACTTTCATTCGATTATTTATTAACGCCGATTTATGGTATCGCGAAATTATCTACGCCCTTTCTTGGGGTGAACGCCGAGGCAACACTCTGTTGCAAGAGGACTAAGAATCGATAGAGTTCAGTTCAGAGCTATGAAAAGATACTCTTTCATTTTCTTTGGTTTTTTTTTTTTTTTTTTTTTTGTACTTTGTCGAACCTCGTGTCTCGAGTCTGCTTTCACTTTTCGTGGATCATGGACAATCGCCACGATCGCCATTTGTGCAGTGTAAATGTAAGAATAATTATAAAAATTATCTCTGTTCAGTTTAATATCATTTTCTCATCACGTCGAATTTCGTTCAATTCGTACGTCAAACTACCTCAAACTATTGAACGTCTGTTCGATTCGTTTCAATTAAACACAACTCCAAGAAAATCGTTTCGTCCCGCCAGAATGCACGGACGAAAGGAAACGGATCACAGGGACACTAAATGTGAATCATTTTTAAAAATTTCAATTTTACGCGCGCAAAGATATCTCTCAAATTTTATCGACTTCTCACACTTTGACGACTTTTCCATTTTTCTCTCTCGTTCCGTCGATTCCACGAGGTCCACTAAAGTAGGATCCTGCGTTCATAAGGCCACCTAAGTTTTCAAAAAGCCTCGCGCAACGTGCCCAGAATCGGGCACTTAGGTTTGGCCATTAATTTTCATTTTTCTGCCGACACGGCGACAGATTTCCGCGGATATATCTCGAAGTCAGTTGGCGTGACATCGGATTATTAATACACAGTGGAAGGAGGGGAGGGATCGTCGCTGTTAAATATTTATTGCCGTATTTCTACGAGGAGCGCGCTAGTTTTCATCGCGGTGTTCCTTTAATTACAACGAAAAACAATTTAGGCGGAAAACGGTGACCGGGGCCCCGTAGATCGATTTCGTTTCGATTTAAATAATTTTGCATTCGCTTAACGTCCGAGAGTGGAATAACAAATTCGATTTACGCCGCGTTTCTTCCAGCGACCGATGTTTTAATCTCCACGTTTATGCTTACAAAAAAGAAAATAAAAAAAAGAAAGAAAAGAGGAAGAAGAACCGAGGAAATGCCAATTTTCATTCGCATTTTCGTGCGAATGATGTCCAGTTTTCAAATTTTTACTCGTCATCTAGCTGTCTTGTTCATCGTTTTGTTAACTGTTTTAAAAGCTCTAAAGATAGAACTTCTAAATACAGTTTAGACTTCGGATTATTTACTATGAAAATGTTCAACGAGGTCGTATGAACTTTGACGGAAAATATTTGTCGACTCGAAGCTAAATGTCAAAAACCAGCCAACCGTAGATATAATTTTCACGATTTAATTGATTTAAAAACAAAGTTTCCTTTGTTCCAAGCTAAAAAAAGAAATTTATTATCTTTCTTCTAAAAAAAAAAGTATTTGTTACCAGATATCTGTTCCTAGCCCTGATTATTCATTTCTATGATAAACGCTCGTTTCCAAAACCCAATTAATTAAACAAAAACGTAAGCTCTTTTTACTAGGAACATCTACAACTCTTTACAAAGTGTCTAAAATCCTTCCCATCTCCCCCCCCTCCCTCTCTAATCTAGGGTAATGTTTTGGTAATCCTACAAATGACGATTACAACGAATTACAAAGTGAAGATGACGAAGACAACAGTAATATATTACTATATTAGTAATTTGCTTTCTGTTATACCTCGAATTTGTTTGTTTCCACTTTGTTTCTTTTACTTATTTATTTCTTCGTTTTGCAATTCTAATTACCTGAAGTCCTCTCAATACTATATATATAACATAAAATCTACCGCCTTTACATACTACTCCATGCACCAACAAATTAAACCTGTTCCATATGCAAGCATCTTTCCAAATAAAATCGGTAGCCAAAGGGTTAAACACTTAAGGTGTAATAATTCTTTCAGAAAAACGAAAAAAAAAAAAACGAAAAAATGGGTCATGAATCGCCGACTTACACCAGAAACTAAGCTCCCCTAGTTAACGAAAGGCATAGAAGAGAGAGTCAACTCGTTGGACGCACCTGTTCCCCGAAGAAAACATAGATCGGAGCCATCCAGCATCCCGGCGGAGCCCTTTCACGGTGGAACGAAGACGTTTTTTCGATTTAATGAAAGAGTTCCATCTCGAATCGATGGAAACCTCCTCTACGGACCGGTGTCGTCCGCCTCGTCCCAAACAAATACCAGCCCCGGCCAATATTGATCTCCCCGTTGGCAGTAGTAGTTCTCCTTCCGCGTCTTCCGCTACTGGTCATCCCTCGAACAATGACCTCCCGTCGAGCACGACCGGCTAATGAAACGCTTTTAACAGTCTCGTTTCGATCCTGCTTGCTCGATGGCGAGCGAACTCGATTGTCTCGGATCCCTTCGAGTCACTTCCATCCACCGATGATCGTGGACTCGGTGGCGATCTGACTTCCACGTTTGCTCGCAGGACACCACTGCCGGCCGTTCTCTTTCGAACGAGCGCGAGTTTATCAGAACCAGTCGAGGCTCAAGTGATCAAGACTCCCGATCGTTGGAAGATCGTTCAAAGTGATATTTTTATCGCCTGCTCGACCGAACGATCGCCACGCGTGCGTATCGACATTCGTAAGAATTTCGTTCTTTTGGAAACTATAAGGGTGAATTTCTCTTCGAGACTAGCGGATGCTTTGTATTTTAATATGTTGCATTTTAATGTACAATGTATAAAATGTAATGTAACATAAGATAAGATCTGTTTAATTTGCAACATTTCAACCACTCGCGCTGGCAAACCGATTGCGGACCATAACGAGTGACCGAATCGTATACAATAATTCGTCGCTTTCCTTCTTCTGAACTATCGTTGCTATGATATCACCGGATAGAAATTATTGAAAAGTAATAAATTTATTATTTGCTTCGCCTGCGTTATACTTAAATTAATAATAAACTCAGTATTTGTTTTGCCCTTATAACATACTTAAATATACTTAAAACTGAGAAAATATTACAATTTTGGGACAAAAAATCTTCGACGTGCATTCCAGCGCAAGAGGTTAACCACTGATTGCGGACCATAACGAGTGACCGAACCGTATATACGATAATTCGTCGCTTTGTTTTTGAACTCGTCGGTACGATATCGCTGGATAGGAATTATTGAGAAATAATAAATTTATTATTTGTTTTGCCCTTATAACATACTTAAATATACTTAAAACTGAGAAAATATTACAATTTTGGGACAAAAAATCTTCGACGTGCATTTCAGCGCAAGAGGTTAACCACTGATTGCGGACCATAACGAGTGACCGAACCGTATATACGATAATTCGTCGCTTTGTTTTTGAACTCGTCGGTACGATATCGCTGGATAGGAATTATTGAGAAATAATAAATTTATTATTTGTTTTGCCCTTATAACATACTTAAATATACTTAAAACTGAGAAAATATTACAATTTTGGGACAAAAAATCTTCGACGTGCATTTCAGCGCAAGAGGTTAACCACTGATTGCGGACCATAACGAGTGACCGAACCGTATATACGATAATTCGTCGCTTTGTTTTTGAACTCGTCGGTACGATATCGCTGGATAGAAATTATCGAGAAGTAATAAAGTTATTATCTGTTTCACCTATTTTGTTATACTTGAAACTGAGAAAATATTGCAATTTTTGCGAACAAAAAAAATTGTCATTCCAGCGCAAGAGGTTAGAGACCTCTTCCAAGCACCTTTCCACTCCTCGCTTTTTAATTTCCTTGCTTTCTTACAAATTTTACAGTTCATTCTAGCGTTCAAACAAGATTTCTTTGGGAATATTTAATATCCACTTGAACTATTTTTTTCTACGGTGTTACAAGAGTTTTTGTTACTTCAAATTAGTTTAGCCTGCTGGTCTTTTATTATCCAGACTTTCAACAGATATCGATTGCAAGAATAACTTTCGAACGTGGGAAAAATTCGCTCTAACCAACGATCCACGCGAAATTTACACGGTGTATAGTGGACAATCAGCCGCTTCTATCTGCAGTTCGAAAGAGAAAAAAGGCGAAAAAAAAATGTTTCACCCTCCGTCGGGTACAACCGCGCGTTCAAAACGATACGATTACGAGTCGCGCGGGCTATCTGCCAATGGCGAACGATTTTATCTTGCTCGAATCGTGGCCGGCCATTTATCAAAATCGTTCAGCCCTCGATGGCGCCGAGCCTCGCGAATCGTTCCGTTCGCATGAATCACATTTAACGGGCGATTAATTAATAATTCAAAAGAAAACGCGTCGCGGGTTTCATCGAGAATTCATTTGGCCATTATCGTTCACCGAATCGATCGAGGTGTTGCCAATAACGATACTTTCGTTGAAATTTCGCCGATACGTATGCAGTCTGTTATTTGAGAATCATCTTGACCGAAAGATGTTAGTACACAACCGAAAATTAAAACATTCACCTTGCTTGTTGCTAAATTAAATTTAACAATTTAACAACCAAAATTGTGAAATTCACTCAATTTTATTTAATTAAATTCATATTATATTAGTTTAGTATAATAACATATAGCATAGTGTATAATTATAGCGTACTAAGTTTATACTAACAATAAGTTTAGTTAATAAATATATAGTACATATATAATTTTGTTTTACTTAATTAAATTTATATTGTACTAAGTTTAGATTTTTAAACGTCGCGTGCGTCGCGCAGACTTCCAAATGTTTATGACTATGTCTACGAATATTTGGACCGCGATACATACTAAGTATCTCGGTCAAACAGAAACGTTTTCACTAGACAGCGAATAGTTCAGAGAATAGTAGATTAGATAAGTGATTAATCTGTCGACTTATATAAATATTTGCGAGCATTCGGCGGGAATACAAAGTGGCAAACAGTCGAGCGATTAGGGACATTCTCTTGCGCTTCGCGGCAAAGAAAATTCGCTGATCCTTCACGTTTGGTCCGCGTTTGGAACGACTTTGCAACGATCGTTCCAAATTAGTATCTCGAAACGATCTCAAACATTCGTTATCATTCCACACGCGTTGTCAAATCGATATTTCCACACGCAAAGTCGAGGATTTTTTGTCCCGAATTGCAACGTTTTCACAGTTTTAAGTATATTTAAGTATAACCCAGGCAAAACAAATAGTAAATTTATTACTTCTCGATGATTTCTATCCAGCTGAAAAGAAAAAGAAAACGACGAATTATCGTATACGGTTCGGTCACTCGTTATGGTCCGCGAAACCAGTTGCCAGCGCAATGGGTCAACTGGTCGTCGAACGATTTTACTATGGACTTTAAGGACTTTAAGGATTCTCAGTTTCCTCCGTCTTACGAGTGAAAATTCTCGCAATTTGTTGATAGACGATCGCTCCGCCGCGAAACCGGGCAATTACCGTTGCTCGAAGAGCTAGGCCGCCATTGGTAGATTCGGCCAACGTCGTAATTCCGGCGGCAAATATTTGACCGAACGAACCCCGACTCGTTCCAAAACGATTTGATAATTGTCTTTGTACGAGTAACAAGGCAAGAGGTTTATCGCCGCGTAAATATCGCCTGCGCGTCCGTGCGAATCGCATGAATCCTCGTTCAAAGAGCAATCGAAATAATTCGTTTACGACTGTTTATGTCGAGCCGTAAAAGATTATCACCGCACCTGTACGTGGGGCAATATTATGGTATATACACGAGGCGAATAAATATTTAATTAGAATTAGCAGAATTTTGGTGCAAATATTTATGGCGAACGACTGAGATTTGGATGTTAAGCGTACCACACACGACGGGAGAGACTCTGAGCCCTCCGAGGCAAACATCTTAATAGCTAGCTCCGCCGACTTCAAAGTCGTAGACATGATCGCGCGAGATTTTCGATAACTCGAGTCTCATTTGCACGCTAATCGAGAGTATGATAAACAAATCACTCTCTGCCAATTCCTAACATAAAAATTCCAAATCAAGAAGAACTCGCTCGCCATTGAAGGCCAGATCTGAATTCAAAATCGTCACAGCGTTCGACGATTGCCCAGCAAAGAGGAGAATTTTGGCGATCGATGCACGAGAGAGAGAGAGAGAGAGAGAGAGAACACGCGTAGCACAGGGGCATAAAGTACCATATCAAATCACGTTCGTCCACAATTCTGATCTATCGGGGACGCGTCAGGTATCACATCTTCGCGCGCGCGAATAATTTATCGCGATCCCACGAGCAGGCAACAATATAAGCAATTTCGCGCGCACAATACACACCGGCCACCCCTTCCAATAAATATGAACAGAGTGGTAATAAATTACCAAGGACGATTAGAGCGGATCGGCGATAAATTAACGTGAACGGAACCCCGTTGGCGGTGTATCAGTGTCGCGTCTCGCGAGTGATCCGCTCGATCAGTCACGCAGATTAATCCCTTTTTCCTTTCGCGGCACGCTCGATCGACTGCGCGATTTTTTATTTACGTCTGCCTGTTAAACGACGACCGCTCGCATTGCAGTTCGAATCAACATTTCGAGATTACTCGCGAATCGTTTGATATTCAAAGTATTTGAAAGTTAACCACTTGCGCTGGCGCAACTGATTGCGGACCATAACGAGTGACCGAGCCGTACATACGATAATTCGTCGCTTTCTTTTCGAACTCGTCGGTATGACATCGCTGGATAGAAATGATTGAGAAGTAATAAATTTATCATCTGTTTCGCCTACCTTTTTTTTTTTTTTTTTTTTTACTTGAATATACTTAAAACTGAGAAAATATTACAATTTTGGAGCAAAAAATTGTCGACGTACGTGGCAAAAAATTAAGTGTTGGATCGATTTACGTAAGTTCTAGATTCCTAAGTTCGAACTGAAATTATGAAATTACACAGTTGTTCAATTTAAAAATGAATTACATTGTGTTTCGCGAAAAGTGCAAACTGCATTATCACCAAGTACGCGCATGGCACAGCATGTTATGCAGTTGCACTTCCAGAGGGCAGCAAATATTTGGCCCACGAAACAGAACAATTATGGTGGTTACGCTCTACGTCAGTTAACAAATACGTACTAACATCGCGTCCAAAGAACACAGATGTGAATTCATCGAGCATCACGAGCACACGAATTATTTGTTTTTTCCCAATTTTTAACGTTGCGTTATTAAATAAATTATGTTACTATTTATAATATAAAATTAGTAAAAAGTACAGAAAAAAGAAAACAGAGAGGCAAAATGAGAATTACGATTTAGGAAATTTGAAAAAAAAATATTTTCTCCTTCGAGCCGGATTCGAACCAGCGACCTATGGATTTCTCTCGAGGAAACAACCAACTACAGTCCACCGCTCTACCAACTGAGCTATCGAAGGAATTACAAAAATGATGTGTTTTAACATAAATAAACTACAACTTGCTACAGTATACATTTCGAAATTAATTATTGGCCATAATATATATAACTACATATGTATATAATAAACACATATCATAATTAATACCTTTTTCCTGAACATATACGCATATATGAATTTCTCGCATTTCAAAAATTAAATACAAATGGGGGAGGGGGGGGGAGACAAAAATTACATCTATGACTCTATAATAGTTATTATAATATACAATTATGAAACTACGTTGAGTGTGTTTAACCTTGAATGATTTTGATAACAGATAAGATTGCATATACATAAATATAATTCGTGTAAATAGGGTTTATTAAAAGAAGAAGTGAATATCGATAATATCACCGATATTATAGACAAAATAAAGCATTTATGCACTTGTTCCACCCCAAGGTTCACCAGTGCCGCATGTATACAATAATGTCAAGTGACAATTAAAAAGTAAATGGCAGACAAAGGAATGCGTCGCAGCATCCACGTTAGTGAATAATTTCTGACTGAGAACCGAGGGAATAGAAATAGCTTTTGGGACGACGTAAAGTAATACAGACAATACACACGATTAAAACGAATGAAATTCGTCACTAGCAAATCGATGGGTAACCTAAAAAACACTCACCCACAATGCACGTTGGAATGCGTTGTCGACCGGATGGTAACCAAAATACTCCTCGACACCAACGTCCGTAAAAACGTTTGACGAAGTTAACATTTATCACAGGCTGGCGTCAGGTTTGCCAAACATTTCGCAGAACTTCAATACACTTTTGTTTACACGTACCACACATTGCACTTTTAATACCGAACGTCACTTGTCGAACGTATCCGAACGAAATTTCCTCGATTGTCAAACGCGCGTCTGGCTGCGTCGCGTGCTGCCATCTGCACGGTTCCTGATGAATTTCGAATTTGAAAACTTTTCAATCGTCGCGCCAAAACTGATCAACTGCCGAATGTTCGAAATATCACACGTTCGTTAAATTCAAACGTTACTGCATTATTCATTATTAAATATTGAAATTGACGAAACTGAGAAATAAGCACTACGTCATTAAAGTTTGGTTATATTGTTAATTACTGGAAATTAGCGAAACGAATATTACGCGCTTTGTTATTGGAAATGGAATTTTACACTTGAGAAACATTAAATCATACTGAACATGATACAACGCAAGGTTATATTACTTCATCAGAATATGAAATCATGACCGAAAAAAATGTGAAGTCTTGAACGAAGGCCTTGGAATTTGGAATTCAAAATATACATATTTGTGAATACCAAACGAGAATTAATTGACAAGTTATGTAAAGTCTGACGTTTGAAAGTTTTTAGGAACATGTTTCCAACAAAGAGACAATTTTACGTACCATTTTTCCAAAATATATGGAAAGAACGCGGGATCGCGTGACCGAAAAACGCAATGGCCGAATTCAAACTGTGGAAGAGTGGGTAAATCACTCTTTAGCGGGATCTTTCGCCATCTTTAGCCCAATTGTGACATTAATATTTTAATCGAAAATTTAAAATTAAAAAATTTCAAATGATATTTAGAGTGTGTTTTGATCAACCCTGAAATAATTGGCTAATTTCAAAATCAACATTTATTATTATTTTAGTTTTTGTATATTTGTTTCAATTCGATATAACGAATTTAATTTATATAATTCTCGATTCAAGTAATTTTTCTGTATTTTAATTTGCATTGTTTATATACATCACGTGTTGTTCATCATGCTCAATGTCATTTTTCTGAATAACTTTAAAATAGCAAATATAACATAACAAAACATTTGTATAAATAAGGATGATTTTTTTTTTCTTTTTTATCTTTGTATAAGGTACGCAATAAAAATGAATATAAATGAAATGAAAGTTTATGTATAATTATTATAATTATATGTTAAATATAACGTTAAATGTCAAATATAATTGTTACACGAGTTACATCAATAAGTTTATTAGCAAAACAACTCATTAATAACTAATAAATGTCCATTGCCATCTCGTAACTTTACAGATTTTCTTTTTATACACACACATATATATATATTTATATATATGAAATAGAATTCAAACCAAATGAAAACATGAAAGATTGTAAAAAAAATATATAATACTTTCAATATGTACAAAACATCCTAAAGTAAATATTTTTTTAAAAATGAGTAAGGAGTTATATTGCTCGACTAAGGAATTACATTAAATAATGTATTAGAGCTGAAGGTAAATCAAATTAAATTTAAAAAAAAGAAACTATACAGAATAGTATTATCAAAAATTATTCCGTTTTAAATGCATTGCAGCGAAAAACTTTAAGGACAGAATACAAGAACATATTAAGTCATTTCAACAGATTCGATAGAAAAGAAATATCCAGATTTTAGATTAGGTATAACTGCCATGTTTCTTTTAAAAATAATGGAATAAAATGATTTTACATATATCATAGTGTAAAAATTATATTTTGTTTCTGTCTTCATAAAAAATTTGTTACCAAGAAATTTAGATCGAGTAAAGAACATTTACGTTAAAAATATAAACATAAAAATGTTGTCACATATTTATATATATTTTTACACACTTTCATTATAAAATGTGCTGCCGTGAAAAAATAACAGATCTACGTTTAAGCGTTGCGCTTTAAAGGTACAACAATAATTTTAACATTTACCAGTTTAAAAGAATTATGTACAAAATATACAAAATATTCTCCAAAAAATTACATTACATATTTCTTATAAAATACGATAATTATGAAATTTTACAGCATAGTACTATTATGATTTGCTTTTTTTTCTACGATATTAACAATTATAGAATGCTTTTCTATTTTCCTTCTTTTTTTTTTGTTTTTTAACTATTACCACGTAAATTTTATTTCAATCAATTTAATTTTTCTCTGAAACTGAACTAACTTCCTTGCATCGCTTCGTTGCTGCTTCAACTGCTCCTATTATAGCTGACCTCAATCCGTGTTCTTCTAAATAATGTATTCCAGTTATCGTAGATCCTAAGTAAAATGACAATATATAATAATATATATAAGTAATTGCACAAAGTGAAAAGACAAGTATAGTTTTTCAACCTGCTGGCGACGCTACGTCATCTTTAAGTTGTCCTGGATGTGTATTCGTATCTCGAACCATAGTACCAGCTCCAAGGACTGTTTGTGCAGCTAATTTATACGCGATTGGTCTCATGAGACCCATTTTGACACCTCCATCGGCTAAAGCTTCTATCATCATATATACCTACATTAATAAAAAAATATATACATTTTTTTTAATAGAAAACATTAATATATAAAGATTTTTGAAAATATATCGAGATTTTGTTACATACATATGCAGGACCTGAACCTGCTAAGGCCGTAACGGGGTCAATTAAATTTTCAGATACTTCTTCGCATAAACCCACAGAAGAAAATAATTGCTCTGCTATTTCAGCTTCTTTATCGCTAGCATGTTTTCCACGAGCATATACCGTTGCACCACAACCCACAAGGGCCGGTGTATTGGGCATTACCCTAATTACCGGTGTTCCCTCTGGTAATGCCTAACATTGAAATTAAACTTGTAAATTGAAAATTTTTAAATGATAAGAATGAAGATGAATCGAATTACACACAAAAAAAAAATTGAATAAAAAATTGAAACTAACTTTTGTCAAACTGTGATTAATATTTAAAGTTTAATAATAGATTAAACTTTACCTTTTCTAACGACGCTAATGGAACACCCATAGCAATAGAAAGTAAAAGTTTTTTATAATTTTTTAAATCTGGAAGAACCATCGGAACCACTTGTGGTTTCACTGATAAAATCAGAACGTCACCATAATCAACTACAGGTGCGTTGGAAAATACAGTATTTGAGCCTATTTCCTGGAATTGCAAATTAATCAAGTATTAATGGCATTTAATATAATGACCAATGTCAATAAATATCAATAAATTTAATACCAGCGATAAACACGAAGGATTCGAAATAAATTAAATTGTATAGTTAAAATATAATTTATGAAATTATCGCGAAGCGAAGATAAGATATTGGAAATACGGTATTGGAAATTTTCCAAAACGCGATAATCACTGTATTAGTGTCAGAATTTAAAATTTTCTACTGTTCTTACTTTGTAATATAATCTAGTAATTTAAAAATCTATTAAAACTGAGATAAACTATCTTTGAATTGCAGATTGAAGCTACCATCTATTAATGCGAAAGCGATCATCTATTCAATAAACTCTATTGAATGCAATTATAATTTATCTAATCTTGATAATCAATTGTGTAGGAATTATCGATAACTCAAAATGAATCTAATATTGTACCTTAAGTATCATTTTTATTTTATTTGTCAAGCAAACAAAATATATTTGTTGTTTTTATGTTGCTTCGAAGTAAATCCTTCAGACTGATAAAACTAGTAATCGGATACTTATCTTTTATTGCTTATCTGCTATCTACATGTGTAATGATAACGAAATTATCTGACGCGATAAAAAATTATTAATTTTTACCTTAAATGCATCTATACTGCCCACGTCGTTTGGAAGGCAACTAGCCAGCATCATTTCACCTTTGCTTAACCCTACACGTTAAAAATAAATCTTGCACAAAGATATTTGAATACATATTGAATACAACTCATTGCATAAGTAAATATCTCTTCTTACCAGCTCGGATGAAACCTCTGGCTAAAGCCTGAGCCATCTTGCCGCCTCCTATGAATCCAATCTTCATCATCTTCGTGTCAATGTTCAAAGCGATCCTTTTTTTCTTTTCTTGACCGTCAGCAAGAAGATGATCACTCACTACACAAGATGATCTTTCGTTAATAAATCACAATCTTCGAAAACAGATTTATCATTGCGAATGCGTTATAAAGTATTTCTACAATTTTTCCTTTCGCGCTCGTGTAAGAAACCAAATTAGAGAAGATAAATTAGAAAAAATTTTGTCTTTTGCTCAAAGAAGATACAACACACGTGCAACAATTAAAAGTACGAGTCGAAAAGTTTCGAATCTAAAATTTCTAATTTGCACGATACAAAGATGAATACAGTCCGATCGCGACATTTACAAGCAAATCATGGTTCTGGTTTCCGTTTCTAATTCCATCTTTCTCTCGGCACAGAGATGATTTCAGTTAGTTCTTTTTCTTTTCTTTTTTTTTTATGTAATCATGCATGAGATAAGGTCCTCTATGCGCAATATATTCACGTCCATTACGCATATACGACGAACGAAACGCGAGTAATAAATATCTTGAAATGCTTCTATAATCTGACGGTTTTGCTAGTAAATTATTGTTTACTTCCATTGTTCTTTAGCAGAAAAATTACAAGATGGTATAACTCGTCGTTTTATCACGATCTACGACAACTGAACGTTTCTTACAAATGGTAATTTTTATACACTGATAAATGAACGAACATTACATAGTTATCGCTCTTTAGAGTACTTAATGAGACGAATTTCAGTTCAAATAATGACCCATAGTCGTATTTCATTTTTCATAAGTTAGGTGCAATAACAATTTTTTAATAAACGTTATTAAAAACTTTAACAAAAACTTCATTTAATACATTAAAGTTGAAGTTTGAACAAATGACGCATGAATTAATTTTGAAAACATCGAAATAAGTCACATATTAGATCGTATTAAACGATAAACAAGTGACGCTTAAAAATAATTTGAATAGTAATAATAATAAAATTATTAAATAGTAATAATAATAAAATTTTGTTATCACTTTTAAACAAGTTTAAAAGATATCTTGCGCATTTAGAACGTTTAAATTACGAAATATCTTTAAGCGAAAAAAGTAGTTTACCTGATCAATTTTTTTTTTTTTTTTTTTTTTTTGCTTTGAGCAGTATACTTATACTTATAATAGCATAATAGCATAGTAGTATAATTATACTATTTCTGGAGTTTAACATTCACGTTGCAACATACGACTGCGATTGAACTGTGAACTCACATTATACCGTGAAGGCTCTGTGTATACTTTCGTTACAAAGTTTCATTTTATTTAACATACTTCTAATTATGAATCTTTCATAAGATTTCTTTTAGAAATGAAACGTTCAATATGTATATATATACATATACATGAGTGATTTAAATCTCCCTCTCTTTCTCTAACTTAAGCAAAGGAAAAAGAAATAACTAAATAAGGATAATGGCCAAATTATTTGTAATTCAGTTAATATTTTCCATCCGACGTTAAACTTATATTTACCCTACATTAAAATATCCAAGTCATCTAATTACCGCAACTCGTGAAAACATTTCTTCATGCTATTTTAAGTACTTTGTTTGCACTCAAATTTCAGCTTAAGTTTAACTACGACGCATTCAAGACTGCATGCGAACGTGACAATCGTACGATACAAACAATATCACGTGTGGAAGGACTTAGCGATTGGTTAAGCAGACTCACGTTTCGTACTGTTATCGCGAATCGTTTGATAATATTGCAGTATATACATTGAATTGAAGTGATATTCGGTTGCTCACCATTTCGGGCATTTAGGCGTCGACGAACTCGTCGGCCTAGTCGCAGAAATTCCATCGTCTTCAGCCCAGTAGTCATTTCTCTTCTTTCTTCTTTTTCTTCGTCTTTCTCTTTTTCGCGAAAAGTAATTAATAGATGCGAGATATTGTTGAGATTAAACGTATGGCGCCACAATGAGCTGCAAGCAAACAGAATTATGATTGTTTAAGGATTGTTGATAAAGCTCTTGCTTACACTTTCTCAAATGTAATACGCACAAGATACATATTTCACTAATCGGAGGTAAATAATTACGTATATTTACACATTTTCGGAAAATTTAAATTTAATACATGTAACACGCAAGAATACATAAATTATCCAAATTACAGTACTCGTTATGATATTTGAGAGGACAAAATCTCTATATAGGTGCCATTTTATTAAAAATGTGGTATTGCACAAACATTCGTGATTTAATAATATGTATTATTAACATAATAAGATAAATGTTTATTTAAATCATCGATGGACAACGTGATAGATAAAAACACTAGTAATATATGTAAAATGAAAATTCCCTTTTTTTTATAATGAATCACATTAAACTTTATACCAAGACAATTAATTGCATATTCCACTCGTTACATGTGAATTACGTTTATTAAAATTGCTAATGCGCATTTATGTAAAGAACTGAATAGATGAAAATGCAAATTCTTAAGTAATTAGCATATCTATGAAATATTTATGATATACCGAAAATATTTGTATAAGAAGCATGGTAAGAGACTCGTAACGCGTGTAACTACGTGAACTATTAGACACATCTCAATTTATAAACAAATTATAAGAATGAAGTTAATTTTCATAGCTCTACCTAGAAATATACTTGTTAAGGTTCTTTTAAAAATTAAAAAAGAAAAAAAGAAAACTTACGCGTTTTACATTCTGCAGGAAATGCCCCGTTATGATCTTCTGATGCAATGGTATCTCACTGGCGATACGATTGTTCTATTCGCAATTGTGTACGGTATTTAATACATATACCGTTTCTTCCCTTCTTTATATACCAACATGGATCACCATGCTGAGCTGAAATATGACTAACAATTATTGTTCATCAGACACGGAAAACTACCTATTCAATCGTGGCCAATCACAATCCAAACATAATTGTGTCACCCCTTATCTGATACAGTGTCTTTCCAAGTCAAACGGATAAATCTCAAATTATCTATAGCCAGATATGGCGCCATCCTCGCGTCAAAATTTGCTACAAAGAGAAAAGAAAAGAAAAGAACTTCGTACCAATGAGATTTATCTCCTAACGAATCTCTCACTTGTGTATGGAATTTTACGGCGTTTATTTATTAAACGACGTTGCCAGTGACATTAAAATACAGCGTATCGATTTGTCAAGTTCAACTGTACCAATTGTATATCAATAGAACCTAATTATTTAACGACGAGCTATTCTCGAGGCTCTTTAACCGCTATTAAATATTGACGAAATAAATACCCACATCCCGCGATTTACAAGCTACGAAATCCTCCACGTTCCGCTAGTGACATGTAGATGTCAGTGGCAGTGGCAACACAGTCACGCGATCATGCACGAGCGTACACACGTACAGCGTAAAGTCGATCTTTTGTATAAAACGGATGAAGGAAACAATTCTTTTTCTTTTTTTTCTCTCTTGGTTACACTGTAGTGTCAAACTAGTAACGTAATTTAATTCTTAATTCTTTACCCCGTAGGCCACGTACGATTATACAGAACCTCTAATAACCTAGCACTTCGCGGTCGTGTTTTTGCCATTTCGTACACGACGATTGTTTGCAATTTTTTCGCACTTACCGAGATGTACGTTCATGATTTATTGAATTTCGAAAGGTGTAAGTACGAATCGCTCAAACAAGGAGAAAACTTTTATTTTACGTGTCTCGAGTGACGTATTGTCTTGCTGACTGGAACTGTGCCTCGTTAGCTGACCGCCGCTAACCCCGCCATTCTTCGACATGCCTTCGTGCAACGGAATTTCAACGTGATATATATATATATATGTACTTTTTTCCATCAAATTCGATATTTATAACCAAATTGTTGATTTTAAATTCTTGGATATTACTGTCTCACTCCGTCTCTCTCCATTTGTCACGTGCCACAATGGAGCTTCATTTAACATAGGCTCTCCCCTGATAATTAGATGGTTTAATCGCAACTCGTGGATAGTTAACAACGCAGTATTGTTATTTATACTAATCTAAAGTGAATCGAGCATGAATTTATAGAAACAGGAACTTTTATGTCAGTTTTGCTTTCAATCAATTGTTTGGCAAATGATTTTATCGCAAAATCCATCGTCATCGAATTACATACGAAATTCGTCATATTGAAATATATTCTACGCTTTAACTCAACTTTGTACTTTACGTCGAATAGAGATTTCAACACAGATACCAGAAATTATCATACGCTGACCGAGTCTCGTTCTTCTTTCACAAGATTGTTTCCCCCATGTCGTTAATTCTAAACCTAGAATCCTTTCACATCAGGCGGATTTATGATGATGGCGCGCGTCGGAATCGTAATTAGAAAGTTACAGCAAGTCGTGCCACGATACAGTGCGTTTTCAAAATATGAATTTTTCAAACTAAATTACATTTCCGTCAAATCGAGTTAAATCCATTAAATGTCTCAATACCACAATTCGATAAACACCTGCCTCGGCGATAGTGATAAAGTCGTATTAATTGTATTTTTCCATCGGCGATTGCGAGATCAATCGAGATAAAAATCGTAAATAACATTTTTTTCGTTGGTACGTCGATATTAATAATTTACCAGAGGCAAAATTTAGACGGATTATAGTGGCAGTGTTTCTGACTTTACGCTCGCTGTCCATTCACTCAGTCGGTGTCGAGCGGTCGAGGAGTCCGCGCGTGTTCATCTGTCTGTGCGAGCATCTCCTTTCGACTTGCAAAACTTGCAGGCATATTATACTCAGTCTTCGAATCGAACGTCCTGCTAATCTTCGTCGAACGGTCCCCACAAATAGACTCTTCTGAAGATATCAGTCATCCAACCGGTCCCTCTCACGTTACACGTGTCTCGTGTAAAAGTCAAAAAAAAGAATGAAACCGACAAAGTGTCCGGCAATATCAAAATAGTAGCTGTTGTACTGCGTGACAGAACAAGTGTCAGCTCTAGTTCTCCTTCGTGCAACGTTCTCTCGTTGAATATTGCCTGTTTTTGTGATCAGCAGTTCTGACTTAACGCGAAACTACTTTGTCACCGAAAAATGCCTGCACAACTAAGCAAACTCATCGACGTATCATGCAAGGATTACTCGCATCACTGGACAAGCTCCTGCGCGGCTGCGGCAGCTGGTCTCGGGTTGGACTCTATTCCAGAATGTCTAAAGTTGTATGCCACCGTTTACATAGTACGTTTACCTTTTCGTTCTCTCTTGATTTTTCCCCAATGTTTTTTGTATCTTATCCATGAACGATCGCGTTACATATATATCTGCAATTAATTCGCACAGTAAAACATATTATTACCAATCGAATTACATCGTCGGACACATTCTGTGACGAATAAGAATAGTAGAAAACAATATTAATAAAGATACATGTATGTTAGCATGACATTGCGATTTTGCACATAGCAGTCGCATCACCGTATGCGATTTACATATAATTTATTGTGAATATTTCTGTCGATAGATTTTTTTATTTCGTCACCGCATCGAATTAACAACGTTCAAATTCTCGCACCACGCCGACTTTCTCTTCGCGTTTCAAGGAATTACTCCTTATACCAAATGATCCCTCGATGCTAATTAAACGAACGAAACTATCAGAATCATCAATGCTGAATCTCTATCTTCTTCTGTTATATTTTTTAGGCCGCACTTTTAATGAAAGGAAAGATACCATCCAAAGAAGATGCTAGGAAAACAATATTAGGCTTTTTGCAATCAACAGCGTTTCTCTCGTGGAGTGCTTTCTCATATTCCGTCTTTATTTGCTCCTTAAGGTTTGCATGAAAAAGATTGTACATTGTACAAAGATCCGTTGAAAATTTGAGGAGTTTTAAGAATCAATTGCAAGTAAAACTTCTCTGCTTGATTTCATGCAATTTGTTACTTTCTATGTAATTGCTACGTACTTTTTGTTTAATGTAACAATGTTTTTTGATTATGCAGCACGCCTTATATATTTATTTGAAAACTATATATATTTCAGACAAATACTTGGCAACTTCAATTTTCTGACTGTATCATTTCTTCCATCCTTTTTATCTAGTATAACAGCTATTGTTATAGAGAGACCATCAAGACGTCCTTTATTAAGTTTATATGTAGCTAATCTTGTGAGTAGATTAATTTCTTTTGTCAAGATGATATAAAATAACATTTTTTTTTCTTTTTATAAAGATTTACATAAATCTATAGAATTCATGATTCTTACACATATTTTGTATACATAATAAATTACAATATCCTTTACTAGGCAACAGAAACGCTATTTAAAATGGGAGTAGCAAGGGGTTATTATACTCCTGTTCCACAAGGTGCAACATATATTTTTGCTACAAGCATAGCACTATTACTTTATTTTTATCGTTCTAGACCAAATAAAGAACCTTCTATGTATAGGATATTTAGGTATTTATTTATACAATGCTTTCACTGATGACAGTTGCAAACAATTCTTAATTAAAAAATTTTTATTAGAATTCTTGTTGGGAAATATGAAGGATATAATTTTGCTACAAAAGAAGACAATTTACATTGCGATACACAAATACGCTCTGATGGTGAAGGCAATGCTAGTGATAGTTCAATAAAAAGGCGGGATGTAAATAAAAAATCTTGTAAAAAGAATTTTAATATATTTATGAAATCCCTTGAAATATATAGCAAAATTATAGAAAAATTAAAACTTCAAGGAAAACATAGTTCCTGCTTACATCCTTTTAGTTGTGCTCATCACATACTAAAGGTATCTATACTAAAAATGAATAAATATTAAAGATTACATGCACACAGTGAAATGTATATTATTATCATTTTTATTTATAGGGTGTAATGGAACTATTTAGTTATGCTCTAAGTGCTCAAGTAGTAATTAATTTGGTCTTTGGTATTAAGAAATTATTTGTGAACCCACTGTCAATAAGATCAATGATTTTTAAAAAAAGTAATCTAAATCTACCTATGTTTTTGGGTGGTTTTGCAGGAATTTATAGGGTATTATACTTTTACTACAAAAAGTCATTCTAGTTTTACATCCATTTTCATAATAATTTTCAAATCTATTTTAGCTAATATCCTGTTTGTTAAGGAGATTCTTAGAGAAAGATTCTCCTTGTCATGCAATTCCTGCTGGACTTATTGGTGGTTTAACATTTATGTTTTACAGTAGTAATACAATAGCTTTATATTTTATGTGGAAAGCTTTGCAGGTATTTTGATAAATAACTTCTTAAATTTAATATTTTTATTATGTATTAAAATTTATACTTGCCTTTTTCATTTAGTTGTCATGGAATGATCTTGTGGAACAAAATATAGTACCTGAAGTAAAGTGGTTTGTAATCTTTTTATACTGCTTTTGTACAGCAGTACTCTTCCATGTAGCAATCTTTGAACCACACCTTTTAAGGTCTTCCTATTGGAAATTTTTATATGCTATATCTGGAGGAAGGTAATAGACACAATAGACTTATCCATTTAAATTTTTAACATACATTATATTGCACTTTTTTTCTGTATAATTTCAGGATAGCAACAATGTCTCGAATACCATTAAACGTATTTGGTTTGGAATCAACTAAACATCTTGCAGATGTACTCAAAAAAACCAAAACTACTGATAAGAAAACTTTTGCTTTTTAATTGAAAAAAGAATGTATGAGGAAAGAAGGAACTATGTTGATCTTTATTATTATTTGAGTAAAATATCCGAGAATCAATAACACGATTTGAAATGTTTGTTTTCACGTAAAAAAGTATAAAAGAAACTTCCTTTTCAAAAGTATACGTTTATTAAGTACGCGTGTACTGAAGTAAGGTCGTGGACACTCAAGAGGTACGGAGAATGCTTCTTGTCTAAAAAAAAAGAAAAAAAAAAGGAACACACCTAACGCGTACCCATGCACCGTACCAGTGCATCTGTACTGATCGGATTGTTCAAGAATTTGTAAGAACAAAAACCTTTTTCCATTTAACCTTTGTAACATTATGTAAAATGTTAGTTGATATTCGTCATACACAAAAAATATATGTTAGCATTCTTGCGAGAATAAGTTGAAATTTCTTTCGTACTATGAGCAGATTAACAGAACAAAGTACGAAGCTTTCATCCATGGATTGCCGTAGGCGGAGTCATTTCTATTCCCCTTACCTCATGATACCCCTTAAATGCCCGAAATAGTATTTCGGTACACGTGTACTTGATACTAATAACTGAATTTTTCCAGAAAAAAATAGTAAAATATTCTAAAATAAATAAGCAAACGATAATTTCATAAAAAGCTGTATTTAAGATAATGAGTTTGTATATTTGTTAAGTGCATTTACACTTGTATTATTTGAAATTGTAGAATAAGAATATCTTGACTCCGCCTACCGTGCACGTATACTCATCAATATGCAATGAGAAACATTCTTCTGACCTCTTAATATTTCAAAAATATCCATCACAATCAAGTACACATATGCCGAAT
This sequence comes from Tetragonisca angustula, assembly GCA_036937485.2. Taxonomy (NCBI): domain Eukaryota; kingdom Metazoa; phylum Arthropoda; class Insecta; order Hymenoptera; family Apidae; genus Tetragonisca; species Tetragonisca angustula. Next base: position 143,050 of record JAWNGG020000311.1, read on the forward strand.
AAGTACAAAGTCGATCTTTATTTTGTGGTTGTGTAACATTATCATTTGACATATCATGTAATTGCATACCTTGATAAAAAACATATTAATACAATACTACCAAAGAGAAACAAACACACATAATAAATTTGCAATAGTTACATATAATTCTAAAATTATAGGCTCGTTAAATTATATTTGAAATCATTATTTAATAACATTACAAAAATTTGTTATACAATAGATATTTGTTTATTCTTTTTTAATGCATCTGTGATGTTACTATAGTATGTTTAATTTATGAATTTTATAAATTTGTATTGTGTACATATACATAATAAGAAATGCGAAATTATTATTTTATAAATATAAGCTATTACAATGTAATGTAGATATTCTTTCAAGAATGTACAAAAATTTCTTTCCTATGTATAAAATTACATTTAATGTTTGTGATATCGAAATTTTATAAGTGAATGAAAAATTTTTTATATTGATAGTTTTGATAGAATTAGATAATTTATTTATAAAATTAACAAAAGAACATTGTTGAATTTCTTTCCTGTTAACATATCAATAATGAATAAAATATTTGAAATATAACAAAGACTCTAATGTTTTATTTTTGTTTTTTAACAGTTTCTAATGCTTTATTCATTATAATATTTATATTTCTTCGATCCTGTTTTCGTTTTAGACGTTTCTTTTTTCTCAGAACATTATTCCAATTAATTCGACCGTGTATTTTTACATTTTTCATATCTATAATTCCAGGAAGGATTTCAGAATCTAAAACTGAAACATCGTATTTCTGTACTACCATATTGAGTGGACTTACAAATTCCAGTGCGTCATTTTGCCATGGAAGTAACCCAATTGGACTTTCTGCCCAATTATGAGTTGCTGAAAAAAATTTTGATAACATTTCGTTAATATGTTTTAAAAAATAGAAGTAGGTACTTAAGTTTATATACTTACCAACTGCAAAGTTCCAATAATTATTTCGAATTTTTTTATCAGCTAAAAAGTGAAGTATTTTATCTTCTACTTTATTTGTGTCTACCAAATATTTATTATCTTCAAGATCACTTAGGGTAAAAATTTTTTCACACTCGATAGAATTTATATCATTTTTATCAAGTGGTACCATTATAGAAACATTCATTAAATTCAACAATAACTGTTTACTTTTATTATCTATTTTTGAACTTAATAATTCCAAAATAGGTACAATGAATTTGAGTGAAAATTCACTGATATTTAATATAAGCTTTGAAATAAATATTATATCAGTTAAACATGGTAGTACTGTATCTGATAAATTAAACCATAATACACATTTCAAATGTGGATAAATATTATCTACCTTCTCTTTGACCTTAAGTTCAAAAGCTTTCGGTGGCAATTTTTTTTGCATCTTTTCTAAATGATATTCTAAAGTTCGACATATACTATGTGCAATATCTAATTTCAAAAAACTATATGATATAGAACTTATCCATAAAGAAGCTAATAATTTCTTTTCTTCATTTACTTTGTTATTGTTTATTAATTCAAGTAATTTTACGATTAATACTTCCATAAAATTTTTTTCACATAATAAAAATATTATGTCTTTCCAAAATTCGACCATGTCTAATGGCAAAACATCTTTCTCCGATTCATTTTCAGTATTCTTACTAAAAATTGCTAACATATTTTTACTTGGTAAAAAAACTTCTGAACTGAGCAATGTATTACAGACTATATCTTTTTTACCAGGTATAGATTTTTTGTTAAGAAATCTAGATATTTCAGATAAAAGAACGATTCTTGCAGTTTCTAAGGTGTACTTTTTATCTTTTTTTATGTCATCATTGGCAGTCTCTATGTAATTATCTATATCATTTTCCATATCTTCACTATTCTCTTTTAATAAAGAAATAGCATATGAACGCAAATCTTGTAACGTTTCCCTATTAACAATATCAATTTGTTGTTAGAATTTTTTTATTATTATAATTGAAGTAGTGAAAAATTATACCTACTTCAATTGAAGATCTGGAACATTTGACACTAAATGGTATCCAGCATGAATGTATAAACTTACAGAAGTCCAAAGTTCAATTAAATCATCAAAATCTTGTACTTCTTCGGTTTCTTGGACTTCCTTTACAGATTCTTCATTAATTAAATACTCTTCCATTCTTTTGGCTTCCACTGCCCAATATTGTTCCTTTAAATATATCACGTGAGAAATATCTTTCTCTTTTAATATTGTGGTTAATATAAAAATAAACTTACATGTAGCCAAACTAGTAATAAATTTATAGCTATTCTCAATACACCAATGGATGGTAATTCATGTCCATGAGCAGTATCGTGTCTCAAATTCACTATCCATTCAGGAATATTGAGTTGCTTAGCTATCTGAAACAAGGACGTTTGCTTTGTGTGTCCTACATTGGATATATGATTTAAAAGTCTCATTATCGTAGTTGAATACATCAGACACAAGTCATTTTCATAACTGATTGGTAATTCGCCGTTGTTAATTTTGGGAGTCCATTCCCGGTCTCTAGCACACACTTGCATAATTGAAAGAGTGCAATCAACGCCAACGGGTAATTTTGGTATCCTAAAACGCTATGAATTAATACTTATTTCATATGTATGTTTTACTAAATATTTCTTCAACTGATTACCTTGCTTGCCACACAAGCAGCATTTCATAGCCTTTATTCTGTTCGTTAACATCGTTAGAATAAACCTGTTTGTACACTTGATGCCATTCTGCGCTATATAACGTGAATGTAACTTTTAATCGAACATCTTAAAATAGAAAAATCTTTGATAACCCTGATACTTACAGAGAAAACCATGGTACTTGCTTTATACCTTCGTGTCTCATGGAGAGCGCCATACTTGACACCACGTGCAATGACAAACTTTAAGTCGCTATCATTACCCAATTCATGTTAGTGTGTGGGACGAATGAACACGCTTTAACGTATACACATACAGACACGAACATTCGTGTGCGATGAACTAGTAACTGTGGAGTAAACGTCGAACGAGATATAAACGAAATTTTACAAAATATGGCGAAACAAATAAAAATGGTATTAATAGATCTTAGTGGAACACTGCACATTGATAATTCGGCTATTCCAGGTGCAGTAGAAGCTTTAAACAGGTGGTATTTTCAATTTAATTTCATAAGAATTATTAACAATTGTTAGCAAACATGGCACCTCTTATATTGCACCAAGACTTTTTTTTTTTAATCGAATGCATATTTTTAATGTTTAGATTTAATCCTATTATTAATGTAAAATAATGCTTTAATAAATAAAATAGTACAATCTAGTAAAACGTAGATGTAAATTATTTTATTGTTAGTAATACAGGCTCAGGAGCACTAATATACCGCTTAAATTTGTTACAAACACAACAAAAGAATCCGGTAACTTTCTCTATGACCGATTGGCAAAACTCGGTTTCAACATTAAGAGGGAAGAAATTTTTAGTTCTTTAGCTGCAGCAAGAAAACTAATTATTTCGCGTAAATTAAATCCTATGTTATTCATCGATCCGGCGGCTAATGAAGATTTTGAAGATTTAATAAAAAATAATGATAAAAAAGATGCTGTAGTAATAGGCTTGGCACCAGCCAAATTCAATTATGAAGAATTGACAAGAGCATTCAGGTGTACCTTTTAACTACCTTACACGTTGACACTTTATGTACAAAATTTTTACTGTATATAAAAAAAATTTTTTTCACAATGTTTATAGTGTATTTGTTGTTTGAAATAAATTATTCATCATTCCAGGTTATTATTAGATGGCGCATCGCTCATAGCCATTCATAAAGCACGATATTATAAAAGGCCAGATGGTTTAGCACTTGGACCAGGCGCCTTTATTGCTGGTTTGGAATATTCAGCCAATGTCAAAGCAGAAATTGTTGGAAAACCAACTGCGGAGTTCTTCAAAGCCGCATTGGGAGATGTGCCTCCGGAAGAAGCAATTATGATTGGCGATGTAAAATTATTTTACATAATGTTTTAATTATAATGTTTTTTTTTCATTTCGCTTGATTTTCTTTAGGACGTTAAAGATGATGTAGCCGGCGCCCAAGCTATCGGTATCAAAGGATTTTTGGTACAGACTGGAAAATATCGAGACGGAGATGAGAATACAATAACACCACCGCCTATGAAAGTATGCAGCTCTTTCGTTCAAGCTGTAGAGTTTATTCTTGAAAAAGAAATTTAAATAATATGACTTTGTAACAGTAGTGTTATGCATATGTGTATATATATATATACACACACACACATATATATTTACATAAGTTATTCTGTATTAAATTAAATATTTTATTTAAATATTAATAATTCCGTAATGGTGTGTACATGATCTGGAGTAATTTCATAATATAAAGAAGACTATAATTATAAAGAAACCCATAGAGCATCGTTTATGATATGAAACGTTACATTACCAAAATTTTCGTTTTTCTAATAATAAAAAGTGTTACAGATATTTTTTTCTGGCATATTGGCCGACTAATAGCTGAAGATAGATGACTTTACAAACATTGTACGAATACCGTCTCATCGCGCAGTAGGATGTAGAAAATTGTAGAAAATTTCATCTACTATCAATATATGAATGAATTATCTTTATAAATTAGAATGAATCAACATGACTTACACCATTCGTTTATAGAATTTTCAAGATACGAGACGATATTTCTCAAACTCTTATATCATTCTAAAAACAGAGAAAATAATCGTTGTAATTATGAATTTTTACTAATATACATAATCTTATTGTTAGACAATAAATATTAGAATTATGAAATATAGAACTACAAGTTATTGCTAAAAGCAATTATACAGAAAAAAATTTTTCTTAGTCTTTCTTAAAAAAAAATAGGTGCACTGCAAGAATTCCTTAGTATAAAATTTGGCACCATTTTATAATCATTTTTCTCTTTCTGCTTCCTATCTTTTTCTTAAATATGAGAATTAACATTTTATTTTAAGAATGTCGTTTTGTCCCTTACTAAAAAGACAGGGTATATAATTAGTTTTGATTTAAAGTTCTCACGTTTCAAAAGTGTAATTACAAGCGCTTTTTTAATACATTACATTAATGAACAATGTTATTTCTTTAATGAGGAAGGCTCAGTTATAACTTTTATGAATACTGTATGAAATGCACATTCTGTGTCTAAAACTAATATAATAGTACCTACAAGTAAAACTATTGAAAAACATAGTAAATTTTTATGAATTTGCAATTGAGCAAGTAACATAAAAATTCAATTATAATACGAACGGAAAAGAAAATACGTAAGAGTTCTCTTTTACAATAAAATAAAATAATAAATTATCAAAAAATCTCTTCAATTGTTACTGCTTAAAACACAATAAATGATCGATCTTGCGCCTAGTATTATATAAATAAACTTATGAACAGAACACTTACAAATATACAACTAAATACTAGATTCTAACAAAATATTTTTTACTATTATGCACCGCAATAGCATTAACTTACAATCCATGTTATTTTCAAAAGATTATTACATCAGTTCATAATTTAAATGCCCTCTACAACTTATAATCTAAGATCAGGCACGTGTTGATTTTCTGTTGCAATAACGAGGGTCATTTTACGAAAATATATTTCAGTTGAAAAATGAATAAAATAATCAAATGTGACATGATTGATACTAGGTCTTCTCAAAAATATACATATAATGCCGATATACAAATATAAAAATGAATCAAACTTAACTGCAAATATACAATATTTTTGGTAGCTATTCTATTAATTAACGTCCTTAGCTCAAGAAACATTTATCACAGAGCTCTAAAAATTCCTAATAAGAATAAGAAATATAACTAAGCAATAGTAAATATTTTTTTTTATATTATTAAATAAATGTAACAAAAGCTTAGCAAATAAATACTTACACTGTATGTAGCATGTTAAAATGTAACAATGACAATCTCCAGATTTATTAAAAAGTTATTTCTGCGTCAATTTGATAACACAAAAATTACGTTTAGGGCCGTATCAATGAAGAACAATGTTTTCTTTCCTTTTTTTCTCTTTCTATTATTCCCCCTTTCTGCTCCCCATTTTTTTTCTTTTTTTAGAAAAGTTAAGCATTTATCCCAATTTAATAAAATTGGTGTAAAGGCTTCCATTTTTGATACATTTGCTTCGATTTTATGTATACAGCCCATCACCATGGTTAAGGGTGACGTTACTTACAATCATATTTGTATGTACAATTTGTAGAATTCTAGTAGAGTAAATATTTTAACGTATGATTAACTACACACTTTTTGTTTGTTATCTATTATAGTTGTCTCCTAAGGTCAAATTCTGCCAATTATATTTTTTTAATCGACAACTATAATGAATTTATACTTTTCTTCTCTCATATGAAACATCGTTATACATCTGTAATAAAAGTTTAATTATTGGAAGTTCCATTAAAGACAGAATTTGATCTTACTATACTGAAGACATACACTGTTATTTCCTATATTAATAGGAAATAATGAATCGTTAATTTGGCTGTTCAATTTTAATTTGATTAATAGTAAATTGACATTTTCTTCTTCCTTTTATAGTTTTTTTTTTTTAAATAACAAGGCAGATGTGTGGAGTACTGTTAATAAGTATGTATCTTTCGTTCGTTCGATTATTTGTTTAAATAAAGTAGTAGTTTATAAATTATAAAAAAATAACTATATAGAACTAATAAAGAAAAAATTGAGAAGCATATCAAGAGTATAGCATTTAAAAATACATATAATAATTTCCTGGGCCATATGATTTATCCCTTACTTTTTGTGCTTAACTTTCCTTGTATTATCGAAGTGGGAAGACTATAAATGGCTGACATCAAATATTTAATACTTTGTACTAGTACAAAAAACATATATTTTTAGAAGCAGACTAATTGAAATTATGGTTATATTATTGAATTTGGCCTCAGGATATTAATGTACAAATATGAGCAATTTGTATTAATACTCCAACACATTATTGCCTTTCATTCATTTAATTTTAAATATTCTATATATAACCTGGCTTTTACTCGTCTTCAGTTGCAGCATCTAATGAAACATCCACTGAAATTCGATTGAACATTTCATGAAATGAAGGTAATGTGAGATGCCACACTCTGCAACTAGACCACATATCTTCCGTTATTCTGCAACATATTTGTTTTATATGATCATTTTTAATAAGAAAAAATAAGTGAAGATATTTACTTACTTTATGACGGTAAAAAACCAAGCACATTTTAGAGATCTCTGTTCCGACGTACTTAGCCCTAACTATTTTACTGGCCGATAATGAAGTATTAAGTCTGCTGAACTTTTCCAAATAAAATGTCTGACCTAAAAAAAATAATCAAATATTTCTTAAAATATTTCTTAAATATTTCTTACTATTGAACTAATATAATCGTATATATATATATATATATGAAAACATACAGTTCTTAAATCCATAGAAGGATCTAAAACTTGATCATTACATAACAATTCTACTTTTTCTTCGGCCAGCGAAGAATTATCAGCGTTTGAATCCGTATTTGTCCTATCTCCTGCCGGAGACCCTCCAGAAACTGTATTTCCAGCACCTGCTACCGATCCTGAATCACTTCCGGCACCAAGCACTTTATCGCAAACGTGTTCTGCTACTTTACGAATTTGTATAAAATCATTTGCGATTAAGCGATCCCTTGAAAAGTACACAACAATTCGATATTACAAAAATGTTATTTGCTTATTTAAAAAATTATTAACTTTTTTACGTACTTTTTTAAACTTTTGACGCCAGATGTAGCATGTGGAAGAAGATAAAATGATATTTTTATGAATTGTGGAAGATTTTTGTCCACAACAATGTTAACTACCCATGCTGGTACAGTTTCATTTAATAACACTCCTTCCATTTCTCCAGCAGCATCTCTAACTAACAATCTATACAAAGGTCTGCCTCCTACTTCACTAAAACATAATTGTATTTTCATTGCTACAATTAAAAATAATTAATCAAATTTTTCCAAGTTAAAGAAAATATTTAGAATACTTTTGTACCTGAATATAACAGGTGTATGAGTTGGTACTGAGAAATACAGATTTCCTCCTCTGGTATGTATAGAACCATTACCATCATTACTGTTACCTTCATTTTCATCATCAACATGTAATGGCCTCCACCAATGTTCCAATAAAGCTTGCAGTAAAAGATTTCCATAATTCACTGAAAGAAAAAGAAAAAAAAGATATGATATTGTACGAATAGTAAAAAAATAACATGTACATAAAAGAATAAATATTACCTTTTTGATCCACTGCATCATTTTCTGCAAGACCAGTTTCTTTTGCAGAAACCCATGCAGAAAAACAATCATTTTCATCTTGCCCTAAATGGATGGTCAACATCTATCAAAATATATCAAACATTACTTTTACTCGTATATGTATTAAAATTACAGTCACAATAATGAATTATGGAATTACAAACCCCAGTTTTAAGATCTACACTAAACCAGTTTGGAACATATACCATTTTATTTCTTCTTTTTATTTCTTGTTCAAAATCTACTTTCCCTAAATCTTCAACTTTTCGTGCCTTTAATACATCATATAAAGCTACATTTTCTTCTGTATCTTTTGTTAAAACATGTCTTCTGTCATTTAAAACGTGACAGTGCCGTATCGCTGGACCACCCAATATCTTTTGTGCAGGTTCTGTATTTCTTACATGCGGGGTTACCCCACTAGCAGAGTCACAATAATCCTCAATTCCTAATTCTTGCCAATCCTTTTGACTTATAGACTACAATAAATTTTTAAAACGTTATTTACTTTATTAAGAGGTGCTTTTTTCATGCAGAGCAAAAGAATGCAATACCCAATTATTTATAGTAGATTCGCTAGTTGCCACCCAAATACTGGACTGATCAGGTGTCATGACCATTTTTAACACAGGCGCTTTTTCTTCACAAATAACTGTATATCTTTCAGGATAACATGATAATTCAGTCATTACAACCCTTTTGTCTCTACCTCCTGATATTACATGACTGAAAGTATCTGTTGCCTAAGAATGATTTTTCTAATTTAATATAACCATTTGTATTATTTATATTTGTATCATTTGTATCATTATTCATCAATTCTATTACAAGATATTAGTATAGGAAGACGAATTATAATTACCAATAATGCCCAGACACCTTCCTTATGTACTCTGTAAGTTTGGATACATCTTTGTTGTCCTAATGACCAAAGTTTAATTGTTCCATCAGAACTGGCTGACAAACATTGAGTGCCATCTCTGTTTAGTACTAAAGCTTTAATATTATCCATATGACCACGAAGTTTCATTAGCTTGGTACAGTTCCTTGGGTCCCATACCCTTAAAACTTTTTCTGTACTACCACTCACTATAATTGTTCCAATCTGATTCATGGCAAGGCTATATATAGAGTCTTTATTCCCACTAAGAGATGATGCTGTAAATTATCCATATGTTATTTAAATGATTATAAATTATTTACTCATGTCATAGACTGAATGTTTACTTGTTACTGTATTGTTGCTCGCTGTAAGAGCAGTCAACGTATTCACATCCCACAGAAAAATTAATTTATCTAAACCTGCACTAGCAACCTGTTCTTTATCTTTAGCATATGCTAGAGCTTTTACATAATCTTTATGTGTCCTTAACGTAGACATGCAGAAACCTTTGTGTGCATTCCATACTTTTACTGTTGTGTCAGAACTGGCCGATATTACTGTAAAACAATAATTTCTTTTCTCATTACATAAAAATACAATATATCATGCTCTTGGATACGATAAATTTTTAATATTGATTTAGAAATGTAACAAAAGGTACGTACAATTTTTTCCACCACAACATAATACTATATCATTGACCCAATCTGTATGATGCTCCATTGATTGAATATACGGGTCCTTCATATTTTTGCAATTCCATATCCTTATAATACTGTCCCTACCCGCGGAGTAAAGCCTATGCAAAGCTGGATCATATTGCAATGAATTGACTCCAGCTCTATGTTTCTTTTCCACTTCGTCTCTTATAACCATAGACACCTTTATCAAATACACAAAATAACAAAGTAATTATCATTCGATACGTTAAACATACTGAGTACGGTTTCAAGAAACTTTTTCGCAGGTTTCATTAACAAATTTCATCAATTGAGTAACATCAATTGAAAGTTTACAAACAGAAAAATTCATTTACGATGTCATTCGTGCCACATCGCACATTAGTTATTACGTGACTCGCGGGCTCTCGAAGTTTTTATAAGAAAATTACGAAATCAATCAATAATAGATACATATAGCATCAAACGATAGATAACAAAAATATCATAGATCAATCGCGATTCCGTGGCTATTTTAACAGACGCGGCAGCGATTTTGATCAGCGAGACAGCGAAGTTATTCTCGCGAGAACTGAAAGAGTCTGAAAGAAACTACATTTTGAAAAGCAACGACGCACGTTTCTCCTCGACAGAGGAAAAGGAAAACATCATAGACAAGTTACCTGCACTTTCTTTCGAGCACTTTGCCCGCCTGTCTTGTGAGCTGCCATTATACCGCGAACTGTTCTGTAACTTTGCACTCGAAGGTGATAGAGGAATACATTCAAAATGTACGAGAGAATTACGCTGTTGCACTTTCACGTTCCGACGCGCTGTAACCACGCAGTAGTTTCATCGTTGATCGCATGGGAAACCTTACATGACCAGAAGATACTACGTCGATGCTCGTAAAAAACAATCCAGTGCACATCACACTGATGTCTTGAACAGCTGTCAGCCGATCAGGCGTAAACAGCGTTCATGACGATCGTATGGTGAAACTGACAATGTCCCAACGCCGGTATCAATACGTTCCGACGTTATACACATAACGTTACATCACGTTTCGAAGCGTCTGACAACGTTTCGACTCCATTGTTGTGATTGAATAAAGCCGGATATATCGTTCGACGTATCTCGTATCTTAGCCGATACACAAGCTATCCAACCTGTGAGAAACTCGTCGCAGGTCTTAATTCGGGTCTCTGCATGCGATCGGTAGCCGTAACGCCAAGCTGAAATTAAAATTTAGATTCGGAGAATTGGTACTTCGACAACGATACATCGGTAGCCCTACGACCAATGGTCTAACAAGACGCAACTGCGAATGTAGATTATCCGCGTTAGCTAACCAATGAGAAATAATAAATATATCGTCTTCAGGTGCATATAGCTTCCAAAAAATATTCCGACTGATGACGTATTAACCTTGCGCCAATCAAAAAATCTCGACTGATTATTGAGAACCACCTTGAAGCGCAACAAACACGCTGCTCCCTGCTTTCATATTGGTTTGAGAACGCGTGGAAACGATTTCTGGAGATCGGCAATATCGTCTTTGAATCTTCGATGTTTAATCGAAAGCGCGAATAAGATCGCGTTTACTTGTAATTTAAGAAATTTACGTGACAATTCGAGACGTTCTTTCGTTTCTTCTAACGTCTTATTTCGTGCGAGACTCGAACGTGTTCCGAAACTCATCAAAGCGAAGTGGCGAGGATATCCTTCATTAATCCTGTCCGGAAAGACAGCACCTCCGGTACGCCCATGAAAGAGGCAAAGGTGTCCGTCAGTTGAATGCCGCCATTTTCCTAGTGTACGAACGTTCTGTGATTTTGGTTGAACAATCGTGTGCCACTGCACGTACAACGTGTCCCGGCGTATTGTACATCCCCGGCTAGCTCTACGTTATGAATCAGTCACGGAATTTCACATCGTTGTTGAACCCGAGTTATTTACAAAACGCCCAACAAAATGCTGCGACTGCAAACGCGGCTGCTGCTGCGGCTGCAGCAGCTGCCGCGGTGAGCGCAGCAATTGCTAACGGAACGCAGCTTAACTCCAATACCAATCCCACGGCGAATAACACGAGGAAACGCGAAGCGGAAAGTATGTCCGATTATTGATATCCTTATTACGCCACATTGATTTCATTCTAGCGTCGCGCGACCTGGTTTCTCATGCGCAATTTGCCTAAGGTAGGATTTCTTATAAGAAATAGCTTGGACATCTGAGAAGCATTTAGAAGCATATTTTTCTGATATATTGGTATTTAACATAAGAAGAAATTTAGACATCTGAAAATCATTTACGAGCATATTTTTTTGATATATTGGTACATAACACATATAAGAAATAATGTGAACATTTATAGGAAATCTCATCTTTGGTCTTATGATTTTACATATTTTAGTCCTATGTGTGTGTTATGTTGTTTTTAATTGTTGGTTTTTTATTGTTTGAGTTACATAAAAAGAAGAAAAAAAATGTATAAATTATACAAAATTGAACACCAAATGCTTTGTTATGGAATTATGAAAATTTAAATTAGTAGCAATGCGTTTTTCATTACAGTATACAGACAACATTGTTAAATATATATGTGCTTTTTTATTAATTGTAATAATACTATCAGAAATAAGTTTTCATTTCATTAAGCTTGATATGACTGAATACTAGAATTAATTATACTACAAAGTTCCTGAGGATTTTGCTGAGTTTCAATAAAATCAGGTTTTTAATACCCTAGTTCTCCATGTAAAGTTACTTTCGTTGAATAAAGTTTTTGTTTTAAAGTACTCCATAAGTATAAATTAAATGGAAGAAAAATGTGTAATTACTTATTTCATACATACAATATTTGTTTATATGTCTGTAACAAGGCGTTTTCTGTCAAACTTTATATAACATTTTTTTTCTTCTTTTTATGTGTTAACAAAGCCTGTACACTTTAGTTGTTTAAGTTCTGAATATCTTATATGTCGTGTAACAAATGATTTTGTTTAGATTTTAAGAATATTCACAAAGGAATTTAAATTTATTTAGAATCAAATTTTTAAGTGTACACATTGGGTTTGTATACATTTTTTAGATGATGGTAAACAGGAAAAAGAGACGAAAGAGGAACGCAGGAAGAGAAGAAAAACTAGATGGAGCGGTAGTGAACATGACAAAACTTTTATACCAGGCATGCCTACAGTTCTACCAACAAACCTGACTCCTGAACAGGAGAAGGCGTATCTCTGTAAGTTCATTTTCTATATTTTAGCCATCATTTTTATTTAATTACGTATTATACACACACATATATGAGCAGGATATGATTCAAGAATCATGCTTCTGCATACAAATTTCTAAGATTTAATTTTGTAGTACAATAAAAGATGTAAGTATGTATGTATAAAAATAGTTGCCAGAGGTAATTGCCCTTTTAAGTACTTTCAACGAGTTTGGCAATAGGAATTGCCAATTTTGCTGAATGATGAATATCGAGTTATCAAATTTCTTAGACAGTCTAAATTAATCACATTGAAGTTCCTGTTAGTTTTGTTTTTCATATATTTCTAAAAGACTTAATCTCATTTACATCTAATAAATCACGAGCAAAATTGTTGATATATTCTCGTAATTAACTGAGAGAGAAGTAAGAACTTATTAAAGAGAGAATTTAGAAGATTTTACAAAATACTAGACTTAGGTGAATATTCTACACTTTTGAGACATGCTTACATTATAGAATGTATATGGTTATAGCAAATTGGCAATATCTAACTGTTGGGGTTTCCGCCCCCTCTAACCCGTTGGTTTACAGTTCAGCTGCAGATTGAGGAAATCAGCAGGAAGCTACGCACTGGAGACCTTGGAATTCCACTTAATCCAGAGGAAAGGTTTGAACGAAACTTACATACCAAAAATGACCATAACATATCTACAATACCTATCTACTGACCATTCAGCAGCCCATAAATACAGGGGCCTTATGATATGGCTCCAATACAGTTAGTGTGGGATACTGATGTCTGTTTGAAAAGATTGGGCTTGATTAAAGCCACCACGCAGCACAGAAGATGAATTTTGATAATATTGGTTTGCCCTAAACAATTTCTTTTACTAATTCATTTTTTTATTAAACACTGCTACAAAACTCTTGGTTAGTAAATCTAACAGAAATAATTTTGGGGCAATAATTAAAGTGACAATATATTAGTATTAATACTTAAATATAAAAAAAATATATGTTTTTGATTTAAACATACTTGGTCTGTTTTGAAAATAAAAATTTTATAAATTCTTTATACGTCAGTAATAACATTTGACATGTAATATTTGATACAATTAGATGTATAGATCAAATAATGATCATAGTAGCAGTGTTTAACACACAGTGGGTATTCTAGTCCATATATCTTTTTAAATAGTTATATTTTTGCACATGTAGGGAAATTCAGAGGTGTTCCTATGCAGACTGTTTTATTGAAGTTAATAGGCTGTATTTATCATTATTATACGCACCATTGCGAGTTATTCAATATCGATTGGTTCTTTTAGGATAATGAAAATTTTGTGCATAGGGCACCTTAATAGACACTTTTATTAGGCTGCCGTGATTTGCACGGCATTTTATATCTGGTTAATATCGTAATGCCACAGGAACATTTATCGTTAATTAACTAAAATAGATTTTTAACTTTAATCACAACTTAATGAGAGATTTCAGGCAAATGATAAAATTCATAAAATTATAATTGCTAATATAAGCATAATACTGTAAAGATCAATATTACGTTACTTTCAGGTACAACTTAAATAAACACACGTTAATTTTTCTAATAAATTAATTTACTCCAATAGGTTTAACTTTTCTGATTTTAGCTGGAACCATTATTTTATATCATTGTGTTTCATTAGTATTATACAATATAGTAAGATATACAAACTATTATTGACTAACCCAAAAAAATTATTTCCTAATAATCACAGGATCTATCTTAGCAGCTGACATCATACCGATTTCTGCCGTGCACAAACGCGCAGTCTTCCAGTGGTTACCTACTGAATAGACTAATAGCAATGTTATATTTAACAATATTTAATTTTTTACTCTTTATTTTAACATTTTGACACTGTTGGAAAACTTCAAAAACTAATCTTTCCTTAAATCTATACAAGTGCAATATTTTACAACAATTAACAATTTTATCAATAGGAATTTTTGCATCTATTTGATACCTTTATCAAATTTGGTTTAAAATTAACAGATACATACGTCCTTTAAACATAAGTAGCAATTAACTCTCTTAAAATTTTATATTATCTTTTTTAGCACATTATCTCACCTTTAGCAAAAATGTTAGATATATAATATTAAGAAAATGTTCATACATGATTTACACAGGGATGTACTTAATAGATCTTTTTAATTTTTATTTCAGTTTTTTAATATAAAAACTTACATTTGGTTTATTCAAGGAAATATGTTATGTTTAGCAATACTTTCAATTTTCCAACATGGTCAGAATCTACTTTATTTGTTAAAAAGAGAAGGAAGGAATATATGTTAAGAAAAGATTTATGACTAAAGCCTAATAACTTTGAAAATCAATTAAAATGTTATCTTAGTTTCTGCTAATCAGCAGTTCTTTTCTCACTTAATCACACAATCATAGTAGGATCAGGTTGCTTGTATGCTAGTACATCTTAATGCAAACTTTGTTTCTTGACAAAATTGTATTTTTTTATTTTGCAGATCTCCATCTCCAGAACCCATATATAGTAGTGATGGTAAACGGTTGAATACAAGAGAATATCGAACTAGACGTAAATTGGAGGAAGAACGTCACAATCTTATTCAGAAGATTCTCAAAATTAATCCAGAATTCAAACCTCCACCAGATTATAAGTAATTAAAAAAAAAATATATTTTTTTACTCATATTTAAAACTATATGGGCTGCATTTAAAATATTATTTTTAGGCCACCAATAATACGAGTACATGATAAAGTAATGATTCCTCAAGAAGAACATCCAGATATTAATTTTGTAGGCCTTTTAATTGGTCCACGTGGGAATACATTGAAATGTATGTGAAAATAACTTGAAATATTCATAAAATATATAAATTTTATGCAGATTATGTACTACTGTTGTCTGTTTTAATATTGCAGCAATGGAAAAGGAAACTGGAGCAAAAATAATAATTCGCGGTAAAGGTTCTGTGAAAGAAGGAAAAGTTGGAAGGAAAGATGGACAACCTTTACCTGGTGAAGATGAACCTTTGCATGCATATATTACTGCTAACAATTTGGATGCCGTAAAGAAGGCTGTAGAAAGAGTATGTAGCATATTCTCTCTATATATAATATATACAATCAATGTAATTGTATTATTAAAATATTTTTTTCAATAGATTCACGAAATTATACGACAAGGTGTTGAAGTACCAGAAGGACAAAACGATTTACGACGCAATCAACTTAGGGAATTGGCTTTATTGAATGGAACATTACGTGAAAATGATGGACCACGTTGTACTAATTGCGGTGCATCTGATCATAAATCATGGCTGGTCAGTATATTGACGTTCAAATATCAATATCTTAATGTTTACAAATAGATTAATTCTTATTTCATTTCAATTCTGTTACAGTGTCCAGATAAACCCAACGTAACAAATAATATAGTATGCTCGAGTTGCGGTGGAGCAGGTCATATTGCACGCGATTGTAGATCTAAGAGACCCGGGCAGGGTGGACCCGCTGCCGCAGGTATGGGAGGAATGGGACCAGGTGGAGATAAAGCCAAAATAGACGAAGAATATATGTCCCTTATGGCAGAATTGGGTGAAGGTCCACCACCTGACCGATCTAAAACCGGACAGCCGCGTCAACCAAATCCAAATCCCAATTATCCTGGTCTTTTTGATAGGTAAATTCTATTTATTTCTTTTCTTTGATAGGTTAAATTTTTTTTTATACGAAACGTGTACATATGTATATATCTGTAATAACCATCATTTAATTCTGTTTAGACAACAAGCACCTCGTGCTTTAATGGCAGCACCTGCACATCCACCGCCACAAATGATGCAAGGTGGTCCAATGATGCCTCCACCAGGAATGGCTCCGCCACCATGGAGTCAAGGAGAAGTGAACAACATGAATGGAATGAACATGCAGTGGCAACCTCCAGTTAGTATGCCTCCGCCACCTGGTGTGATGCAACCACCTCCTCCACCGCCTGGCTCTACATCTCAACCAAATATTCCACCACTGATGCCTTGGATGGCTGGAAATAATCAACCACCGCCACCAGGACAAATGCCACCGACACAAATTCCACCACCTGGAATGGGTATACCGCCATGGCAGCAGGGTCAACAAGGGCCAATGCGTCCACCTCCACCGGGAACTGCTCCACCACCAGGATTTCCAGGATGGCAACCGCAACAGATGGGTGGATGGCCGCCAGCAGCTCCTGTTCCTCCGCCACCTCAACAACAAACGCCAGCTCCTCCTGGCATTGATCTCAATACTTTACCTACATTATTGGCACAACCACCTCCACCACCGCCACCAACTAGTTAGTGCAAAGAATCGTCAAATTGTCTAATCAGATCTTCTTTATTCGTACAATAGAGGGATATTATCGGTCGTGTCAGTAAATAGATTATAATATTGGACTGAAGACAGTTAATTTAGTTGGAATGATTCGCTATTTTAATTAGTCCGTTCGTCATCCATGATTTTGTTTTCTGTAAGTGGGGAAGTATGTGTTAGTTAGATGAATATTTTTCGATCCACTCATTCAACGAAGTATGTAATGTTTATAATGAAATGTCTTAGGTTTGCGATATATTTTCGGATCTTTGAATATGTATCATATTTGACACATAAAAAATCTATTATTTGGTTACCATTATCTTTCGAACTTATTCTATGTACCTAAAGTTGTCTTACAAGTGTAAATGTAAGTGATATGCCAAACACATTTTTATAACGTTACTTTAAGCACTTCACAATTTTTACGTATGTGTTTCTGTAAACGTAATATACGTTATAAAAAAGTTTACTTGTACTTTGAGTAGTATGCATAATATGTATTATGTATACCGTAGTAATCTTGTTGCTCTGTACAAGTGTTATAATCAATTTTTGCTTCATTATATTGTCTAGTATTAAAACGAGCATTATGCAATAAAAGTTTCAAAAGCAAAATCATGTTTTGCAAGATTTTACAACATTTTAATGTTGCTAAGGTACGTGACTTCCGTGAATAATTTTACATTATTTCACTAATATTCAACGAATGTAGCTTGCGATCGAATATTAGATGATATAATAAAACATCAGAATTGTTGCTTGCATGAGCAATGAAATACATCTTACGTCATTTAAATGTTAACTATAATTTCTCTAAAAAGAGATGTCTTTATTTTACTTCACAACACATCTTCATTGGTATATAATACTGCAAACGTCCAAGCGCAATAATTTCGTATCACTGATTTACTAGTAAGAAATAAATTTGTCGAAATCTTAAATTATACGAAACCTTCGCTTTATATATAAAATAATATTAGTATTGCGTGTTATGTTTAGGACACAGAATGATAGTTTGTGAAACTTCATTATAACTTAATGTGTATGGTAATTACACAATAAAGATATATCATATTAAAATATATATATGTACAGGTATCTTTTTTTTAAATGTATTTTCGAAATAGGTAAACTTATTTATTCATGGAAAAAGAATAATTGTAAAACAGTTGTTGGAAATGATTTGTTTTTCTTAATTATAATTTTAAATTTTCATAATTGGAGGTCAATTTGTAAAATCGTTGTGCATACATATTATAAAGTGGTATATAGCAAGAGATCTGAGAATCTAATCATAAAGATGCAGTTATAACATTTCACAAATTAATTCTCTTAATTTCCTTTCTGTTTTCTTTCTTTCTTTTTTTTTTTTTGCAGGTGAAAATTTGGTTGCTGAAATAGTAGCGCCACATAGTGGTGAGATGCAAAATTAATCATCTCACATTACATTAGGTCGAATAATTTTTAATTTCTCGCAAGCTATGCTCGAAATTTGGGTCAAATTTATTCGTGAGGATAATTAGAAGTGGGGATACATAATTTCGGATATAAGTCTTTGTTTAATCAATTTTAGTTATTCGAAGAACTTAAAATGTTGGAAGAAATAGCAAGCAGTTGGATGATTGGTCTGTATTCGTTCCTCGAGATTTCTCAGTTTACTCCGAAAGTTCCGAATTTATGGGATAAAGAAACGTTCAACGTGCAGCCTATAAATAGCACGAGAATCAAAAGGTCCGATGTGCTGCTCGGATATTTAATTATGTTTTGGGTTGTTTTGTATTTTATGTACGAAAAGTGCCTTAATGTAAGTTTATTTTACACCTTTACACGTTACTGTGTTAGCGTGTCAATTAATGAACTTGTCCGTTATTTCTTTCTTTTTTTTTGGGGGGGGGCATTTATTTACAAAGAGTGCAGATAAAGGATAACAGAGCCTAATGACTGTACGTTTGATAATTTTCGTTTATTAACACAGTCGTTACTTCGACGTATGCGCATTCCATTGATGCAGAGAAACAGAATAATCAAAGCTATATGGGAATGTGGATTTTGCTTTGGCAGTATTTGTTATCTAAAGTCACCAACCATTAAAATATTAAGCTTCTTCACTGGAGAACGGGAGGTGACACACGAGGAGCTGGGTGTTATTCTACATAAAAGCTTTTACTTTCATCGAGCAGGAATAGAGATTCTATATCACGGAGCTTGGATAAAAGGCTGGGTCAATTTGTTGTTCGTGTCTTTCATCATGAACCCATACCAAGAAAAGTAAAGCGGCTTCTATCTTGACATTTAGCACATGCTTGATCCTTTATATAACTTCACAACGTTACAACTTGATTTTTAAGTAAATTTCAATAATGCTGATTTTATTGTATGATCTTTTACAATTTTCTTTATAGATGGTGTAGAGTAGTGAGCACTTTTCTATTCTACAAGGCAATTGATACTATTATAATAAATATTTGTAGAATCTTATTATGCGCCTCTCACAATGCTGGAAGAAAGTTGTCCAAATTATTTTTTTATCTTCATTGCCTTAGTTGGTTGGTATATTAAAAATTTCATGTACTTTTAATCGTAACATCTTCATGATACATGTCTGTTTCAGGATATACTTATATGTATTATTCGTACCAAAGTTGATGTTATGGCCGGAAAATATGGAACACACAAAAGCACAGCTTGGTTTATGGCTGTGGTTCATAGTAGAGTGCCTAGATTCTGTAATTTTGTTAAATAGCTTATTATGAATTTATTTATTAAATGACAGTGTTTACTTTATTTTAACAATTTGTTTTTTAATGTTATTTTTAGGTATGGTTCAGATTTATAGGATGTGCGAAAGCTACACATTGGCTAGAAATTTGTTTATTTCCCTCGCCAACACGGGAAGCGATTGAACTGGCAGGAATACAAAAGCGGCATAGAGAATCTTTAAAAAAGTTAGTTAACAAAACATCAAAAAGGGCTGAACTTTGGCAGACTCTGTTCTGTAAGTACATTCAAACGAAATATTTATGCACTATTATGCGATATTAATTGTGATCTTTCAAATGAAACTAGGTGCTATGGCTATTAAGAAAAAAATTAAAAAGATTCGACAAACAAAGGAAAACGATTCCATGTCAGAGAATAATTTTATAGAAGGAAAATTAATTGAAACAGAGAGAACAAAAGAGATAACTGGAGAACAAAAAGATGAGATTATAAAACAATATGATCAAATTGAAAATGAATAAATTATTTAGATGGTTCGCAAATCATCAATTACAAACTCCATTTATAAATGTTTAATGAAAAATATTAAAGAAACAAAAGCATGTACAAAATCTCTTAATCTTTTAGTATAAAAATCAAGTTTATTTAAGAATTTTATAGATATACACCTATTTCCGTAGAAAATTCTGTTATTTATATACTTGCAAATTAAGGATGCATTTCGCAAATAACGATATCTCTCTTAAGACTTGCGAGATTAATTAAATCTTTTAGTAATGTTAAAATCGAATTTTGTTTATATTTATACAAGCACGAGTACTTAAAAAATTATGTCATTATCTTAATTAATTATAAATTTAAATTCAGGTTTTTAATGATTATTATCGAATAATAATTTAATATAAATTGAATGTTTATTTAAGAGATAATTTAAAGTGTTATGATAATGCAACTGCTACTTTTACAATTTTATCATTTACTTTTTAAATATTAAGCTACAGGCACGATATGTTGACAAAGAATGCCTTAATAACGATAGTATTTATACTCGCCTTAATATTATTTGCTATTAATATTGCCTTCATTCATATGAAATCGATGTTGCGAGATATATATATATATATATATATATATATATATATATATATATATATATATATATATGATAATAGACGATAATGTGATAAACGAATCTTTTATCTATGGCAGAAACTAAAATTGAAGACTGTGACACAAAGCAACACATCTTAAAACAATAAAATTGTTATTTGGAAAGCAACTCAATATTCTCAAGGCAAGTTATACTCTAAACGATTCTAAAGACAAATTATATTTTAAATGATATTCGATGCTTGAGTTTTTCTTTTATTTAAAATATAAAGAAATACATAATTTTTTGTTTGTATATAAATGTAAATACAAGAATTGCAGAACGTAAATCCTGATCCAGGAATGTAAAAGGATCATTTATAATCTTTTAATTTAATATTCAATATTCTGCAACTTCTTTAATTGAAGTACAAGAAGAAATAATAGTTGTCTTTCAAATTATTTTGTTGGTAATTAGAATTATTTATACAGAAATTTAAAGAAAAAGAGATTATTATTATATATATACACACACACACAAAATAGATTATGTAAAAGTTAAAGATTGAGCATATGAACTTAAATGTTACTGAAATAAACTAGAGCATCCTGTGCGTATTTTACTAGAAAGAAAGTATTATTTAAGTGACACGTTGTTCCTAGATATATAAAGTTTTATTTCCGATCATTTTGGACTGTGTCAATAAAATATAGTACATGTATTTAGGCTGAATTGTTCCACGATGTTATACAGTTCAATTAAAAATATTATAAACGAATATTCGAATAAAATTGTATTCAATATACCGGCAGCATTGTATGCCTTGATAATATCGTATTCCTAAAAATTGTTAAAATATTCAGTTTAGAAACTTATACATAAAATGTTGTATTATACAAATGCATAATACACTCTTTTCAACTTGACAACAATTAATAATAAAATTATTCAAGCGACCGTATTTTCATATCAATGTCTGAAGGTAGTTCCTATTCTTTTTCCAAATATGCAAATACACGTTTGCTTTTCAATATAATTAAAAAATTATTCTTTTTCTTTTCGTTTGCAAATGGATACTGGATAGGACGACGCAAATTGAGTGTCATATGAAATAGTTGCTAAATACAATGAATTTTTTAATTTAAAATCTGTGGTTCTTGAAGAAGGCAAAATAGTATATCATTGAATTAATATAAAATCATTTTCAAACAGTCTAAGATTACAGAAAAGTAGAAGTTACAAGAACCAAGGTGTTGGTACTTTATTTACAGGATATTTTCAAAGTTACACCCCAGTTTCTCAAACATAGTTAGTTTTTCTATACCCTAGATTGTTTGGAAATCATTACTTGTGGATTTATTAAACTTGATCTTTTGCGGTATCAAAATAGTGTTGCGAAATTTTACTAAAAATGCATGAAAAACTAAATTTCCACATTTCTTTTGCAGATCACTATCTCATTTGACACTTAACTTGAAATATACAAGCCCGATGCCTTACTGTAATATCTCAAGCAAGAAATATGTTTTTTTTTAAAAAGAGAACGTATTTAAGTACTAATAGTTAAAAATTAAATTTGTCGCTATTCTGACAATTCATTCGAGCAATGAATACATTGTTCCGTATTTAACAAATGAAAATCACGTATAAAGTGAAAGTACATAATCGATGATCACACATTCAATCAATAGGTTGATTGATTATGCGCTACGCACAATCCGACGAGTAAAACTACATTTAATATAGCAACACTTCTCTCCCTGAATGCGTTGTGAGTCCGAGTGCTGAATATAAGGCCATTTCATGTGAATGACGACCGTTAAAAGTTCAACACACCATTTATAAAATCTCTTCCTCTATGGGAACAACATCTTCGATTTCGTGAATGAAGATAAATTGTCTGCTTAATTTACGTAGGTTTTATAATCGAGACTTATAGACACACTCACAAAATATCTTGCCATATTACTTTTATCGTGTGTGGTAATGGTTATTTATAATATTTATATTTATATATAATATATATATATATGTATATATATATATATATATATTGTTAAATTGTTTTGTAACTTACGTTGAGTAACTATCACTGCGCTTACTTCCTCGTAATAACGTATAATCAGTTTCTCTTTTCCTTTTCTTCTACTTTTTGTTTTTTGTTTCATTAATATTTTTTACACATTCACGCTTTCATGCTCTCTCTCTCTCTCTCTCTCTCCTTCTCTCTCTCTCTCTCTTTCAAATGACAAACAATTAAAATAAAAAAATATTAATAAACACAGTGTCCACATGTAAAATCCATATCTATAGGCGATGACCGCGCAAACCACAAGCTAATTTCCTTTGTCTCTTTGTTCTTCCTCGAAACATCTTTTCTCCCTAACTCGTATCGTTTCCGAAAGAAGCTTTCGCGTATTGCAAACGATAATAACGATGAAACTCGCTAGAAGAATTTGTATCGTCGAGCAATTCATTGATTAGTTTTTCTCGAAGTGGTGCATACAAAATTGTCAAAATGTTCTTCTTTCTTCACAGTGTGTCTGTCGACTATTGGTGGCAGGCATTTGTGGTTCGTCGTGATACACACACGAACGAGCCGAGATTTTCTTTCTTTTCTTTTTTTTTTTTTTCAAATGTGGAACAGGACTGGTTGAAAAGTCTACGATCAGCAGCCAAAAAAAGAATCTCGTCGAAAAGGATTTTTAAGCAGCGGATCGTTGCTTCTTCGTTCTTTCAGACGTAGGAGTCCTGGCTATTCATATATATAACTAGTAATTTTACCAATCACTCGGCTCTACTTATTTTCCACCCTTCTTTTTCAATCATCCTCTTCTCTTTTTTTTTCTTTCTTTCTTTCTTTTCGTTTGTTTCTCGCGTGTTCATTGAGAGGGAGCAACAGCGAACCGGGAACGCGTGACTGTTGCCCATCGAAAGTAAGTCATTAATTTTCTCGTTAGCTTAGGAAGACAATAAATTATTCGGAACGCGATTGCAATAATAAACAGTTGCAACGTTTTTCGTATTACATATCCTTTCCTCCCTTCGTGCATTTCGCCTTGCCCCTCCCGTGTCGTTTCATGCACGCTACGTTAATGTTACGTCTAACAAACGGTTCGTCGGTGATGCTGGAACGAACGTAATTACGAAAGTGTATCTTATTACGAACATATTTACGTTATTATGAGCAATAAAAGTTGAGTCGGTGAAACTTTCTTAGGCCCGACGCTTTCCTCCTCGCCTCTACACGCCATTTTTGCACACCGTATGCGGATACAGGATATTTAGAATTTACAGCTTCGCACAACTATAGAGAGACACGCGGCTTTGTTCTCTAATCTTTTTTCCCCCCTCCCCGTTTTTATTTATTTATTTATTTTTTTCTTTTTTTTTTTTTTTAGTTTGTGAAAATATGGCCCCACTGTTACAGGCTCGATGTAAACTTTGGAAAATGTTCAATATCATTTCTCATTGTTTCTTCTTTCTCCTTCTTCCTGAGTCTGCAACAAGCTTCATCGAATTCCATGCCACCTACATCAACGATTGTGACCCTTTTCTATTTTCTTTTTCTAGAATTTTTACGATTGCTTTGGTTCGTCGTTGATCGTTTCCCGCTTTCTTTTCTTTCTTTCTTTTTTTTTTTTTTTAGATCGACTCGAAACTACGCCGTGTCTAAAGTGTAACATTCTTCGGTTCCACTCTTTCGTTTTCCTCGCAACATGGAACGTTAGTGTTCCTTTGAACAATTAAATAATCAATTAATGTTACGACTATCTCGAATGTAATTCGTTTGTCAATTTACACCCTTAAAGAATCACAATTATGCAACTGGCATAAAATCGAACCCCCCATTACGTCTCTCTCCGTATTTTAATTCTACGTTGCGACACACGTTTTCGACAACTTGATCGCCTCGCGTATAAAGCCGTTTGCTTTCAACGCACGGCCCATGCAAAAATATATTTCTTGCCTCTCGTATTCTCGTGTTTGTTCGTATGTTTTCACCGTTATGTTGGCGAACAGAACAGAGAAACGTAGCGATACTTCCACAGAGTGCTACCAGGTGTCAAGAAATACATTTAAACCCGTCTCGTCTAATTTTCGTTCATGTTCGTCAGTGTTTACTCCTACACGTTTCTGATCGTTGATGTGCGTATGATTCGAGAATCCTCGCCTTGAGCAGGGAACTACGTTCGCAGTTAATTGGCCGTCAGTCGTGCAACACGACGCCGAAAAGGTCGAAGACTCTCCTCTCTTTCGTTCACCGAGGCTTCAGTCTTTCAGTCGTTTACGCCAAGGACGAGGGAAACCTCCGTTACAATTCGAATGAAATCGAACAACACCTGCTGGACACGTGTTTGCCAATGTATCTTACTCGAAACGTATATTTCGATCGTTATCGTTATTGCAAACCAAATCAATCTCCCCTCGATAAAAACGAACGATCGTAACGCAAGACGCGAGAATCAAAGAACTAAACATCCCGATCAAGTCAAGCGACGAAAGTATATGAAAGTATATTATGCATGTATATCTCGATGATAGGACTAGAGATAATCGAAACGATACCAGGCCCCTTCGGATCTAGCAAAACGGCGATCGAAGGTCATCGATGTCGATTAACAGCTAACAGACTTTCCGTACAACCTATATAAGTACCATCGGAATGATTGACAGCACAGTGAATGTATTGTTCGCAAATGTAAGTCCCACGGGTGTCAATGCGTGCAACTCATTTCATACATTAGTTCTTACGTTGTTGCGTAGTACATTGTATACGTATGTACGGTGTGTGACGCACGTGAGCGATGCGTGAGGGTAACGAAATTGAACAAATTGTCTCTCAGAGGCTTGTGACGATGTGTGGCTTGGCAGTGGTGGAAGCGATCTCGGACAGCCGCACGTCGATGGGCGTGCGATCGTCGTACAGCGTTGGTGCCTGCAGGATGATGCCTGCCGTGCCAACGAACACAGCTAGTGTAAAAATCCAGAGGAATAGCCTGTCAAGCACCATCGCGACGTACTTCCAATCCTCCTTCACCTGAACACAGTTGATTAACAATTAGTTCAAGTAGTTAACTAGCTATTAACATTAATAATTAATATTAACATTATAAGTAGTAGTATACTAGCTATTAATATTAACATTAATATTAACATTATAAGTAGCAGTTAACCAGCTATTAATATTAATAATTAATGTAACATTAATATTATAAGTAGTTAACTAGCTATTAATGTTATAATTAATATTAATAATTAGTTCAAGTAGTAGTTCAAGCTATTGTCTTAGCGTTCGTTACAGGATGAAGTAAAGGCATAGCTTTGCATAGCATACTCTGGTAGAGTCCTCTTCCCTCTTCGTATGGTCAGCGATGAAACGGATCCCTTCGATAGCCTTGTACAGTTCTGGGCAGTGATGCCAATGATGAAGAGTGTTGCAGAGAGCGTCCACGCTCTCCTCGGTCGGCAGTTGCGGTGGAGGAGCAGCGGTGGCCGCTGGTGAACCGTGAATGCGACACGCGCTTCCTAAATTCACAGCTTCTAATTCCCTAATAATAATCACACATTCATTTCTTTTCTCTATGACAAATACAATTTCAGTTAAAACATCCCTCATCTGTTTCTCTGCGTTACCTACAAAAAGTATGACTTTCCGCGGAATTAATATCAACAGTTCAAAGAAGAAGATGAAAGAAACGAAGAAGTCAATGTGACAATTCGAAGAAGAAGATTGAAAAGATGTTTCACCTCTGCGAGCTGTTTTCGAAACGTTGATTGCCAATTAAGAGTTTTACGTACCGAGGGTGTAATTCGTCCCGCGAATCGAGACTCGGGAACAAAACAGAGGACTCGACCAGCTCCGAGGCCGAGGTCTCCACGAAGAGAGACGGGTCTCGTAACTCGAGGCCGTTGCACGTTCTGACCATCACACGTTGGCCGTGATGGCCACTCATGCTACGTTTATCTAACTGGTACTGCGGCCTGCCAAACAGAAGAGTATAATTACACTATCAAACAATTTAAAGGCTCAACAATGTCGTGTGAAATATAATTGAAAGTATATTGCAACTTTTTTAACTATCTTTTAGGCTTTACTATATCAGTAAAGTACTAACAAGCCATAGGAAATTGTAAAAACTAATTTAAAGGCCCAATAATGTCGTGTGAAATATAATTGAAAGTATATTGCAACTTTTTTAACTATCTTTAACTATCTTTTAGGCTTTCCTTTATCAGTAAAGTATTAACAAGCCATAGGAAATAAAAACTAATTTAAAGGCCCAATAATGTCGTGTGAAATATAATTGAAAGTATATTGCAACTTTTTTAACTATCTTTAACTATCTTTTAGGCTTTCCTTTATCAGTAAAGTATTAACAAGCCATAGGAAATAAAAACTAATTTAAAGG
The DNA here is from genome assembly GCA_036937485.2 of Tetragonisca angustula. Lineage (NCBI taxonomy): Eukaryota > Metazoa > Arthropoda > Insecta > Hymenoptera > Apidae > Tetragonisca > Tetragonisca angustula. The sequence continues at coordinate 170,783 of JAWNGG020000311.1, forward strand.
CTCAACAATGTCGTGTGAAATATAATTGAAAGTATATTGCAACTTTTTTAACTATCTTTAACTATCTTTTAGGCTTTCCTTTATCAGTAAAGTATTAACAAGCCATAGGAAATAAAAACTAATTTAAAGGCCCAACAATGTCGTGTAAAATATAATTGAAAGTACATTGCAACTTTTTTAACTATCTTTAACTATCTTTTAGGCTTTCCTTTATCAGTAAAGTATTAACAAGCAGTTGCCATAAGAAATTGTGAAAACTAATTTAAAGGCCCAACAATGTCGTGTAAAATATAAGTGAAAATATATTGCAACTTTTTAAACTATCTTTAACTATCTTTTAGGCTTTACTATATCAGTAAAGTATTAACAAGCAGTCGCCATAGGAAATTGTGAAAACTAATTTAAATGGCTCGTATATGCATTTACAATGAAGTTTGTATTTACAAGCTTTTTTTTTCTGTTTGTTTAAGACGATCTCACTATTGTAACAATGGAACGTGTTCACTTTTAAGCTCGTGAAACTACGCTCTATGCTATCACAATTAATGGAATGATATATGATTGTCGTAAGGCAATGTGTGTCAAGCATCGGTGTGTCGGTGGACACACGGTGATTTATTAGAATCGAGTCAATTACTCGAGTAACGTTACGGCTGTACGCAAGTAAGTGTAGACAGAAAAAAGTTTCAACAAGGTGCTGCACAACGTGCTGAACTGTGCATAACGTCGTGTGGAGATGTCGAGCAACCGTGACTATTGCATTTACAGTGACTAATGTGCAATGGACTCGGAATCGTTTGAACGAGATGAACTGATCAAACGGGCAAATTTTCAATCCCTGCCCTCGTGCAAATCTCTTCCTCCTGACGATCAGCTCTCAAGTCTTTTCAGTTTGAAGTCAATATATCAATTTCGAATATCATATGTGTCTGTCATTTTTTTTCTCTTCGTTCCTTGGTCATTCTCAATGGAATATCGATTTCAACTTCATTGCATTTGTTCGTTTGCATCTTGGCCGAAACTGGAGATCAGTGAATACTAAATGAATGAATTCAATCCCAGTTTGGTGGACAGAGAAAGAGAAAAGGAAAGAGAGAGAAAACAGACAGACAGACAGACAGAGAGAGAGAGAGAGAGAGAGAGAGAGAGACAGAGAGACAGCGGTGGATGGTGCTAATGGTTGCAGACACGACGTGACACTAACGTCACGTGCGAGGCCACTAATGAACGTTCTAATGCTGCTTGGCATAGACCCAACGGCTGGTCCAAATGCTCGGTAAAATCATATCTTGCCTGGAATCGTAATTGGATCTCTTCGAAGACGTATTATACCTGCGCATCACCAGTAGTCTTGGCAGAACATGGATAAAAACACGACGGACCCACGGTGCCATCACGTGCGTCTGTGGCGACCGGAAGTGAACATTGAGGACTACCACGGTTACGCATATACTGAAAATAGACGTTACAATTACATCGTGCTTCTCGTTTGCCGAGAGAAAAGAAAAAAAAAAAAAGAAAAGACAGTCGAATCGCGATATCCAGATAAAACTTTTTGAAACCCGTGGAATCGTTTCGTTCGAAACGAAAAAAAGAAAAAAACAAAAAAGAGAGAAATGAGAAACACGGAGATTCCAATCCTTCGCTGCACAACTTCTTCGCAATCTTACTGATCTTATTTTGCAACTTTCGTTCCACTTCGGTGGAGCAAAGTGTTTTAGAAATATTTGGTCAATGGTTATACCTGAAGGTGTCTAGGATCATGGTGAAAAGGACGAATTTACCGAGAAGCGGTACCACGAGCGATGTGGGCGGGATAATTTCGGCCAGCAGGAGGAAGAACACAGTCAGCGACAGTAAAATCGAAATTGATAGGCTGACCTGCAATCAAACGATCATGTCAGTTACAGTCGCAACTCCAATACATTTCCTTCTATTTTTTTCTCTTTTTTTTTTTTTTTTTTCTCATACAGGAAAGATACCTGTCGAAATAAAAGGGGGCAAGGGGAGAAGAAGAAAATATACAGGAGGAACAAGAAAAAAAGAGAAAGAACAGAAAACGAAGGGGAGGAGGGAACAATCGAAGACAATGTAAATCCCGATTCGATTCAGAATTCAGAGGGGCGTACGCTCTCTAGGAAAGTGCGACTTTGCCACAAAAGGGGCAAGGGAGAGCCCTCGAGGTTAAGTGCAAAGAAGAAAATGTTTCTTTCATTCGTTCATGACACGGTATTCTATTTGAAACGCGTGCCGTTACTTGCGATCCTCTAGCCAATTAAAAGGAGATAAAGAAGTTCGTGTCAATAGGGGGAAAAAAGAAAGGACAAAATAAGGATTCACTTTTAATTGAAAACCGACGACGTACGATGTGTAGTACTTTCGAGACACTTTCCTTCAAACGTTATTTCGCGAATCTTCTCAATCCCCGAGGCGAGGTATGCATTTCTTTCAAAGTAAACCGCAAGTTTTCAAAGTAAACGCAAGTCTGTGTGTGTGTGTGTGTGTGTGTGTGGAGCATGGAACACGCGATACATAGGCGATGATAAACGTGACGACGGAGGGAGGGTGGGATATTTCGCGATAGGTCGGTGTAGGTTTCAAATCAGTAGGCAAACCAGAAGCGAGGAACAAAGCCCGATTCGAGAGGGCATTGTTTCACCGCTGCTGGCAGCATTCGTCTAAAGTAGCTAGCAGATTTGCAGTTCTAAGCCCCCGGGGATCCGTGCTCACCGTCCCGCGATCCACCCCCTTTCAAACGGGATTCACCGCGAAATTTTTCTGTATGTGTGTGTGTGTGTTTGAAAGTCGTTTCGACTTGGTGATACGCGATATCAAGGAGTATACTTTCGTAGAGGGATGAATCGTTGTTTAGATACCGGGTCTCTGCTTTAACCGCTGCGCGGCTGCGAGTACAACAAAGATAGAAAATGGCTGTGAAGCGAGCCTAAATGTCGGAACGTTTAAAGAAAGAAAGAAAGAAGGATCGATTCATTCTTTTAAAAAAAAAAAAAAAAAAGAGAAAAAGCAAATTTTCCTTTTGAAAACACAGACGCAGAGTTTGAAAGAAATTTTTTTTTTTTTTTTTTTGGGGGGGGGGAATAGAATTATTGCATTTAATTTGATATTTAATATGCGTGTAATATCATTAATGTACGTATTAACGATGTTATAAATATTATACATAAATACATGTGTATAAATACATCTGATATTTAATATATGTATAATATCATTAATGTATGTATTAATGATGTTATAAATATTAATATTAATATATGAATATTACACATAAATACATGTGTGTGTGTATATATATATATATATATGTAAATATTAAATGTTGAAATTTACATTGACGTAAATAAATACACAATATAATCGTGTATCATACAAATTATTTACATAATTAAATTATCATACAATTCTATGACGTATGTGCATACACGAATATTTATCATTCAACATTGCCCAAAGTTTTCTAATTATTTAATTACACATCTCTTTACTTTATATTACTATTCCGTTTACTTGTCATTTCGTCAAAATGAAGAGAAAGGTGTGTTTCTGATTAGAGACGGAGGGTACGCGAGTTCTATCGTCGAGAAGCACAGGGGGGCCGAATCTTTGGGACGGTGTCCTTTCTTTTTTTTCGCCAACGAATCGAAGATGGCACGCTCGCTGACATCTGACCTTCTCCCAATTTTTTTTTCCCTTTCTTTCTTTCTTTCTTCTTCACCCTCGACTTTCCCTCTCCCCCTCCCCATTTATCCTTTTGCCCGGAGCCAGAACAATACGACTGAATTATAGAGGCGCGCACGGCGTCAAGTGGGTATCGGCTCGAGGTCAAGAGTCTACCAGGAATGGAGGCCGAACGGCATTTAGAGGTTTGCATTCCGACGATGGATTTTGATATTCGAACCCTCCCCGCCCGGAATTCCGATCGAACGAACCCCACCGTAATCAAACCCCCCCCCTCCCCCCCCCCCTAACAACAACGACACGTTGCGCGACTGATATTTCCAATTTTTCCAATTTTTCGGGGAGTTCATACTTGAGAAACTTTAAGGTTCCCCTCACCTTTCAGTTTTTAAAACTTACTTGATCTCGTCTTTCTTTTTTTTTTTAATGCAATCTGAATCTTATCTGTTAAAATAAGCTGATTTCTTTGGGGAGCTTGATTTCTCTAATTCTTCGAAAGATCATCGATGACGATTGACAAACGATGAATTTGTCGAATTGACGTGAAATTTCTCAAAATTCGACAGCTGGAGTTTTTAGTTTTAATTTACACCGAGGCGAGATCAAATTTCCTGTATTGTTAGAAACGTTAAGGGAGATATAATATATATAATATAACTGTTAGCACAGTATAATATACTATACTAACTATTGTTATATATACTATACTGTACTATATATATTATATATGTAACTATAGTTGGTATTATATATTATACTGCACTAACAGTTATACTATATATAATATACTATATAACAGTTAATATATAGCATAATATAGCAAAGTATATATGTGTGTATATACTATACCCTACTATATATTATATATAACTATAGTTAGTATAATATATTATACTGTACTGACAGTTATACTATATATGTTATGCTACATAATACAATCAATATATAGTATAGTATGGTATAGTATATATATATATATTGTACTATACTATATATAACTATAGTTAGTATAGTATATTATACTGTACTAATTATAGTATATTATACTGTACTAACAGTTAGACTATATATACAATTATAGTTAGTGTAGTATATTATACTAACTATAGTATCTCTTATAGTATATTATATACTAACAAGTTATACTATATAACAGTTAATATATAGTATAGTATAGCATACACATGTATATATACTATACTATATATATTGTATTATATACGTATAACTATAGTTAGTATATCATACTATACTATAAATCTCGACGCTCGTCACGTGTCGATGAAAATCCAGGAAACAAACTATTCAATACCGTTAACGTAGATTTTAAGAAGCAAAGGAGTCTTTTCACCCGGAAATGAAAATAAAAAGAAGATGGTGGCGCTTCTCGTTTCATCCCACCCCCGTCACGTGGAAGAACGCAGCTACGAATTTAATATCCCTTATTGGCTTTACTTTCCTCTCGAATCGGCCGCGCACCAACGAAATCTATCGATACACTTTTCAACCTCGGTCCTCGGCCCGCGATTCTTTACATTAAAACTCGCGAGAGCCGCGACGAAACTGAACCGATCACTGTAATTTAACATCAGAAACTACCGAGCCTGATCGACAAAAATACCAATTCATAACTTTTGTTAAGTGGACACCCCTGTTCGGGATACAATTTTTACAACAAAATGTGATTTTTGAAATTTTCACGAATTTTTCAAATTTCGACGCAACGTAGTATCTAGTCACATTGTACACTATAGCAGTATATATGCTTCTCAAAGTGTGGATCGCGTAACTAAATTTCGGAGTTTGGCAGAAATTTTAGCAAAAGCTAAAAAATTAGTAGAAATATTTGGCATTGTCCTTAACACATGATACGTATACCAAAGAAAAAATTAGTAAATTTTCTTTATTATTAAATTAAATTGTTATTAATTTAATGAAATCAAATTAACAATAATTTAAATGTTAATTGAATTATTAAATTAAATAATTATTAAATTTAAATTAAATTATTGAATTAAATAATTATTAAATTAAGTTATTATTAAGTAAATAAAATCGAATGAACAACAATTTAAATTATTAAATTAAATTATTAATGCTAATAAATTTTCTTCGTTATTATTGTTAAATAAATTCCCTTTATGATTCATTATCTGTATTCCTAGCTTATATACTTCTATATACCCAGGGTCGCGAAAATATTTGCTCGAGCAAAGTTTGGAAAAGTTTGAGAATCTCTGCACTATAGTACACGATGCACGAGACAGTGAACGTGTTGAGATTAGCAAATATTTTGCAAAATTTCTTCATAACTTTCTTTTCCCCCGTGAGACGTGAAACGATATTAAAAATCAAACACTGTTTTTTCGAAAAAAAAACTCCATCAATCTTTTAGCGTGGCACAATGAAACATCGTTCACAGTACAGGCATAACTCACGCTTTATCTCCCGTAAACTCTCCCGAAGCATTCACGTCAAACTTTCTCAAAAGCTTGACGATAACTTTGTATCCTAAACAAATTTGCATCCCGTTCTAGTGACTTTACAAGCAAGTAAGTAACACGAAACGTAACTATCAAGCGTGTATGATACGCGCAGGTATGGTGTACGACGTGAAAATATTTTGAACAACCGGGCAAGGAGAAAAGGTGAAGAGGCAAAGAAACGACAAAAATTAAGAGAAAGGGAAGATAAAGGGTGTATATATTGTTGGAAAGAATCGAAACGAAGTACAGCCTCACCTTCTCGCCACTGTCGCTTGGCAGATAGAAGACCAACACCGTGAGAAACGAGATGCCCATGCACGGTATTATAAGGTTGACGGTGTAAAACAGAGTCTTCCGTCTCATGGTGATGTTGAACGTGATGTCGAGGTAGGGCTCGTCGCAGCACGTGTAAAACTTTTCATTCCTACGAGAGTGAAATCTTTTACCCGGGGTGGAGGAGGGGGGAGGGGGAGGGAAGGGTGGGTAAGTGAGTTTTAGGCGAATTGTCATCGCGGGGTGGATTCCCTCCACTGTGAAAACGCGTGCACGTTCCATTTCCCTCTGTTACGAAACAACGGGAATCTGGACGATTTTGAAAAGCTTTCAAACAGCATTGTCCCCGAATTAGATTTTACATTTTCCAGCAATAATCCTATTTGCCAAAATAACGAGATTACGTTGCCACGTGTTTCGTAATAAAGATGAAATTGATTTATTTCGAGTCGATTGATTTGTTCTGTTGTTTATTGTGAAAATTATTCCGATTCTCGTTCGACTATTTTTTTTTTTCTTTCCATTCGATCGTTTCGATCGATATTTACTTCGAGTTTCATTTTAAAGACAAATTTCCAATTATCAAATAAATATTTTCTTCTCGAACAGTCAGTCTTCTTCAATTGATCATGTTCCCAATTATTTGCATTAGCTCCGAATTTATATTATATTATACTGCACTAACAAGTTATACTATATAACAGTTAATATATAGTATAGTATTGCATACATATGTATATATACTATACTATGCTATATATATTGTATTATTTATATATAACTATAGTTAGTATATTATACTATACTATAAATCTCTACGCTTGTCACATGTCGATGAAAATCCAGAAAACAAACTATTCAATACAAGCAAAAACCCGTTAACGTAGATTTTAAGAAGCTTCTTCAATTGATCATGTTCCCAATTATTTGCATTAGCTCCGAATTTATATTATATTATACTGCACTAACAAGTTATACTATATAACAGTTAATATATAGTATAGTATTGCATACATATGTATATATACTATACTATGCTATATATATTGTATTATTTATATATAACTATAGTTAGTATATGATACTATACTATAAATCTCTACACTTGTCACGTGTCGATGAAAATCCAGAGAACAAACTATTCAATACAAGCAAAAACCCGTTAACGTAGATTTTAAGAAGCTTCTTCAATTGATCATGTTCCCAATTATTTGCATTAGCTCCGAATTTATATTACATTATACTGCACTAACAAGTTATACTATATAACAGTTAATATATAGTATAGTATTGCATACATATGTATATATACTATGCTATATATATTGTATTATTTATATATAACTATAGTTAGTATATGATACTATACTATAAATCTCTACGCTTGTCACATGTCGATGAAAATCCAGAAAACAAACTATTCAATACAAGCAAAAACCCGTTAACGTAGATTTTAAGAAGCTTCTTCAATTGATCATGTTCCCAATTATTTGCATTAGCTCCGAATTTATATTATATTATACTGCACTAACAAGTTATACTATATAACAGTTAATATATAGTATAGTATTGCATACATATGTATATATACTATACTATGCTATATATATTGTATTATTTATATATAACTATAGTTAGTATATGATACTATACTATAAATCTCTACACTTGTCACGTGTCGATGAAAATCCAGAGAACAAACTATTCAATACAAGCAAAAACCCGTTAACGTAGATTTTAAGGAGCTTCTTCAATTGATCATGTTCCCAATTATTTGCATTAGCTCCGAATTTATATTATATTATACTGCACTAACAAGTTATACTATATAACAGTTAATATATAGTATAGTATTGCATACATATGTATATATACTATACTATGCTATATATATTGTATTATTTATATATAACTATAGTTAGTATATGATACTATACTATAAATCTCTACACTTGTCACGTGTCGATGAAAATCCAGAGAACAAACTATTCAATACAAGCAAAAACCCGTTAACGTAGATTTTAAGAAGCTTCTTCAATTGATCATGCTCTCAATTATTTGCATTAGCTTCGAATTTAATTGGACCAAACGAGCCTACATCATTGATTGAATTGTCTAATTTGCCAAATATTGAAAAAAGTTGTTTCCAAAAGCTTATTTACGACTTGTTCGAATTATTCATCGCGTCGTGCACGCGTTTCACGTTCCTCGGAGAGAATTTGGAAAACTCTAGAGAAACAAGGCGCGAATTTCGGTTGGAACACCCCCACACACCCCCGTCCTGATTATATTTTCGTTCCGATTGGCGTTTTCGCTAGGGAGATTGCCAGTTTCTCGAGGATTGGCCGGAATTTGGCGCAGGAACTTGGAGAAAGAGGTCCTCCGAGGTCCTTGTGGGGGTGGGCGTTTAGGCTGTTCGTTTAGGCTGGCGATGTCTTACCTCACGGCTGGGACTTCGAGGATGTCCCACTCGACGGAAGTGTAAAACTCCGACAGATCGACGCCAATGTCGACGACGTTGCTGTTATCGATCTCGTCGATGTGTCGCAGATCGACCTGGAAATGTTTCGGCGAGACGTGCATGTTATATTTAGCGAAAATTGCTCGCTCGTGGCAGAATGTGAAGATACGTTAATCAAGATATTAATCAAAATCAAACGTAGTTCATTTTAATTATGTAAATATATTTATACGTTGTCGAGTTCATGCTATAAATTCGCTGAATATTATATACTTATGTATATATAATTTTATATTTATATACTTATAAAATATATATATAATTTTATGTTTATATATTTACAAAATATATATATAATTATATATACATATATAATTTTATATTTATACACTTTTAGATTTATGTACTTACATACTTACAAAATAAAATTTTATATTTACATACTTATATATATATATAAACTTGCTGAGAATTTGTATAAATATATTCATATAAAAACTTATAGAATATCACTTTTGTTATCATTAAAAATTTTCAGAAATTCTATTCTGTGCCACCGGGTCGAACGTATAATACTAACTTTTCCAAATTATATATTTCCAAATCTTTCGTTTCTTACTGCGCCCATTGTTGCACGTTTCTTTTCAAATGGGTTTCTCCTGATCGATGATAGCAAAATGCAGAGAAACTTCACGCAATGTTTCGTGGCAATATTCCTGCGATATCCTTCAAGACGAAAGCAAATTTTACGCAACACAATTCAAAAGTTTTCAAACTTCTACGCAATCCTCGTCAATTTTCACTTCTGCTTCGCTCTTATTTTTTCTCATCCCATTGCACTGGGCCACACTTGATTTTTACGCTCAATAAATGTCCGACGATGTTATTCGCACAATTCTCGCACGAGTTCAACTGTGTCTGAAGGCCGTGGAACAGAAAGAATTCTCAGCGAAGTGATACAATTCCGTGAGAGCAGAGTTCCGTGTATCAGTCAGGTTAATAGAGGAAACGCGAGGCATTACGGTAGATAGGTTTGATCCACTTGAGGGATGGAATGCCATTCGATGTTCCTGATATTTACGTCCATTTCTGCCCGTTAAGTCAGAGTTAACGAGATTCCCCGGTGCAACCGCGCCGGAATCCTCGATTATTACTTCGAGACAACGATTCGGGGCGAAACACCGGCGCTCTGCAAGATTTGACGCTCTGAAATCGCCACTCGACACAGAAACTTCGGCCAAAATGCTTCAGAAGAACGCGCGGCGTGTCCTTCTCTCGTAGGGTGAAAATTAACGAATCTTTTGAAGCGAAATATTAATTAAAAATTAGTTGACATTCGTACGTTCCTTGTGTCGATATTTTTTTGTAAAATATTATAATGTATATATACGTGGTATTATAATATAATATATGATATTTAATTATTATATTATAATATTATATACAATATTTCGTATATATATATTATACTAATTAAATATAATATACAATATATAGTATTGTATAATGTATAATATACAATATACATAATACATATAATATGATGTACAATATAATACAATATGCTAATATAATATACAATATTTCGTATACATTATCTATACTGTATATTATATATATATACGTGGTATTATAATATAATATATAATATTTAATTATATTATAATATTATATACAATATTTCGTATATATATAATATAATATAATATATAATATATATAGTATAGTATAATATACAATATACATAATACATATAATATGATGTACAATATAACACAATGTACTAATATAATATACAATATTTCGTATATATTATGTAGTACATCATAATATAATAATATATTATACCACAATATATATAATGCAATATAATATTATAATAATACTATTATATGGCATTATAATTATAATACAGTATAATGTCATACTATTTTACAACACGTAGGTACAGACTTTATTTCTCTAACATATTTTTTGATATTTCTGATGACCAAATAGATGGTTCGCCTCCAAGTTCCAAAAATCAGGCAACCGTATTGTCCTCTAGCAGTGTCAGAATTATAACTGTATAATTTTCAAATCATTTCATCGGCGTTTATTGGTCCGAAACTGCTTGGAGAAACGGTCTTCGATCGGTTAGAGTTGAAACGACCGATAACCAGCCATAAACGGTAATAAAAGGAAACACGTTGTTTGACGACAGGAACTGACGATCCTAGAAACTCACATCGCGACGGCGGCGGATCGTTAAAAGCATCTCACATAATCATCGCTTGCAGAATGTCTGTTACGTATCCTCCCGTAAATATATAAAGCTGATCGATCGGGCTATGTGTTTCTTATTAAATGAACCTGATGGATATCCCGTCGTCGCGTCTGATGACGTATGGACAACGTATCGCGTACACACACGTACATAAACACACAAGATATGCATTATTCATCAACCGGTATAGATATTTTACGCGATACTACTTGCGCTGCATGCACGACGCAATCGTCCGGGAATAATAACGCGAAACGATCTGGTCCTGCCCACTTGTGGCTTCGTTACACGTGAATTACTCTTCCGTCGCGATGAGCTCGATGATTTTCTAGAATGATAGTCTCGAATTTAATTTTTCGGTCTGATTAAATTTCACGTCAAGGTGAAATTTAACGCGACGACGAAACTATACGTAGAATAGTGGTCAACGATCTGTCAGCGTGCTTTACAGAACCGCCACTTTTCGAAATTTCGTAAAATGCATAACGAATAAATAAATTGTCGTTCGTTGAGAGAACATTCTCCGACAGTCGACGATTTTAGTATACGAGTCATTTTTAACCTTGTAGTAACTATACCTGCGATGTAACAATTTTCGTACGACGATAATTCTGGGCTCGTTGTGAAGCTCTCGTTCATTTTATTGTAAGATGTTTTCTACAGCACTGGCAAACGAATGAAAACACTTCTCCTCTCGAAAATTTCTAATTAAAAATTTGTTTTTACGTTACAATATGTACATAGAAACGTTGAAAAATTTTCTTCGTGCCGCAGTTCCTCCCCTGAAAAAAAAATTTAACGTGCGAATCGAATTCGATCTCTCTTCTTTTCAGACGAAAAATTAGGGAAGAAGTTCGCCTGCAGCAGCTGAAGAGATCGACGCAGTGGAGGGGATGAAGAGAGTGGGGGGGGGCCCACTGGACGCCAGTTTGCCACCACTTGTAACTAGCGCACGCTATACGTACTGATCTAATTTCCTTCACGAGCTAGCAAAGTGTCCTCTCGCGAGGCTTTCTCTTCAAAAATAGCAGGAAACCGCCGGCCATGCCATAAATCACGACACTGCTCCCGATGTTCTCTGAACAGTTTCACTCGCTGTTCGCGTTTCGTTGACATCGAGCCAAAGAAAAACTGGGAGGACCTGACCGATCGGGGAAGTAATCGGCGTCGAAAGCGGCGACGGCGGCACTGGCGTGTAATAAACAATTCCGTGTGTCATACCGTGGATGAAGTACCACGTATTAATCACTGGAAATTTATGTGCGTTTCGCTCGGCGTACATCCGTGACCGCGGCGCACCGGGCTCTCATGAATAGTGATAAGCCGAAACCGAGCTTTTCGTACGAGGCGCGCGATAACATGCAAATAAACAAATCTTTCACGAAACTCGACTCGCTCGTCGTGTTAATTAACACTTTCTTGATCTAATTCCGCACTGACGCACGAAACCACGCGGGCACTTCACGATCATTAGAAAAATCTTCTCTTCGCTCTCTCATCTTCGTAATGGAAAATTGCACAACGATCGGCGAGATTGACGAAGGTTCATCACAGAGATAACGTTACGTCGTTCAACTTGAATTGAGAAAGAGTGTATTCGGTATTACAAACATTGGACAGCATCGCGTAAGATGTCGACATTTCGTTGAGACTAAAGATCTTCCATTGATTTTTCGTTCCTCTTTTTTTTTGTGTAAAATGAATTAAATTTCAAGAATGTGAAACTGAAAGAAAGCTATTAAAATTGAAAGAAGGCTTGTTGTTAATTGTTTTTGGTGTAGATTTTATAATTCTGCACAGCTTTCATTCTAATCACTATTTCTCTTAAATCAATAATGCTTTCTTTTTAATTCCTAAAAATAAAATTAAAAAATTTTATATTTTTTATAATAAAATAGAATAAAGACAATTGCAACTAACGTATCCAAAAAAAGATGTGTAATTTCCGTAATTCCATAACTGCTCATGATCGATCATTTTCTTCAGTCAACGACATCTTTCAATCCTTAAAACTATAATCGCGGTCTGTCCAAAAAAAGAAATCCAAACATTTGCAAACTGTACAACGAGAGGAAACTCTCATCTAGATTTTTAGATTTATGTACACACTTACAAAATAAAATTTTATATTTATATACTTATATATATATATATAAATTTGCTGAGTATTTGTATAAATATATTTATATACAAACTTATCAAATATCACTTTTGTGACGAGAGGAAACTCTCATCGTTTCCAATCACGCATTCTCAGCATAATTTTATCAAAAAGTTTTCCCTTCCCATCTTCCCTACGAATTTTAATTTTTTTCCCCCACGGCTGGTCGTGCCGTGCGTAAAGACGAGCTCTCCACGAGAGAAACTATGGAGAGAACGTCGTTGGAGGAAGATCGTTACCTGGAAGCCATCGTAAGTCCACGAGCCGAACTTCATGACGCACGTCTGCTCGTCGAAGGGAAAATATTCTACGTCGATCTCGCAGGAAGACTTGTATATGGCCGGTGGCTTCCATTCGACCCTCCCTGTGTAATTCAGCGTCGCCTTCGTTGCCAGCGTCACCTCGAAATTACCGTCGGCACTGTTCGAAATTCAAACAAATCGATCAATTGTTATTTCTTTCCTTTTGTTCAAACAACTTCAAACAAACCAATTAATCGTTATTTTTCTTCTTCTGTTCGAATTCAAACAAATCAATTAATCGTCATTTCTTTTCTTTCGTTCGAATTCAAACGAATCGATCAATCGTTATTTCCTTCCTTTTGTTCAAACAACTTCAAACAAACCAATTAATCGTTATTTTTCTTCTTTTGTTCGAATTCAAACAAATCAATTAATCGTCATTTCTTTTCTTTCGTTTGAATTCAAACGAATCGATCAATCGTTGTTTCCTTCCTTTTGTTCAAACAACTTCAAACAAACCAATTAATCGTTATTTTTCTTCTCCTGTTCGAATTCAAACAAATCAATCAATCGTCATTTCTTTTCTTTCGTTCGGATTCAAACGAATCGATCAATCGTTATTTCCTTCCTTTTGTTCAAACAACTTCAAACAAACCAATTAATCGTTATTTTTCTTCTTTTGTTCGAATTCAAACAAATCAATTAATCGTCATTTCTTTTCTTTCGTTTGAATTCAAACGAATCGATCAATCGTTGTTTCCTTCCTTTTGTTCAAACAACTTCAAACAAACCAATTAATCGTTATTTTTCTTCTCCTGTTCGAATTCAAACAAATCAATCAATCGTCATTTCTTTTCTTTCGTTCGGATTCAAACGAATCGATCAATCGTTATTTCCTTCCTTTTGTTCAAACAACTTCAAACAAACCAATTGATCGTTATTTTTCTTCTTTTGCTCGAATAACCAATCAATCGTTATTTCTTTTCTTTTTTCTCGCGAGAGTCTTTTTCGACAGAGACTGTTCTTCGAACATTTTCAAAGTTGCCTACTTGGTGGAAATTATAAACGAGAGTTAATAACGGAGTTTTTATCGAATTTTTCACCCTCCGCGTCCTTTGTACTTTACACGTGAATTTCTTCAAAGCGAATTTTCATTCGCGCCGAGAGATGTCTAAAAAAATTTGAAAATTCAGTGAAAATTTCATTAACCGACGACTTTTTTTACATCGTTTGAAAGCCCGGAACAGCCAAAAAAATTAACCGCAGACACAGCAAAGGGACTCGATTTTCCTGTAAATAGTACGATAAAATGTTTGTTAACACCGGGGGGGAGGGGGGGAGATTGATTTACCAGATTCGAGAAATTTTGTCTCTCCACTCCTACAAATTGTACTGTTTAAATACCAATACGTAACTCACAATCAGATCACGTTAATTATTAACAACAATTACTACGAAATATTGTTAAGAATGATCAAGAAATAGAACGGAAGTTCTTAAATACTTTACTACCAGGGATATTTAAGATTTCTTTTTCCATCCAACAGTTACAAAAGTTCTGCGAATTTTTGGCAATTACTCGATATTAAATATTCGTCGAACATTGGCCAATGGATGTAGCAAGGGATACGAGTAGAATTTCGCGAGGGACGGTTGGGGGATAAATCGAGTTTGCCCCGTTATGAAAATTCCAAAACTAGGAAATTACTGCTGGCAGTTCGCCAACGTAATTCCGGATGGTCTCTTACGCTCTCACGCCGAAGTTAGTCCCATTAAGAGGAACGGCACTAGATATTAACGTAATATCCTAACGGTGATGAAAAGACGGTCTTACTTGTTGTACAAAACTATATCGGGCCTCCATATATGATCGGATGGCACGTGCAACATCTCCACCCCACCATATTCCTTTGGATCCCATTTTAACTTGTAATCGTACCATGACTGCAACAATAAAACGTATGGTCAATCAGATTTTACGAAACAGAAGGAACTCGAAATCAATTCGAGGAAAGTAATGATACGACAGCCTTGAGTATTGTAGGCTTCGCGACATAACCTCAGAAAGCTCAGCTTTGAAGACTGATCTCGTTCGTTCAATGTTCGAGCCTTCGAAGCTTTCAAATGAAAGTTCTGAGACTTACAGTCAGCTTTCAAAGCACCTGAGCTGTTATTTTGTGCAGTATATAATAATATATTACTATTTTATACTCTATATATATATATATATATATTATGCTATATTGTACTATATGTATTGACTGTACTTGTATACGATATACTATATTATATTATATCATATATATAATATACTACTATACTGTATGCATTGACTATACTTATATATGCTACATAGTATATTTATATATATAGTATATATATATATATAGCAATATATTGATATATAGTATATAGTATTGATATAATTTTACATATACTGATTAATATTGTATATATAATAATATTATACTATACATATTGTGAAATATTTTACATCTCCAGAATATACTATACATACTGATTAAAAAATACTATACATAATATACCATACATACTGATTAATATTACTATACTATACCATACTATTAATAGTAATCTATTATATATACTGACTTGAATATTATATATATATAATTATATCGAAGATATTCAAACGCTGCTTCTTATTCAACCACCTCTCTACACATTTACAGATTCAACGTCATTCAAAGCGTCTCAAATCCCATCAGGACCCGAATAAAAATCCTTGATGAAAGAAGTGAGGAGAAAAGTAGAGAAAGAGAGAGAGAGAGAGCACGATGAAATTAAGCGCAACCAGGGTCTAAAAATATTCGAGGGGAAAATTACAGGAGCGGTTAGGGGTGGTTGAGGAGGGGGAGAGGCGGTGGGAACGTGTCCCAGAAATGTGTTTCCCGTATCGTTTCGCGTGCGCGGCCCGATTATCGCGCGGCCGTTTGTTCTTTTCAGCCACGTTTCCACGACGGATTGTTTTCCCGCGGAGCGGTGAGCACCGCCTGCCACTAGCAGCAGGCTTACTTCGTTCGGGCGACGTTGAACAGTTTTGACGTCTGTCAGAGCCTTCCCGCCGGATCAGATCCGCGGATGAAATTAATTAAAACGAAACGGAATACGATAAAACGCGCTGATGGGTTTTGTACCCCCATCCGGGCGAAACGTTTCCAGACGTTTCCGCGCGTTTGTTATTTGCTGGATGGATCGCGCTGGACGGAACGTGACGAAGGGGAAAAAAAAATTCCAGCAGCGCTTCTAACTTGAAGCTTCAAGAACGAAGATTCAAGACATATGTATGTCCGAATGACAAGTGACAAATTAGCATTCTGACTATCACCGCGAATGGAAAATGTTGGACTCTTCCTATTAACCTCTTGCGCTGGAATGACGTGCCACGCTCGTCGAGAATTTTTTCGTCCCAAAATTGCAATATTTTCTCAGTTCTAAGTATATTCAAGTATAACACAGGCAAAACAAATAACAAATTTATTACTTCTCAATAATTTCTATCCAATATAATTTCTATCATATCGACGAGTTCAGAAAGAGGGCGACGAATTATTGTATATGATTTGGTCGTTCGTTATGGTTCGCAATCAGTTGCCAGCGCAAGTGGTTAACCTCTTGCGCTGGAATGACGTGTCACGCTCGTCGAGAATTTTTTCGTCCCAAAATTGCAATATTTTCTCAGTTCTAAGTATATTCAAGTATAACACAGGCAAAACAAATAACAAATTTATTACTTCTCAATAATTTCTATCCAATATAATTTCTATCATATCGACGACTTCAAGAAGAAAGCGACGAATCATTGTTGTATGGTGTTTGGTCGCTCGTTACGGTCCGCAATCGGTTGCCAGCGCAATCGGTTAAGGAAACGTATCAGCTTGGACAGAAAGTAACGTCCGCGTGCAAATGAAGCAGATCAGTTTCTCATAAGGAACAGCTTCATTCATACAGAAGATGCAAGAACTCGCAATCTAAAGATCCAAAAATAATGCAAATCTAAAGTTCGTAAATCTGTCTGTTCGATTAGAAAGAAAAGTCTCGTTCGATCGGTCGGACACGGGCAAGCGTTATTACACGAGTCGGAGAATTGATTTCGTGCAGCGAGTGAAAATATATTCCCAACGTTTGCGAAATGTCTCGCGTCAGAGAGAGAGAGAGAGAGAGAGAGAGAGAGAGAGAGAGAGAGGGTGAAAAAAGCATAATGAGGGAACGACAGGAAGGGCAAGAGCGATTGTATGGAATTGTACGTCGTTCTAATTGACAGAGAGGGTGGATCGCCAGAGAGCATGCGACAGAATGTTAATTAACACGAACCCGGGGAAGCTTTCTTTGAATACCTCATTTGTGAGGAAAAAAAGAAAAAAGAAAGAAAAAAAAGAAAGAAACAGCGCGACAGGAAAATACGAGAAACAAAATTGTACCGATGGATTTGGAAAAAATTGTTCCGCAAAATTCTTTCGCTTTGTACGCGCTTTCCTCTTGTTTGTTTTATGAGTACAGTGTCGGATGAAAAAATTACTCGCACGCAATTTCGATGTCGACAAGTTTCTGTCACTCATGATTTCGACGTCCTTCTTCTCGCTTTTGGTAAATTTTGAAAGCCCGAATCAAATTTGAATAATTTTATTAAATTATTTCAGTCAAATTATATTGTTAAACCACCATAATTAAATTTAACTAAATCGAATTGATGAAAGTTACTAAATTACTTTAATTGCATTTAACTGAGTTAGTAAAAATGATTAAATTACTTTAATTAAATTTAACTAAATTAAAATGATTCAGTATATTTTATACATGCACATTAATAATTATTACGCGTAATATCTCATTACATTTTATCGTGACGGAGCAGTTCAGGACCGAGTGAATTTTTATACTAGAATATTGGCTACAAATTGAATAAGTAATTAAAGTACCGTTCACAATAAATCTGAATGATCCAAAAATAAAGGACGTGATAAAAAAAAACATGCACGCGGAATACGAATTTTTAATTATTAAAACATTAATATTATCATATATATTTGAATGCAATGTAAATTATATACTTCGTTGTTAAATTATTATACATCACAGAAAAATTGCACGTGCATATACAACAAAAAATAAAAATAATTAAACTTGCGACATACAATTATACAAAATTAAACAATTAAAATATTTATACAAAATAAAAATAGATTAGACTTGCGATATAATCATACGATTACGCAAAGTTATAACGGTTGGTAAAAATAAATCGTCAAGTCGCATTCAAAAATTATTATCTAAAAACTGGACGTGCAAAAGGTGTCAAGGATTGTAAGCAAAGGTAAATTCAACAAGATATTTGACGAGAAATGGAGAAGCCACGTGACGTTCCAACGGAACAGAAATACAACGAAATTAACAATGAATGGGCGACAGAGGGAGAACCGTGTGCCTGACCGATGCGACGTCTGATCACTGAACGTCTGACCTATATTATCTGATTCCACTTAATTCCTCAAGCTCCTTATTCTACACCGTGCCCGCCCGACAGAAACGTTAAATCTTTCCAACTTGTCTGCCTCCCCTGCAAGTTACCTAAAGCCCCTAAATGCCTTGTGTCACGTGGGGAAACATCATGGACATTATCGACAGATAAATACACTCCTCTCCGCCGTTTCTCGATACTCGTCCGCTGCTTCGCAGTTTAATGGCGTTCCGCGAGCCACCCTTAAAGTTGATATCGCGGGCTTTTAAACGGTGGTCTGGAACGATCAACTTATTAAATTAAACGAAGTCACCCAGATTATTATTTCAACATTATTATTAGTATATTATTATTTCAAGACTATTATTATTATGTAGTTATTTCAAGATTATTATTATTATATTGTTATTTCAAGACTATTATTATTATATTGTTATTTCAAAATTATTATTATTTGAAGATTATTACTATTATCATTATATTGTTATTTCAAGATTATTACTATCATTATAATTATATTGTTATCTCAAGACTATTGTTATTATAGTGTTATTTCAACATTATTATTATTATATTGTTATTTCAAGACTATTATTATTATATTGTTATTTCAAAATTATTATTATTTGAAGATTATTACTATTATCATTATATTGTTATTTCAAGATTATTACTATCATTATATTTATATTGTTATCTCAAGACTATTGTTATTATAGTGTTATTTCAACATTGCTATTATTATATTGTTATTTCAAGACTACTATTATTATATTGTTATTTCAAAATTATTATTATTATTATATTATTATTTGAAGATTATTACTATTATAATTATATTGTTACTTCAAGATTATTACTATTATTATTATTATATTGTTATTTCAAGACTACTATTATTATATTGTTATTTCAAGACTATTACTATCATTATTATTATATTGTTATTTCAAGACTATTATTATTATATTGTTATTTCAAAATTATTATTATTATTATATTATTTGAAGATTATTACTATTATTGTTATTTCAAGACTATTACTATCATTATTATTGTATTATTATTTCAAGATTATTATCATCATCATCATCTCAGATTACTGTCAGACAAAGACAAATTACTACAAAAATAATATAACAATCGCGAGCCACCGCAAATCCAAATTTCGTACGCGGTGATCCTCTCCCCTCCCACTTCGCCCCTCCCCCCCGACTGGAGTAGCTTTGCACTGGAATTTGCGACGAGATCGATCGCAGAAACGGCGGTCTTGAAGGTAAACTGAAAGTCGTGCAGAAATTTCGACGGGACACCGCAACTCCTTTCGCCCGTTGCCATTAATATATGCGTCGAGTCTCGACGGGCCACCAATATTTGAACAGTATTATATACGTCGGCGGTGCCCTTGGTCTTTATGTACTCACGAGGTCGTTACCTGGTGACGATGTCCAACAGATTAATGGGCCACCACAAGCACCGAGCGCCGCGATATCCCCATCATCAACCCATCGTCGTCCATCGAGCGGTACGATTCATCCGCGGGCAATCGCCGATTCGATTTAAGGGAAATTGAGCGTCAAAAATGGGCGAGCGCGAAAGCGAAGGTAAACGCCACGGTCGATTATGTTTCGTGTTATAAAATAACCGACCGAACGGATATTTTACATCTGCTGATTATTTGCTTGGTGCTTTGTTTATTTTCATCTCCCCCACCCCCACCGCCTCCCACTGGTGTTTTATCCCGTTGAACGATTCATCATGACGATTTTGTGTTTTGTCGAAATTTGTGTTTTTCGAGAGTGCAAGTTGGAAGAATTGAATTTTGAATGTTTTACGTGTCTTTATTTTTTTGTGTGAGTGTTTTTGATTGAACGATCACCATCGATTTTTGCTTATTTTCATTCATCTTCGTCCCTCCTAGCGTTTTATACCGTTGATGAAATTTGTGATTTATATGGTATGAACTAAATTGAGAATACAGGTTGAGAGAAATGGCAAAGAATTGTTTTACATGAACTTTGGATATTTTATGTCTTCTTTTTTATATTTTTGACCCATCACCTCCGATTTCTGCTTATTTTTATTCATTTTCATCCCTCCTGGTGTTTCATCCCGTTGGACGATTCATCATGTCGATTTTGTGCTTTGTGGAAATTTGTGTTTTTCGAGAGTGCAAGTTGGAAGAATTGAATTTTGAATGTTTTATATGTCTTTTTTCTTGTGTGTGTGTGTTTGATTGAACGATCACCATCGATTTTTGCTTATTTTCATTCATCTTCGTCCCTCCTAGCGTTTTATACCGTTGATGAAATTTGTGATTCATATAGTATGAACTAAATTGAGAATACAGGTTGAGAGAAATGGCAAAGAATTGTTTTACACGAACTTTGAGTATTTTATGTCTTTTTTTTTATATTTTTCACCGAATCACTTCCAATTTCTGCTTATTTTTATTCATCTTCATCTCTCTTAGTATTTTACTCACACATCCATTTGTCCTGCAGATTTTTGTAGAAATTTATATGGTCGAGAATATAACTAAAAGAATTGGAAGAGAATATTTTCATGTGAAATTTGGGTATCTTGTATGTTTTTTCGTATCGTGTACGTAGATCGTGTGCAATTCTGGTTTGAAAAATTTTCCATAAAAAAATGATGAATTTGAATAAAAATCCGCAGTCTAATAATTACACGTTGTTTCAGAATCTCTCTAGACGAGAATATGCAATTGTATAATCACGTACATAATAATTATTATACACAATTATAAACATAACTTAAATAAATAAATTAATAACTCCACTAAACGAAAAAGTAAATTTTACTAAATTATAAAAATAAATTTAACTTTACTGAATTAACGACAACTTCAACAAATCGTAAGTACCAATTGCAAACTTTCGGTGCATCTGTCAAGTGAGTAAAATCTCGAAGCCACCGGAGCTCATGACATCTTCTGGCAAGTTCGATTAAACCTAAGTAACCCCCATTCGGAGGGGAATTTTATCATTTCAACGCGCAAGCGAGCAAACTACCTTTCAGAAATCCGATCCTTTTAAATCACCTGTAACAATTGAACGTGGAACGAAAAGACAGAGGAGAAAAGAAAAAAAAAGGAGGAAGAAGAAGAAGAAGAAGAAGAAGAAGAATCAATCTTTTCGCTGTTCGTTGGAAAACTTTGCCCGCTATCGCTAATTTCGTGGGAGATAACGATGAAAAAAGAGGAGAAAAGAAAGAGACAGAGAGGACGAAATGGATGCACGGAAACGGATGCGAATCTGTCTTACGTAATCTACCGTTCGAAAGTGGGTTGCACGGTTCACCGGACTTATTTTCGCGACTCTCGAGTAGAAGCTCGCTGGCCGATTTTCGTTTTCACCGGGCTGTCCGCACGTACACGCGCGTTTCTTCGTTCGCGCGAGACAAAGCTCGGCTTGCCGCGACTCCGAGATCCAAAGATTACCAAAAAAAAAAAAAAAAAAAATGAAACTTGCAGCCAGTTCACGCCGATTCGATACCGATTCGATTGATCTGACGACGAACGAGACAAGGAGATTTCACGAAATTGAGTTGCCTTTCTCACACCCGTGTGACTGACTTTTTTTTTAAAGAGAACGCGAATGGATCGATTCGGTGGAGGAAACCAGAACGTCGAAGGCGCTCGAATCCGTAATTTTATAGTACGTTAATTATAGTAATTTTTAATTGATAGTACATTTTTAATTTATAGTGTGCTAATTGCAGTAATTTTTAATTAATAGTGTGCTAATTGTAGTAATTTTTAATTAACAGTACATTTTTCAATTTATAGTACATTAATTATAGTAATTTTCAATTAATAGTACTTTTTTAATTTATAGTGTGTTAATTGTATCAATTTTTAATTTTTAGTACATTTTAAATTTATAGTGTACTAATTGTAGTAATTTTTAATTAATAGTACATTTTTAATTTATGGTACACTAATTGTAGTAATTTTTAATTAATAGTACATTTTTAATTTATAGTGCGCTAATTTTCAATTAATAGTACATTTTTTATTTTATAGTACATTAATTATAGTAATTTTCAATTAACAGTACATTAATTATAGTAATTTTTAATTAATATTTATAGTAATTTTACATATCATAGTAATATATATTAATATATATTAATTTTACACACTCGTATGAAATGTACAAAAGTGTACATTACTTTCTAAATAAATAAATAATACTTGAGTCGACAAGTGATTTTTTGTGGCGTGAATAAGCCATTACAGTAAAAGCTGTTGTCACACTATACTGAACCGACAAATTCGTTCGTTCTTAGAGTCGAAACGTGAGACGAAAATACAAATATGTGTGAATGCTGTTTTCGACTTCTTTGCAGCTGGTTAGCGATAGAATTTCTTTCGACCGATTCGATCGATCTGACGAAGAACGAAATGAAATTTAACAAAATTAAGCGTTTTTTTTTACACCTGTGTGTCTCACTCTTTTATGAATAGAATAATAAAATTGTATGAATGGAGTAATAAAGAAAATGTATAGATCGATTGACAAAAGCAAATGAAAACGACTGAATTGGCAATATTTACAAGTATGTATTACGAGTATGTATTACAGCTGAGTCGATAAACGAACGATTTGTCGTGGCGTGAATAAGCCATAATACAGTAGTAAAGCTGTTACACACTATACTGAATCGACGAATTCATTCGTTCGAACGTGTGGCGAAAATACACACATGTGTGAAGGCTCTTGCTGAGTCAGTAAACAACTGAATCGGTCAAAAAATCGTATCGTGTAAATTGTCAGTCTTAAAAAGATATATATATATATATATATTTTTTTTTTTTAAATAGAATTTCAAACAGTAGCGAAATATGTTATAGGATTTATAACATCTATGTATTTATATAAGAGATCGTTGTGAAATATGTATACATACCTGTTCAACCCAGAGGTTCGTCGTCATGATTTGATTTTTGAGATTCTGCAATGAAACAAGAGGAAGAAGAATTATGGTTGTGAAATATGTAATAGCAATCTAGGTGGATGTAACTATGTATGAGCGAATTATAAATAAATAAATTGAAAAAATAAATATATAACATTAAACATTATAAATTATTATATAAAATATAAATTACTATATAAATTATATATAAATTATTATATAAATTACATAAATTATATTTAATAATAACATAATAAATATCAAATATTAATAGTGACAAATTAACAATAATAAGTATCAAATGTTATAGTAAATAAATAATAAATTTCTTCTTGCTATTTGAAAGCTCGACTATATAATAATCGAATTTTCTTTGAATTTTGTTCGATATAATCTTCGACATTTCAATTTTCAAATTTTCATCAGGATGTTTCTGGCTGATAAGATACGTCTAACAATCTCCAATTAAAAAATCTTTAAAGAACCTTCCAAAATATAGTGTTTTGCAAATGTGACGATTTACATAGGGTTTCTTCCAAAAGTTTCATCTCGTCAATTTTTTTTTTCTTTTTCTAATGAAAACATCAAAATTTACCAACTTTAAATTAAATTCAAGTTCAAACACGATTTTTCCCATTATGTTTTAAAAATTATTTCTCTCAAACGTTGGTCGTCAAAGCGTTCACAAATCTGTGCTCTTTCTTTTAGCAGTAAGTGATGAAAAATCCTTTCTTAAAAATCCAAAGGCAGATGCACCGAATTCGTTTCCGCGTGCAACGCGGATCATTGTCAAAGAGGACGAAATTCTGACGAAACTCACAACATCGATCAACTGCGAGAGTTTGAGCTTGATTTTAACGGTGAGGGCGTCTGTGACGTTGACCACTGGACGAACCAGCTTGTTGTAATTCGACAGGAGGTCGTCGTACAATCGCTTCGCATCCGGATTTCCTGAGCATCCTGCAACAGATGGGGAAGAAGAATTCATCAATCTGGCCGTGATCGTACATTCTCGGGAGGAAATTCGTTGGCAACGAGGATCGTCGATAAAAGGCTCGGGCTGGTTTAACGCGGTATTTTTTTCCAGAGAATGGCCGATCTGTCTCTCACGCAGAAAGACAAACAGGCCGCAGTTTGGGTTTCGAACGAGCTGATACGAGCGGCCCTGCCGGAAAGGGAGGAGGGAGGGGAGGACGGTGAACAATTTCGAGCGTTTAATACGCGAAACGCAATTCTACCGGCTGTGGCTGTTATTCTCGAATCTTCCGAGGCTGCGGTTTAAATCGTTTGAATCGCCATTGAATCGCAAAAAAAATCTCCACGTTGAACATTCTATCGCCGGTGAAATCGCGATTTTCAGCGAGTGTTGACGATCAATTTTCATTTGTTTCTGCGTTATATAAATATCGTGTTGTCGAAATCGTGCAAAAATAGGAAAACGAAAAGAAGAAAAAAAGAGAGAATAAAATTTTTTCTCCGTACGAGGAAGCTACGCTTTCGACAAAATCAAATCCGAAAATTTATCCAGCATGCTTGAATTTAGCTAATTCTATACCTCGAATGAAAAGTAAGTAGAAAAGTGAAGTAAAATGTAAGTGAAGGAAAAGTAAGTAGAAATGTAGAATGACATTTCTCTACGTTGTGTAACAGCACGTATACGTATACGATGTACTCTACTTGGAATGTCTGATTAGAAACTGGCCAATGCTACTTGGAATGATTGACGACATACATAGCTATTCTACTTAAGGATGTCTGACTACATACGGATCTATTCTGATTAAGAACGTCTGACCTCATATGGGTCTATTCTATTTAAAATATCTGACCACATACGGACTTATTCTATTTAAGTATGTCTGACTACATACGGAACTATTCTGATTAAGAACGTCTGACCTCATATGGGTCTATTCTATTTAAAATATCTGACCACATACGGACTTATTCTACTTAAGTATGTCTGACTACATACGGAACTATTCTGATTAAGAACGTCTGACTTCATATGGGTCTATTCTATTTAAAATATCTGACCACATACGGACTTATTTTACTTAAAGATGTCTGACTACATACGGATCTATTCTGATTAAGAACGTCTGACTTCATATGGGTCTATTCTATTTAAAATATCTGACCACATACGGTCTTATTCTACTTAAGTATGTCTGACTACATACGAAACTATTCTGATTAAGAACGTCTGACCTCATATGGGTCTATTCTATTTAAAATATCTGACCACATACGGTCTTATTCTACTTAAGTATGTCTGACTACATACGAAACTATTCTGATTAAGAACGTCTGACCTCATATGGGTCTATTCTATTTAAAATATCTGACCACATACGGTCTTATTCTACTTAAGTATGTCTGACTACATACGGAACTGTTCTGATTAAGAACGTCTGACCTCATATGGGTTTACTCTATTTAAAATATCTGACTTATTCTACTTAAGGATGTCTGATCACTATTGGCCTGTTTTATCTAATATGTCTGATCATATACGGACCTATATTGCATCTATCATAATATTGAAGATTGAAGTTTTCCTTTCACACCAATCTCTTAAATCTTGCTTGTACGATTGCTTTTTTTTTTCTTTTGCCATTTTATCGAACCTTAAACGTCAGAGTCGAACGACGAAAATTCCAGGAAATCGGGAAGAAATTTCACGTTTCAAATTTAGTGTCCGAAATTCAACATGCTGGCGAAAAAAATATCGCACGGCGAGTTTGAGCTGGTCGTTGCAAAGAGGAGACCGCGATGTTTAAAATCATTCTAGATTTAGTCGTGAAAACAATGTTTTCCAAAGGCGTTTGAACTGTCAAAAGTTTGATACTCGCTCTTCCACTTGTTACACGACGTAGATAAAATCAGGCCAATTGTATTGTCACGCGATTTCCTTTTTTTTTTTTATCAAGGTACACGAAATAATAGTTTAAAAAAATATTTAATGGCAATAGATAGTAACATAATAATAAATAGTTTAATATTAGAAAAATATTTTTTTAAATTTCGTTCGTCTGTGTTCGATCGGACAGAGATTATTAACGATTATCAACGATTACGCTTCAGGATGAAAATTCTCTGGATGGCCAAACAGCGATCTCCGTTCGATGTTCCCATTAATTTTGTAATAGATTTCGCTGCCACGACCCCTCCCCCTGGTAGATGTTATTTATCATTTCCGAACGTTATATTATGTTTTACGAGCTTCCTGGAGCGATACCAGGATAGTTCATAATGCGCGTGAGCGGTGTAGGAACCGAACGCTGGCTACAATTTCAATTTTGAAACGGTGCCAGAGTGTTTACGATGCACCTTGCACGCGCTCGACAATCTTTGTGATGCATTGTTTCACTATGTTCCTCGAAACCATACTCCCGGGCGACAAGACGTTTCCCCCCTTTTTTATCTTGTTTTAAAAAAAACGTGACGACATTCGCTCGTCGGCCGATTTATGATCATCCTTTCCATTTTCTTAAGTTTTGGGTTCCTGATGTTAGGTAAATGGACTTTGCATTTTAATTGTATTTTTATATTTCATTTAATATTATACTTTAACAATATTTTATTTAAACAATATTTCTGTATTCTAGTATTTTATTTAATATTTTAATTATATTTTATATCTAAATAATATTTTTGTATTTTAATATTTTAATTATATTTTACATCTAAATAATACTTTTGTATTTTAATATTTTAATTATATTTTACATCTAAATAATACTTTTGTATTTTAATATTTATATTTTATATCCAAACGACATTTTTGTATCTTAACATTTTAATATTTTATTTAGTATTCTATATTTTTTTTAAATAATACTTTTGTAAGTATTTTCACGTATCTAACTCTCAACTTATATTTTATATCTAAATAATATTTAGATACATATGATATATAATTATCTTTTATATCTAAATAATATTCTCGTAAGTGTTTTAACGTATCTAACTCTCTAACAGAAGTCACTTTGTTATAAAAATTAATTTAAGACGATAGATTCTTTTCAGAAACAAATGAAATTTCTGATTTCAGAAACCACGCAGTCGTCCAGTAACGAATGCAAGAGTGAAAGGTTCCCTGCGGAAAACCTATTCTCTGATAATTCTCTGGCAGTTTGATTCTTTACGGTTCAAAGATCAAGGAGTATGAGATACACGAGCGCACGTATCTCTGCAAACGACGCGACGAAATCGAACTGGTTTGCAAAGAGAGAGAGAGAGAGAGAAACTTGCTCGCGTACGATATCTGAAACGTATGCTCGCGGAAATATCTCTGATAAGCGGAAAATGTGTCGCGATATCTGAAGGATGTGCCTGGAAAGAAATCGCGGACAGGAACGATCGAAAATCATTTATCGCGGAGAGCAACGAAACAAATTTCAAACGATTATTAATCAACGTCACGTACGTATTGCGTATAAACGAATATTTTATTCCCAGTAATTATTTTCATACGCAAACGGACGATCTTGCACTCGAAACGAACGTATGAAATTTACGAGTTTTCTTTTCGGATTCAAACGAATGAAATTTCACCCCGTGCGAATTTTATTTCGCGAATTATATATTTCTTGACTTTCCCTCTTAATCTAAAATAATAGAAAATATCGTGTTCGGCTCATTCATCAATATTTTATTTTGAATTATATAAGTCGTAAACAATTATTTAATATAAATGTAAATCGTACAAAATTATTTGATATAAATATAAATCATATAAAATTATTTAATATAAATATGAATCATACAAAATTATTTAATATAAATCATATAAAATTACTTAATATAAATATAAATCATATAAAATTATTTAATATAAATATGAATCATATAAAATTATTTAATAAATGAAAATGTCCCTGTCTAAACGCATGGTTCTAAATGTGTGGCAATTTGATTTTCTAGGGGAGTAATTCGAGAATGACTTGTTAACAGTAACAATTCTTCGCGTTTCTTCAAATGGAAATTTAATGTTTTAATTTTTTTCTTTCACGTTCTTTGGAAGCTTAGTGGCCTTTTAGGCTTCTTTTCTGAATGATAAGAATCATTCGACACAAAGATTCAGAGATTTTAGACATGCTTAGAGTGAGACATGACCAAAAACAGATTGGCAACCACTGGCCTAAACACAGAAATCATTCGTAAAGAAAGGAAATCCGCAATCTCGAATCACACTGACGGCGGTATATTTTTCCAATGATAACGAAATATTTCCAAAACTTTCATTATACACAGGCTCCAAAGTTCAACACCGTTTCCCCAACAGCAACAGCGTCTCATTTTCTCCAGAAAAATCTCCAAGGAACGGTGTTCATTTTCTCAAACGAAGCACAAAGGTTCGAAGTTCTTTCAAAACCGAAAGCTGATCAAGAGAAAAAGACAAGGAAACGCAACGCGTTTGCAGAAATTTCAGATCACGATGGCAAGAAAAATCGGGCAATGTAACATATCGATACAGAACGTAGCGATAACAGGTTCGATGACAGTTTCGAAGGATTGGCTACGCCAAACGAGATAATACGTTATACGAGTGAATAATATATCGACGATGACGTTTCCATTCGAAACGGAATCGCCGGTTTCGATCGAGCGTGTGCAGTACGCTGGATCGGGAGAGATACAGTGATAATCCGCGATGGCACGAACGGGATGGCCATCGATTCGATCGCAATCTTTCCGTGAGTAATCGGTTAACTAGCCGGAAATTACGTGCGCCGACTTGGCCCCACGAGCAAGCGAATTTTCAACGTTTCAATCGTTCCTGCCTTCCGAAGCTGATCGACGCAGGTTAAACTTAAAACTTGGGGCTCCACCTACGAGCAGATCTCGAAATTTTCGGAAAAACGACCTCGCGAAGCTCGAAGTGGTTTCTTGCCTCGAGAGTTACAATCAGACACTATTGTCACAATAATTTGAAAATATATTTATACAGTTCTAAGGATAGGACGATAGGTGTTGCCCATCGCTGTACAACTTGATTAATGAAAGTCAGCATGACAAATGTCAAGCATCGCATTCTTCAGAAGGAAGTTTCTGATCCATTTGCCAGCGATGTCATACTTTACACCCAGCACTATTGATCTTCTACGAATACTCTTCTAATTATCAATTTAAAACATGGATGGGGGAGGGGGAGGCGCGGTTGCTTCAATGGTCCGCTCAAGGGGTTGAACGATCGAATTTAATTGTAATTTATTCACGAAACACAGCACGTTACGAGCAAGAATTACTAAAAGACGCGTAGAGATAAAAAAGAACAGAAAAAGAAAAAAATATACATCAATATTCGATAGAGAAGAAAACACAATAATAAATTTTACTTTATTAATATACTATTAATAATAAATAATAATTAACAATAAAAGTTACAGTATACTTTATAGTATACTTTATTAACAATTATAGTATACTTTATTAATATTACTACTTGTTGTTTCATTAAAACGAGTTATATGTAGTAATAATATTATTTTATTTAATAATTTTAATAAATATTCAATGATAATATTATTATACTTAATAATAATTTTAATTAATATTCAATAATAATATTATTATACTTAATAATAATTTTAATTAATATTCAATAATAATATTGTTATATTTAATAATTCTAATTAATTATTAACAATAATATTATTACGTTCAATAATAATTTTAATTAATATTTAACAATAATATTATTATATTTAATAACAATTTTTGAATTGAAAAGAGTCAACAATAACAACGAGTTTAAATAACATAACAATAATTGACCAATTAATGCTTTCCCTATTTTCACAATTTCATCGAACACGGTGAAATCTCTTTTTTCCTTTTTCTTTTTTTTTTCTTTTTTTTTTTGTTTTTCTTCCGAATCGATTCTTACAGAGGAGCGACGTGGCAACGGGGCAAAGAAGCATTTGTTATCGACACTGCGACGACGAATAAAAATTTGCACCGTCCCTTTGGAGATTTGGATTCCGACGTGGATGGCGCGAGCGTTAATAGAATCAGATCGGACACACAAAGTAGCGTTTTTCCCTTCTCTTCTTTTTTCTTTCTTTCCTCTCCGGCGGTGAGCAGCTAGAACAGCGTTGGGGATTTTTGACTGGAGAGCGCAAAGCCTTTGGTGGCCGGCCAATTGGAAGAGAGAAAGAGAACTCTACTCGCGTGTCCCTCTGGCGGTTCCTGTTTCTCGTCGAAGGTTCCCCACTTTTAAAAAACAGCTGCTCGATAAAACGGTGTTCCCAGAACGGCCGCTCTCCCGTTTGTCAATTACGACTCGCGACTGTCCGATCTTTGCCGAAGATAAATATCGATGGCGGTGTCCCGTGTCACAAAAGGTGACTTTATTTATATTTGCGACGTTTTGCAAAGGAGGTGCACAGCGGAAGTTATTCGGCTCGGTGAAACCTCGCGAAAGAGAATCGTCAACGATCCACTTCGAGCTCAAGTTTCAAAGAGCGTAGCTTCTACTTTCGCGACACTCAGTTCGCTTCTCTCAAAGATGTTCTTCAACGTCGTTTTGGGGGGAGGGGAGGGGGGGGGAGAGGTGAGTAAAGATACAAATTCGAAATGATTCATTCTCTTTCTATACGATTGCATACACTCTTTTTCTATGATCATGTTCCTTTCTGCAACTAAAAATCTCAACGTTTCTCTCCATCTTGAGAATCTTCCCTTCCTCTCTCTTTTCTTCTTTTATTTTCCATCTTCCCTCTGTCTAGCTATATTAACGCATTACTAATATCTACATTACTCTATTACTACTAATAACAATGATTACTAATTTATTTTAACAATGATCGATTGATCAACGTCTGTAATTACTGTGATTGCTATTTAGTAATTGGTTGCAGAAATGATTACAAAGTAATTGATCACTATGGTATCAAACATAGTTAAACCACACTGTCTTTCCTCCTCCATTTCTTTCTTTCTGTCTCCACAACTGCAACTGCATACAATATTCTACAAATACAAATTTTAATTTTTTCCTCTATCTTGAGATTCTTCCCTTTCTCTACCTTTCCTCTTTTATTTTCCATCTTCCCTCTGTCTAATTATATTAACAACAACGCATTATTAATATCTATATTATTCTATTACTATTAACAACGATTACTAATTTATTTTAACAATGATCGATTGATCAACGTCTGTAATTACTGTGATTGCTATTTAGTAATTGGTTGCAGAAATGATCACAAAGTAATTGATCACTATGGTATCAAACATAGTTAAACCACACTGTCTTTCCTCCTCCATTTCTTTCTTTCTGTCTCCACAACTGCAACTGCATACAATATTCTACAAATACAAATTTTAATTTTTTCCTCTATCTTGAGAATCTTCCCTTTCTCTACCTTTCCTCTTTTATTTTCCATCTTCCCTCTGTCTAATTATATTAACAACAACGCATTATTAATATCTATATTATTCTATTACTATTAACAACGATTACTAATTTATTTTAACAATGATCGATTGATCAACGTCTGTAATTACTGTGATTGCTATTTAGTAATTGGTTCCAGAAATGATTACAAAGTAATTGATCACTATGGTATCAAACATAGTTAAACCACACTGTCTTTCCTCCTCCATTTCTTTCTTTCTGTCTCCACAACTGCAACTGCATACAATATTCTACAAATACAAATTTTAATTTTTTCCTCTATCTTGAGAATCTTCCCTTTCTCTACCTTTCCTCTTTTATTTTCCATCTTCCCTCTGTCTAATTATATTAACAACAACGCATTACTAATATCTATATTACTCTATTACTATTAACAACGATTACTAATTTATTTTAACAATGATCGATTGATCAACGTCTGTAATTACTGTGATTGCTATTTAGTAATTGGTTGCAGAAATGATCACAAAGTAATTGATCACTATGGTATCAAACATAGTTAAACCACACTGTCTTTCCTCCTCCATTTCTTTCTTTCTGTCTCCACAACAACTGCATTACTAATATTCTATATTACTCTATTATTTTCCATCTTCCCTCTGTCTAATTATATTAACAACAACGCATTACTAATATCTATATTACTCTATTACTATTAACAACGATTACTAATTTATTTTAACAATGATCGATTGATCAACGTCTCTAATTACTGTGATTGCTATTTAGTAATTGGTTGCAGAAATGATTACAAAGTAATTGATCACTATGGTATCAAACATAGTTAAACCACACTGTCTTTCCTCCTCCATTTCTTTCTTTCTGTCTCCACAACTGCAACTGCATACAATATTCTACAAATACAAATTTTAATTTTTTCCTCTATCTTGAGATTCTTCCCTTTCTCTACCTTTCCTCTTTTATTTTCCATCTTCCCTCTGTCTAATTATATTAACAACAACGCATTATTAATATCTATATTATTCTATTACTATTAACAACGATTACTAATTTATTTTAACAATGATCGATTGATCAACGTCTGTAATTACTGTGATTGCTATTTAGTAATTGGTTCCAGAAATGATTACAAAGTAATTGATCACTATGGTATCAAACATAGTTAAACCACACTGTCTTTCCTCCTCCATTTCTTTCTTTCTGTCTCCACAACTGCAACTGCATACAATATTCTACAAATACAAATTTTAATTTTTTCCTCTATCTTGAGAATCTTCCCTTTCTCTACCTTTCCTCTTTTATTTTCCATCTTCCTTCTGTCTAATTATATTAACAACAACGCATTATTAATATCTATATTATTCTATTACTATTAACAACGATTACTAATTTATTTTAACAATGATCGATTGATCAACGTCTGTAATTACTGTGATTGCTATTTAGTAATTGGTTTGCAAAAATGATTACAAAGTAATTGATCACTATGGTATCAAACATAGTTAAATCACACTGTCTTTCCTCCTCATTGCAACTGCAAATAATCCTCTATTTCCTTTTCCACAAATACGAATTTCAAATTTCTCTCCTCTATCCTGCTTCCCTTTCCTCGTTTCTTTCTTCTGTTCTCTCATTTCTGTCTCCTTCTCCACCCACATCGTCTAATCCCAGGTGATCATCAGCTTTCCCATTCATCTTGAAACAACTTTCACCAATTTGGCCGGTCGAAGTTTCGCCAGGCCGGATCATCCGGTGAAATTTAGGTCGCCGACTCGAACCAGCACGGAACTTCGGTATTCGGTGAACGAACATCCCCCATTCGATAGCTAGTCCCCCTTCCCCGCTTCAGGTAGCTCGCGCGATTATCCGTGAATGGAGGCAGGATCACTGTGGATCGGGCTTAATCGTCGCGTCGAAACCAAGACTGCGCCACGGAGGGAGGAGGTCGTGAAACGAGACGAAAGAAAAAGTATGCGTAGGTCATTGGACTCGTATTGAAACCAGCTGTCGCAGTACGAATAAGAATATGGTCTGTATTTAAAAAGCATCAAGTTGACCTTGAAACATCCTTCACCATTACACGAATGACAAAATTGTTAATACTGCGCGAGACAACTTTTCATACTCAACAGCTTTTGTATAAACGTTTCTTTCGTAGCATCAACACGTTGGACGAAACAGCCTGTATATTGTATACGGTCACTCGTTACGGTCCGCAATCAGTTGCCAGCGCAAGGGGTTAAAAGACGGTCTTCTCTCTCGGCTCGCGTGTAGGCTCGAAGGGGAAAGAGAGCACGCGCTCATCTGGCTGTTTATTTTCCCCAGATGGGAGTGGAAAAAGAAGAAAAAAAAAAGAAAGAAGAAACGCCGACAAGTTTTTCCAGCCGAGATTTTTCAACGAGAGAGCGACGCGCTCGATCGATACGAGACAAAGGAGAACGGTGCCGAGTTGCCGATATGCTACGAGCGGGTTTCTACGTTCGACGAAGTTCCCGCCAGCGTGTTTCCCAGTCGGGGCTTTATTGTTTTTAATTAGTCCTCGACGACTCTGTCAAACCCGGACTCGATGGTTTACGGTTGTTTCGACTGCTTTTCGAGTTTGACGCTCGAGCAAAAAAAGAAAAAAGAAAAAGAAAAGAGAGAGGACCAGAGATTCCATTTGTTGAGCATTGATAAATATCCAGCTCGGGAGCGTCTGTCACAATGTTTACGTAAGATCTCGACTCGTCGTCCAGTGTCGTCGATGGTGGAAGGAGCTGGCAATAAAAGTGGCAGTGGTAGAAGGAAAAATAATTACGACGAGTCTAGTTAGAATACGTCTATCGCGACAACGAGCGCGAAAAAATACGATTTGCTCATTTGCAGTAATAATAATGTTAATACGTATTAATATCCAGACACTGAATATTGAAACTGTATACAATATTATGTAAATAAATAAACTGACATAAAATTCAATATTAGATATATAGATTCATTTAATATTATAGAGAAAGATAAAATATTGTAAAATAAAGATATTAATATTGTGAAATAAATATTTTAAAATAAAGATGTTAATTTTAACAATATAAATTTATGACATATTTTGAAATAAAGATATTAATTTTAACAATATAAATTTATGACATATTTTGAAATAAAGATATTAATTTTAACAACATAGATTTGCAACATATTTTAAAATAAAGATATTAATTTTAACAATATAAATTTATTAAATTTGAAATATGTAATTGCAATTTGTGCAATTTGTGTTATGTATTTTATTATTAGAATTTTACGAAAGAAGATCGTTCTATAGTAAGCTCTGGAAGTTTAAAAAACTTTAAAATTTCGAAACTCTTACTTTCAAAATGCGTCTAAAATGTTTAGAGCAAACTCTCCCTTTTATAAATCAGATATTTTCTTGTTCAGTCGTAGTAATATTATATATATGGAACTGTTTCGAATCAATGTGATCAAACTGTACAAAAGTCACTGTAAAGTGATTGTCTTGGCAATAGCAACGCAAAGTAAAAATGGATACGTGCATATTATTGAGATTATTAGAGAAATTCTAAATATAGTCCCCCATTTTTATTTCGGAATTATTGAAGATTTTGAAGGAACAACACATATTTTCAATGTGTTTATTTTGGATTACTATGGATCTAATAAAAGCGAATTTTGATATTCAACAGAAAAATACGAATCTTTATTTTCGAAAACGTGGCTCACTCTTGAACAAGTTGCAAAAACTCGATTTCAAAATATTAACATTGACCGATCTTTTACGGTGATCGAACTATCCTGGACTTATGCCATATTGAATATAAAGCGAGGAGGTATCGACAATCCTTCGTCACCGTGACTCGAAGGGTCTTTCCATTAAAATTTTCGACTTAGCCAAGATAAATCGTTGTTGGTTTTAGCATGGTGGCTCGTCTCCGGTTATCGATGAGCTCGGTTGATTATCCAACAGCGTTAAAAACCAGTGCAAAGTGATCGAAAATTTTTAATTATAATTTCTATAATTTTCTAATTTTCTAATTATAATTTCTATAATTTCCATAATTTTCTAATTTTCTAATTGTAATCTCTATAATTTCCATAATTTTCTAATTTCCTAATTATAATTTCTATAATATTCTAATTTCTGTAAATGCAAAGCATCCTCAGAAATTTAGATTTTAGAAACACCCCTACGTTCCTCTTGTACTATAAAGTTTTTTTTTTTTCTTTTCTAATTCAGCGTCTCTGATGGAAATTTTATGACAGTTTATGGTCGTCGGTAGTTAAGCGTACGTTTATTTGAAAACAATTCACAATACGAAAAGTCGTCGAGGAGCAGCGGCGCGTACGTATCTAGTTCGATAAGTAGTACGAGCGAACGTGTGGTCAGACAGGTAAGTGGTGTACGTACCGAGCAAACTAGCTAAGTAGAATGGGATCGTGTTTGCACGGACAACCGGCGCTTACGTACGAGAAGTGGAACGAGTATGTGATTGTTCAGACAGATAGAACACGATTGTTTCTCCAACGATAAGTGCAATAACGATGGTAAATATAACTTAATTACCAACTGAACGAGCAGAAGTAACGTTCCACCCACGCGTAAAATTACAGAGGAACGATGCTCAACGTTTACAAAGTATCGTCAAACTAAGAATTAAGAATGAATGGGACTGTAACGCCGCACAATTTAATTCTGCGAAATTTTTGACCGATGCTACGAGCATGCTACGTGACGTAATGATTGAGCGACAATTCGTCATCACATTACGAACAATTCAATTTCATGAAATTTCGATAGAAATCGTGGAAACTTTCATCCACGGTGTCCCGATATTATAAAAAGCAAAGTTAATTTAATTAACAAAACACGATAAACTGATGGAAAAAAAATTGCAAGGGTTGATCCCTTAATAAGAACGAGTAAAAATTATAAATATGTACGTACATTCCCGCGAGTCGGCGGGGATCCTCTCGTTAACCGTCGCTGGAAAAATGGCTGGACGTTGATAGCCGGCATTGTTGCCGCGTCGTGGATCATTTACATGCGAATGGGAGCCAAGGCTGACGAGTAAGGCAGCGAGCAAGGCTGATGCATATGCAATAAACGTCGTGTCTTGTACGACGGTTATTCGTCGTCGGTGATATTTGGCGGTTTATTGTCCAGAGAGAAAATAACAATTCGCGCCTCGTCGGGTCTCGGACCTCGCCTGCTACGCGAATTCTATTACCGATCGTTGGTCTTACCGGATCCAATACCGCGGATATTCAATCGTGAATTTTGGTATTTTTGAAACGTTACGACCAGAATGATTTACATTCTCACGGGGCGTGGTTAAATAAATGAAATCTCGACAAAAATCTGTCGCGCTAAGTTGCATTAAATTTTGTACAAAACGCTGAACATCTCTGGGTATTTTGTATTATTATTTTTGCACGTTGCGTTTT
Organism: Tetragonisca angustula; assembly: GCA_036937485.2. Lineage (NCBI taxonomy): Eukaryota > Metazoa > Arthropoda > Insecta > Hymenoptera > Apidae > Tetragonisca > Tetragonisca angustula. Next base: position 208,625 of record JAWNGG020000311.1, read on the forward strand.
GCAATCTGTTTGCATCTTGAAATTTCTTATAATTGTATTATATCATATGTCATAATAATAATATATAATAATATAATATCATAATAATAATTATATCATAATAATAATATATAGTATAATAATATAATCATATATATATATTTCATAATTTAATAATAATAGAGAAATACGATATTTTTGGGTATTTTATTACTTTTGCATTTTATATTATTTTTACGTTTCGATTCTGCGCGCTTTAAAATTTCATACAACTGTAATAATAACAATATACTGTACATATGTTACATTAATAACAATATAATAATGTTATATATGTCATAATAATAATATATAGTATGATAATATAATTATATATATATATACAATAATTTATAGAGAAATACGATATTTTTGGGTATTTTATTACTTTTGCATTTTATATTATTTTTACGTTTCGATTCTGCGCGCCATAAAATTTCATACAATTGTAATAATAACAATATACTGTACATATGTTACATTAATAACAATATAATAATGATATATATAATACAATTATAAGAAATTTTAATTCTTTAATTTTCCCCCTACTATTACATTTTAAGAGATTTAAGAGATTTCAGGAATTTTCGCGCGAACTCTGACATTCGAAATTCGATAAAATAGCGAGGAAAAATCGTGGAGCAAATTTTGTTTCCCTAGAATCGTTGTAAAGAAAAAGCTCGAACCTTCGCGACCATAGCAAATTCAGTTATCAAAAAAAAAAAAAAAAAAAAGAAAAAAGAAACATTTTCAATATTCCTCGTTGCGAATTTTTGAACAAAGATCCTTCGTCTTTCCATTTTAATTTCTTTTACAGAGACCCAGCTTTATACTAACAATAAGTTACGACAGTTCGAATTACCGAGTATCCAAATACTTTTGCGCAACAGTATATTGCAAATTCGAGGGAAACAGCGCGCCCTTTCGCGTTTCAACGGAGATGACAGGAGCGAGAGGCACGGAGAACACTGAATCATTTACGCCTGCCATGATATTTCTATGGACTGAACGTCAACGTCCACCTTGACTTTGCCTCGAATGACATAACAGCCGCGGAAACGCGATTGCCTTACCGCCGGATAGATTTATTGAACTTACCTGATATGAGCACCAACACTATCCACATGATCCCCACCAGGCTCTTCATCATGTCATTGTGTCACGTCCAACTCATTTCTTCTCGCCTTCGTGCACTCCGGACCCTTCAGTTCTAGCACTGGAACAGGGAGAACAGGTTGTTCGATTGAGTGCAACGATGCGCCTTGAATAAGCGTTCGCAATTAGAGCCACGGGACACGTACTTCACTTGATTCACGACCGAAGCGATTGGCGACCAATCGATATCAAATTTCTTCGCAATTCCTTGGAAAATTATTATCCGCGTTTGCGTTCCGTGCTTCGAGCGAGTAATTTCGAGACGAATTCAAATTTATTATATTAAAAAATTTACCCGGAGTACAAAACTACGATTAATGGTGTTGCTACACTATATATACTACAAATTTACCTTGGACATGTTGCTCCTTATCTCGTTTATAAAATTTCAATTAACCATTGGGTGTAAAATATGGTTGTTTACAATTATGGTTACTAGAAATTTACCTTTGAAATTTGGATTTAGAATCGTGTCAGTTTTTTTTCTCTTTTCGTCTCATTACGAAATTTTAATTCGTCTAGTAAACCGCGCGTAGAAATTCACCTTTGAAATGTAAAATTAGAATTTCTATCTCGTTATGAAATTTCAATTTGTCTAGAAACCACGTATAAAACACGACTGCCTATGGAGAGAGTCGAAATTTTGCAGTAGAATCGTGTTAGTTGCGAAAATTTCGAATTTTGCATAGAAACTATGGATAATATATGACTACTTGTGGGTGAACCTAAAAATTTAAAATTAAAAAAATCGTCGCAGTTACCTTGTCGTACAATTTCAATTCGTACAGAAAATACGGCTGCCTATGGGTATATTTAGAATTTTTAATTCAGTATATTTAGAATGTTTAGAATCCTCGAAATTAAAAATTGCATTATTTTCGTTACGAAATTTCAATTTGTCCGAAAAATAATACATAGGTACAATGTATAGATATAGGAGATAAAATTTAAACTATGTATCGTTTTTATCATTTATTAATTTCAGAGTTTCTAGAATAATTTTAGCAATTCTATAAAAATTCGGTCCTAAAAAAAAAAAAAAAAATTACGAAGAGACTGTACAAGTCAATATCGAAACATGGTCACTATTTTTGTTCTTGTGACGTGCTCGCGTTATACACACACCAGCGATTAATCTTGTTCAAGCGAATAAACGGTTCAATTTTCTTTCTCGATTAATTCTATCAACCGAGCGAACGCCACGCTTCTTGACGAACGAGAAGACACAAGACTATTTAATAGATATCCGTTATTGAATCCGTTAATCGTACCTCTGTTCCTAATAGAAAAATAATCTGGCTTCAGAGCGATCATTCTTTTTATTCATTAATCTCTCTTTGTGATACTTTTATTAAAAGTGTACATCACACTCTGCCAATGCTGCCAATGATATTTATCAAATTTTCTTTTTTTCTAAAACTAGTTACGACGAAGTTATGTGAAAAATTGTCGATATTTTCGACTTTAGTTACCATTTTGTAAAAACAAACGATCGTACGATCGAATTTATTCAGTCTCGTTTTAAAGCGTAAAGCCTCTATTTCAGCGTGTTGTCTTCTTTCTTGTTTCCCCAAAGATATTTTTCACGCGACGTAGCGAGTCGACTCGTTTAAAAAGTCGTAGCAATTAAAAAGTGTGACAATTAAATTTTAACGATCATGGTGGATCTAGCAATATTGAAAAAAATTTTTCGACATTTCTAGAAACACTTGAACTTTCATAACGACAAAAATATGTTTACATTTCTACTCTCAAGAAATCTTTGAAAAAAAGGGGGAAAATACCGATCTGTGTCGCTTCGAGATGTGACTAAAACAAATTGTTGCTCGATTTTCATTTTAAACCAGGTTGCAACAACAGTTTGAAACATCGGAGGATTTTTCATCGTCAGCGATATGGTTATGTTGCTCACCGTGGCTGACAGGTTACATCTCGAGTAATTTTCCTCCGGAGGGATTTATGCCGGTCATAAGGCCTGGCGATTACGCGATTTCGGATGCCGGGGCTGAAATTTTCGCGTCGGATCTCGTAAATCTCCCTTAGTTAGGCGAGCGGAAACGCGACGGCGTATCTCTTGAAATATCGTTGAATCTGCAACTCGGATATACATAAGCAGCTTCCACCCTTCTCCACCCCCCGACCAACCTCGCTCGAGTTGCACGCTCGAAACTTTAAAACAGGAACTCGAAAACTCTCTCGAGATTCCCAGATTCTCGTGGATTTTTCGCCGATCGAACGTGCACGGGGAAAAGGATGCAAAAGCAACGCATCCGTCTCCCCATGAAAGTTGAAACATCGATGGGAGAATGCGTTCGTGTAAGAATCAGAAAAAAAATCCAGAACGTCGATCGTCTTTGAAAATCGAGAGTGAATCTTACGTAGTTACATTTAGGAATGACCAGAGAAACCGTAGATTTTTATGCATTCTCGAACATTCGAAGGCATTGATTAAACAAACAGAATCTAAATAGGAAGTTGATTCTTTTACTGATTGGTCAGTATTATGGTAAATACTCTACTTTGGATATTTTATACATGTTTAACTATTTTTATTATGTATATTTTATATATATTCCATTCTAGCATAATAATTTTATATATATTTAACTATTTTTATGTATATTTAACTATTATTATATATATTCTATTCTAGTATAATAATTTTATATATATTTAATTGTTTTCGTGTATATATATTATATATTTTATATATATTTAACTATTTTTATATATATTCTATTCTACTACATATTTAACTATATATATATATATATATATATATATATATATATATATATATATATATATATTATATTCTACTTTGGATATCTTATGTGTATTTCTGCATATCATACACGCGTTGCGTGCATTCTTGCAGTTTGAAATTTTAATTAAACAGCGCAGAGATAGTCTAGGAATGACTGTAGTTTGAAAATTCCTTAGCGCTCTTAAATTTATTTTACTTTGACCCATTTCAGTTTTCTGAACTTTTTAATTTTAATTCACCTGTTTTTCTTTTTTTTTTCTTTTTTTACTTCTTGATACTAAGAGTATTAAGTTAAACGGAGCTGAATTTTGTACAGATTTATACAGACTTTGGCTCTTTTTATTCTTGTTATTATAAACACCTTTGATAAAAAATATAATAGCAGCGCTTATTAGTAATATTATAATAGTAGCATCTTGTTAGAACGCTTGTTAATATTAAGCAATAATAATAATAATATAAATATGATCATCGCTTGCATTTTCTAATTATCTCGTTATAAATTCGTTGTTTCATCGGCATCACGTGCAAAGTACATAAATTATACTACATAGTACAAACTGTAATACAGTATTGCAGAGAATGGCTACTAAAATTCATTTCGAATAGAAATAACTTTCGCTACAATATAACAATATAATATCATAATACAAGATTATACAAATAGTGCAAATATAATACAAAATTATAATATAAATAAATATAAATATAAATATAAAAATATAAAAATATAAAAATAAAAATATAAATAAATATATAATATAAAACAATCGTCTCTGATGATTTTCAACTCTGTAGAAACGAAAAGGGAAAACTGACGTGTTGTCAGTCACCCTGAATAAATACATTTTCAATTTCCCCTCCAAGAATTTCAGCTGAGGAAGAAGAAAGAAAGGAACAAGACTGGTTTGCTAAAATTATACAATGGGATTTGCTAAAATTCGCGAACGAACGGGCGCGTAATCGGTAATCGGTTCGCTCGATCCGTTTCAAGTTGCCGCATCGTGCCTGCGCCACGTGGACCGCAGAACTGCGGCTGCAGTTCGGTGCGTTTTGCACCGGCCGCAACATACTATAGCGTGACGCAGCGCAAGGTGCATCGCCGAGAATCCGGCTGCGCGATCACCTCGATTTTTCGCTTCCATTCACTCCGCCGCGAATAAATAATTGGACAATTCCGCGAGAAGGTTGCAATTTTTGTTACGTTTCGATTCGATCTACTCTACGACTTGGTCTACCGTGAACAAATATTATAGTTGAACAAATATTAATTGGATAAATATCAAGTGGATAAATATATTATAATTGAATAAACATTAATTGGATATATACTATTGTAGTTGAATAAATATTAATTGGATAAATATTATACTTGAATAAATATTAATTGGACACATTTTATAGTTGAATAAATATTAATTGGATAAATATTATAACTGAATAAATATTAATTGGATAAATATTAATTAGACACATTTTATAGTTGAATAAATATTAATTACATAAATATTAATTGGATAAATATTATTATTCGATAAATATCATAATTGAATAAATGTTAATTGTGTAAATATTATGATTTGATAAAAATTATAACTAAATAAATATTAATTAGATAAATATTATAATTTGTCACAATTCCATGAAAGGATTGATATTTTTGTTAAGTTTCGATAGATTTCTTGGAAAAATTGATGAAGAAATAACGGTAAAATATACTCTTAACTGACAGAATAAAAATGATCGATCACGAGAGACATGTAATGAATTAAATGATCATCATCAAACAGATCAGAAATGTTAAAAATTTAAAAAAAAAAACGTTCGAAAGTTAGAAAAATTGAATTGACTCGAAGAACATCCATTCCAAGAATAGAAGGAGATCGTAACGAAAATGAAAAGTAAAGTGGATACTCCTTAAAGAGTTTTCGATAAAATTCAAACCTCGTCGTCCTGACAAATCTGACAAACATTCTCTCCCTACGTCTGTGTGCAACGTGATTGTTTCACTCGATTTTCGGTGAACTTCGTGAGAACCCCTTTCTAGAAACGAGGGACAGAGGAGACGATGGAGATCCGAATAGGAACGAAACACGGACGAGTCGTCGGCGTACGTTAAAAAAAGCTCAGGATAGATTTCATCTTCGCGTGCGCGTAATCGTCTCCTTTGATCTTCTTTCGCGCGATAAACGCGTCTCTTCTCCGCGAGGAAAGAGGTTTCTTTAATGCAGATATTGCGACCTTAATTTCTGGACGACTCCTCCCCTCCTCGTGCGCGTTGCATGACTATTTCTAGCCGCCTGAGATTTCTAATACCAAAATTGAATTTCCAATACTGAAGATTAAATTTTCAATACTAAGACTTGCTAAAATTAAATTTAGAGTATTTATGTATATATATTTCATTTATTATTGTAATATAACTAACTATATTATACTTATATATATTTTTGATACTTTAATAAAGATTTTCAATGCTAAAAACTAAATTTTTAATATTTATATATATTACACTTATATATATTTTTGATACTTTAATAAAGATTTTCAATGCTAAAATTAAATTTTTAGTATTTATATATATTACACTTACTATTATATATATTTTTGATACTTTAACAAAGATTTTCAATGCTAAAATTAAATTTTTAGTATTTATATATATTACACTTACTATTATATATATTTTTGATACTTTAACAAAGATTTTCAATGCTAAAATTAAATTTTTAGTATTTATATATATTACACTTACTATTATATATATTTTTGATACTTTAACAAAGATTTTCAATGCCAAAACTAAATTTTTAGTATTTATATATATTACACTCACTATTATACTTACTATATCATACTTATATATATTTTTAATACTTTAATGAAGATTTTCAATGCTAGTGTTAAAATTAAATTTTTTAACTAAGATTTTCAATGCTAAAGCAAAAAAAGAAAGGAGGAAAACAGCAGAAGTCGAGCATGTCTGCTCGTTCCGCCATATAATCTTCCCTGTTATGAGAGACGATTATGGGAGACGAGCTGTTAAAGCTTGTGTTCGCTCGAAACGTTGAAAACCGCTGGGGGAATTGTCTGTTTGTCTGGGCTGAAAGTCGTTGACGGTAATTGTTCAGTCGCGGAATGATCCCTATAAAGTAACTAAAAGCGGCTAGTTGCGGACGACACGTAGTTACCATCGTTAATGCTTGCAACCCCTGCCGGTGAATGGTCCCTCTGCTATGGGCAGGGAAAGTTTACAACTTCCGTCTATTAAGACACGTACCGCCGCCACGCGGAACGATTTATTCGATTTATTCGAGGGAAAACTCGTAACTCGAGCATATCTCGTTAGTATTGTCACTTTTATACAAACAACGTTAGCGATTCTTGTATAAACAGTGTCAGTGATTTGAATAGCAATGCTTATAAAATACTACGATGTGTAATATAAAATTACAGGATGGACCAAAAAGTTTCTTCTCGCCGATTTTTTTTTTAACAGAACATCAAAACACAAGAGAAATAATAATAATAAGAATAATAGAAAGTGATTTTTTTTTTGCCCACCCTGTATCAAAGATTATAAAGAAATGAACAATTGACAGTTCCCATATAACCAGTACTAGCAGTTTTAATGTAAAACTATGATATGTAATATAAAATAGTAGATGTTATAATAAATAATAAAAACAATAAATATAGTAGTATTGATACCTGTAATAATAATGTACATATATAAAATAATACAACACATAATACAAATTAACAAATGTAAATAATAAATAATAAATAATTGACAACTTCGTATAACTAGTATTAGTAATTTTAATAATAATATATACGAAATAATGTGATATGTAATATAAAGGTAGTCAGTATACAATTCTAATAATAATAATATATACAAAATAATATAATATATATACTGATATAAATGTTATGAATATACATACATATATTAGTAATTCTCTATTGGGTACATAAAAATATTATTATAATAATACAAGTATCAGATAATATAAGTATAGCAATAAATAGTATTGCATTATAATACTATAAGTATCAGTACAATAATACACGTATAAATACTATTATAAAAATACAAGTAATCATCCTTGTATAAATAACATTACTAGCTCTCTACTTAACACTACATTTTTTGTTCCAAACTTGTAATATTTTCTCAGTTTTAAGTATATTTCAGACAAAATAGGCAAAACATAATGATAAACTTATTACTTCTCAATCATTTCTATCCGGTGATGTCGTACGAAAAGAGTTCAAAGGAAAAAGAAAGCGACGAATGATTGTATATTTGGTTTGGTCACTCGTTATGGTCCGCAATCCAGTTGCCAGCGCAAGCGGTTGATTTTGAAGACGAGGAATTTTCGTCGACGACACGATCAATCTCTCGAAACGAATTCACTCTCGAGGGAAAAACAATGGTCAGAAGAATCTCGGGGAAATCTTCACCTCCTCTGTCTTATTTCCATCGTTGTTATTTTTCCGGCTGTGTCTCGAGCAGCCAGCAGTTGTTCCCATTTTCTTCTCTGCCTCAACGTTGCAGACGTCGCTGCTTGCGGACAGACGCCACTGTTTATGGTAATTAGCCGTTCCAATTCGTTTCGCTGGAAACGGGCGATCTTAACCAGGCAAGCGTAATCTTATTTATTAGGTCAGTTACGGTCTGTTTGTCGGTAAGAGCGCGTGGAGACACGGCTCGTTGGAACATCCACGACGGCTGTTTTTTGTTCTGTTCTAATGCGTCTTTTTTAATTAGCCCGTTGGCTGGTCATATCATTTTACATACTGTGAGAATTCACATTTTTGCGAGATAAATAATTTAAGAAGATAAGAATCATCTCATCAAACGCATTGGCGAGTGCATCTTGGATATTTTATTAAATGCAATTGAGAAAAGATGCTCGACTTCGAAGAAATTGTAATAACACAATGATTAACAATGACTGACACTTGTTGACGAATTGTTGAACAAATATGAAGTTACTGTTTCCTTTACAACATTTATGTCAATTGATATTTAGACAAATCTTTGGTTGTTCGAACAATCTAACTAAAAAGTATTTACCATTTTGTTAGAAATAATTCAATACTTTATTACCGTGTGTTCGAGCCACTCTATTATCAATCAAGCAAGCAGATTCCAAGTAAAATTTCACCAATCTATGCCAAATGTGGCAATTTGACGAGAAAGTCACAGTTCCAATTAACGATCGCTCGAAGATAAGACGAACCCGGAGTGGAAACACAATTAATCTTCATCAATTCTCCCGTCGATATGCCACGAAGATCGCAAAGGATCGCGCCTTAATTTTCCAGTTATGAATCAGGGGCTCGTGCACGTCGATCGCGAATTATTCGAGATCCATTCAACTAAAAGCGGTTCCCCCGTCCGCGCTATTAACTCGTTCACACAACGATTCACAGAACCGATTCAACACGGCGTCGTTGCACCTTTGTATCACGCGGCGATGAATGCGTTTCCGACGCCGAGGATCGCGGGCAACTTGTTGCTGAATAAATCCACCGGCTTGCTTCATTAATTTTAATACGCCCTCTCTACGAACCCGCTGGCCATTTTCATCCGCCTCCTATTTATTCGTTCGGCGATGTTCGAACGAAAATTTCGATTATTTAAGTTTTATCTGAAAAAGTTCCTCAATTATTTTTATAAACAATATGACATATGAAACGCACGACTGTACAGTGAAATTTGCATAGGGGCAGTCAACTAAAATGTTATGGAAAGCAAAAATATTTCCTTTATCACTAATTACATCGAATATCATATTCTATTCTATGCTGCAAATTTTTGCATTGTTGCGAACGTCAGTTTCATTCCATCTCTGTTACTGAGAGAATATCGCAATTTTGGGAGAGAAATTTCTCGCCTTAGCGTTTCTTTAGTTTCTGTATTATTATTACTGAGAGAATATCGCGATTTTGGGAGAGAAATTTCTCGCCTTAGCGTTTCTTTCGTTTCTGTATTATTATTACTGAGAGAATGTCGCAATTTTGGGAGAGAAATTTCTCGCCTTAGCGTTTCTTTAGTTTCTGTATTATTATTACTGAGAGAATATCGCAATTTTGAAAGAGAAATTTCTCGCCTTAGCGTTTCTTTAATTTCTGTATTATTATTACTGAGAGAATATCGCAATTTTGGGAGAGAAATTTCTCGCCTTAACGTTTTTTTCGTTTCTGTATTATTATTACTGAGAGAATATCGCAATTGTGGGAGAGAAATTCTCGCCTTAGCGTTTCTTTAGTTTCTGTATTATTATTACTGAGAGAATATCGCAATTTTGGGAGAGAAATTTCTCGCCTTAGCGTTTCTTTAGTTTCTGTATTATTATTACTGAGAGAATGTCGCGATTTTGGGAGAGAAATTTCTCGCCTTAGCGTTTCTTTAATTTCTGTATTATTATTACTGAGAGAATATCGCAATTTTGGGAGAAAAATTTCTCGCCTTAGCGTTTCTTTCGTTTCTGTATTATTATTACTGAGAGAATGTCGCGATTTTGGGAGAGAAATTTCTCGCCTTAGCGTTTCTTTAGTTTCTGTATTATTATTACTGAGAGAATATCGCAATTTTGGGAGAGAAATTCTCGCCTTAGCGTTTCTTTAGTTTCTGTATTATTATTACTGAGAGAATGTCGCGATTTTGGGAGAGAAATTTCTCGCCTTAGCGTTTCTTTCGTTTCTGTATTATTATTACTGAGAGAATATCGCAATTTTGGGAGAGAAATTTCTCGCCTTAGCGTTTCTTTAGTTTCTGTATTATTATTACTGAGAGAATATCGCAATTTTGAAAGAGAAATTTCTCGCCTTAGCGTTTCTTTCGTTTCTGTATTATTATTACTGAGAGAATGTCGCGATTTTGAAAGAGAAATTTCTCGCCTTAGCGTTTCTTTCGTTTCTGTATTATTATTACTGAGAGAATATCGCAATTTTGGGAGAGAAATTTCTCGCCTTAGCGTTTCTTTAGTTTCTGTATTATTATTACTGAGAGAATGTCGCGATTTTGGGAGAGAAATTCTCGCCTTAGCGTTTCTTTAGTTTCTGTATTATTATTACTGAGAGAATATCGCAATTTTGGGAGAGAAATTTCTCGCCTTAGCGTTTCTTTAATTTCTGTATTATTATTACTGAGAGAATATCGCGATTTTGAGAGAGAAATTTCTCGCCTTAGCGTTTCTTTCGTTCCTGTATTATTATTACTGAGAGAATATCGCAATTTTGGGTGAGAAAAAAATTCTCGACGCGTCATTCCAGCGCAAGAGGTTAAAAAGCACGAGTGGCCCCCACCGAGCAGCTTGTAATCACGACGACCTAAACCGAGCATCGACAAGTTGCGGTCGATAACCTTTTCTTTTTCTCTCTCTCTCCCTTCTCCCTCTCGTGGACACTGATGGATGAAGGACTTGGGAGCCTAGGTAATAAATCATCGTGGATCGGCCGGTGAATCGACCGATCTCGATGATAAGACGATCCTCCTCCTCCGTCTGTGGTTTCCTCGATTGTCATACAAATTCAGCGTGCGATCTTGCACGCTGCATGGCAATTGCACGGGATTATATGTGTTCGAGAGATACCACAGACGGGATATTTCACGTTCCCTCTTCCACATTAGGTTCTCGCTCTGCTTCCACTCGCGTCCGCCTGTCGCGGCGCATTTGCAAGTTTGATTTACAACGTCCGTCCTGACGTTGACTGGCAAAAGTCTGTTTACACAGTGTCGGAGAAAAGTCTCCGAAGAGGAGGACGAGTGTTGTTAGGAGACTGAGCAGACAGCGGGAAGAACAATTCAGGGCAAGAGGATTGCTTCGTCCGGGTTTGCTTAGCCTGACACGAAGTCGGGCAAAAATTCCCTCGAAACAGAGATCGAGAAATTAACAATATGATTTTTCCATTTTAAAATTTCCGCTCATTTTTTTCTTTTTTCTTTTTATCTGGAGAACAACTTGAGAAAAGTGACTTCATCTCGAAGTCGGACGCATCCTTTACGCGAGTTGACTCGTTGGAGTGAAATAATCTGAAGACAAGTAATATTAATAGAGGGCGAAGTTTATGGAATAAAATTGGAAACTATCGGGAAAATTGTTTGAAGAAACAGGTAGAAAATACGAAACGAGACAAGATGGTTGTTTTTGTGATTAAACAATTTGGACGGAGGTCGTTTCTCTGTTCAAACAAACTAACTAATTCAAATAAACTAGGATTATTTCATTTCAAGATAAGCGTCGGGTTAAATAAATCGCGCGTGTCATTTAAATGATCATTTTGAAAATTTTATGCCCGAGGATTGTGTAAAGTGTCAATATACGAACAATCATATTATAAAATTATTTTAATATCACACGTGTAATTGTATTCGAAGACTCTAAGATAAAATTTTATGGGACAAAAAATTCTGACGCCATATGTATAACGTAATTTTAACATTAAAAAATTAAAAATTTCATACTTTAATACATCACAACGTATATACTGGTTGCATTAACATAATTTAACAACGAAGTATACTCGAAAAATTTTCCGAGATCTGCACGATGAAATTTATGGGACATAACCAGCGTGATATTCCTTTCAGATAAAACTGCAAACTCTAGATGAAAATTGGCAATCATGACGGATGTTCTTTCGCTGTTCGATTACGAATTCCTCGCGATTCAAGCGCGGAAATTGCTGAATTATGCGAGCTAATGAATAGGAAGAATCGCGATCGATCCTGATTGGATAAGTTCTTTCATTAAAGATACTAAGTTTTTGGACCAGCGAATTTTAAGAGAAGCTCGAGTGATCGATCGTTATTTGTCGATACTCGATTCTTCTTTCCGCGATGGCGTCTTTCACAGGGGAATAATTAAATGGCCATTTGATCAAGTTTTCCCTGAATTTTAATTAAACGCCAGCGTCGCTTGAACGTTGAACTGACATCGACGATTATTGACAATTGTTTTCTTCCAATCTCACACAACCGAATATTCGTCTTATCCTTTTAAATAGTTGGCTGTCTTATTTACCACATTCTTGTTATTTTTGTTTATATTTTTCATTTAGAGTGAGTTGCCCTAATAATGGAACAAACGATATTAAAAAATTTTATTTCGTTACATTGAGCAACCAATATTACTTCATTCATAAATTACTTTTTTAGAAAATAAATTTTATTTTATAAAAATAAAAAAAGGCACACAATACTTTCTGTTCAAACTTTTTTAAAAATATGAATTTACGTACAAAATGATAAAAAATCAAAGTGTGTTTCGGTATTAAAAAAAGAAAAAGAATAAAGTAACTAAAGTAGCAGCACATTATTATTAACACTCAACTTTAATTCAATTTATATCGAATTGACGAACAGAAATAAATTTTTCTTTCGCTGAATCGAAGCATCGGATTTTTATGAATTTACGAGAATTCCGAGCGAGGAAAACTGTACACTGAATGCACACAGTACACTAACTGTGAACACAGGAGAACATATGAAACGTCCAAAGTACATACAGTGTTTTCCATTCAATTCAATCGTTGTTACATTTTTTTTTTCTTTTTAATTAAATTCTCAACAACCGTGAGCAACAAAATAAAATGCACTGATTAATCGCGATTGAAGATTATTGGAAAAATTATTAATTTCTATCAATCGTCAATCGTATTAATTTTTATAAATCAATCGTTTATTGATTTTTCCCCCCGACTCTGCTTCTCTGTAAGTTCTTCACGTACTTGCTGATCGAAACAAATCTGAAGTTGAAGCAAACGTACGTAAACTGATTGTACAATACTTATCGCCAACAGATAACGATGTCAGGATTCTTTAATTTTCCTTAAATTCATAAATTCTTAAATTAAAATATTCAACATAAATATCCTACTATTCATTCTATAATTAATGTAAACAATATTGTAAATAAAATTATATTTAGTATATAATAAAAATTTATATATTTCATCATATAAAGGTAATTTCAGTATCAAAACTCGAAAATAATAATCGAATTAAAAAAAAAAGGTATTGGAAATGGTAATATAAATTTTGAAATTGGATTAAATCCAAATGGAATTTTTTTTCTATATTAATTTTTATATTTATTGAAAAAAATGTGTTTAAATTAAAAATAATTATTGAAATTAACATAATAGGTAAAAACATTCGCGGATATTATTCCACATTTCACAGTGGCTTCGCTTTCAATTTCTCGCGTTTGTTTCCATTTGCAGTTTCACAGATCTCGCAGGAATTCACCGAAAAAGCCGAAGGAATCACGCTGGCCTCCATCCTCTTGCCAATATTCCCTCGTCACTGGCTTTGCCAAAAGAGTAAAACCCTGTTTCAAACCATCATTCCGCAACACGTTCGCGAAAGACAACAGCCACTTCAACGGAGCCTCGTTAAATTCGTACCATACCAGCGCCGCGCCACTAGCTCTTCCTCGCCAATACTCAGCCACGCGGCTTTGACTCTCCACCACCGTGGAAATCCAATTTTACGAATGACAAGTGGAAGATAAGTGGCCGATAAGACCGCTGGATACAAAGCTACGGCGGGATACAAAGACGCGTAAGAAGACAGAGTGCAACGTAAGAAGATAGAGATTCAAGGGGATTTCTTGCAAGTGTCAGTCTCACTTATATTATGCGTTACGGCCGTCACATACGTTGAAATCGTGCATCGAACTTCTAGGTTTCACGATGGATGTACGTAGCTCATGTCAGCATCGGTGATTGACTCTAATGAAGTCTAGAAGTCGATGTATCGGCATTGTCGCGTGTTTCAACGTGTGTACAGACCTTTACAGTCAGCCTGAGAGTTTAGAGCGGAGCAGGCTAACTGGCGGCCGTTGCCCCCACTTTTCTCACAGCGCTACCCCCTCCACTGCGTCGATCCCCTCCCCACCACGTTCCCTCGTCGTGCATGACCCCCACTCTCTCAGTCTGTTGATGTTCCTAGCGAGCAAGTGAAGAGATTTGAAGAAACAGAAATACAAACACAATAATGCAAAATATACGAAGAGAATTAGAAATTATCACTATACCGATACGATATAATTGAGAAACTGTTTGAAAAAAAGAAACAGGTGAAAAATAGAAACGTGTAATGTAAAATAAGAAATTGTTTCGTCTCGTCACCAAATTAATTAATTAATTTAATTTAAAGAAAATAATCACGCAGGATTATTTCAAGATTTCAACATCAAGTCAAATAGGACGACATTTAAATAATAATTTTTTCTGTTTCCATGGTACAACATAATATTTTCGAAAACTTGGATATTCCACTTCGTAGGTGAAACGAGGAAATTTCGCGTGGCAGTCAAACGTGTTACATGTACAGCAGAATTTCGATTATCCGGCATACTCGGTACCGAGGCAGCGTCGGATAATCAAATATGCCGGGTAATTGGATTACACTCACGGAGCGATAAAAACGAAGGAAATAATTTAAAAAACGACCATGCGTAACACGTACAGAAATGCAATTTCTTAACAAAAATAAAACGATGTAGAATATATGAATTAGGTTTATATATATATAAAATATAATATTAGGTTTCTATTTTATTTTACGTTTGTTATATATATAATATTAGGTTTACATGTAGTATAAACGTAATTGATGTTAATTTAATTTTCTTTTTTTACATTTAAATATAATTCTCGACAATTAATCGCCACGATTCACAAGCAATTGATATTTATATTCTACGTATATCGTAATAGAAATTATATTAATTATTATTACACGTTATATATTACGATTACAATAATATTTGTTACTGGATTTGCAATGATGTTTATACTCACAAATTCTTAAAATTCAATTTACTTTAATTTTCCATTGACTTTCCAGCCCTGAATAATAACGACACTACGAATAATCGATATTTATTCGCTTCCAACGCAGAAATAACATTCGCAGCGCACGACCTCTTCGATCTTCACGTCCACTGTTCCCAGCCTCCTTTCTACGAACGCGCATTTAAACTCGTTAAACGAAAACATCGTCTGAAACACGTAACCTCTAAAAAGCAACCGTCTGAAAAAAAAAAGAAAACCGTCGAGAAATAAAAATTCGCCGTTCATTGTCGCCTATGCCACGTTGGAATCACGGCGCGCCGAGCCTCGGTAAATTCATTCGGTTTATCTTCCCCTGTTAACGCTCCGTGTAGCGGAAAAAATACTGGAAACGACTGCAATTATCTCTGTTTTTAAATACACCGCCGCGAAAGCCTCCGGATTCTGGCAATTTCTGCGAGAAATCTCGTCTGTCGAAATTTCTCGTGAAATTCCACAGAGACACAATTCTCGTCGTAATCGGAGACGACACAATCGAGATCTTCCAAGTTTTCGTGGCTCAGAAAGTATTAAATTCCCGAAATTTAAAAATACCAATAATAACAATTACTAATAAAAATAACTGACAATAATAATGATAATATTCCTCGAGTGCTCGAGCTAACAGAATAATTCATTCGAGAACGATTTTGAATTTTATTGACGAGCAAATATTCGCTGCAGTCAGACAAGAGTATTTCTAAATTTTCTATTTTTCTTGTAACATATAGTGAGGAGCATGAGAAATTGTCGACAATTTAAAAAATTTGATAACTTTGTATGAAAGTATAATAAAGAATTTCACTTTAAAGCCTAAAGTGTGCGTTTTCACAGTCTTGAGTTTGTTTTTGCCAAGGGAGACGTTGCAACTATTTGTGCAGCGACCATTTCTCTCTCGAGAAATTACAAAATTTCAAAGAATTTTCTCTAAAGACGGTAAGAAAATTTTTCTCGATTCGATTCGATCTACCATGGTCATGAATTGGACTGAAATCCTTTTGAAACCTTTGCTGCACGATTTTTTCCCCCCATCATTTTATCAAATTTTGAACATTAGGATGTTGATACTTCTTGAACATTTGCTCGCTTCAAATTCTAATTCAGCGTTTGATAAAATGCTGAAAAAAAGAAAACTTAAAGCTGCAAATACTTCAATCTCCAAAATCATTACGAATTTAAACGTGAGAAACTCTTCTCGGTATTTTTAGAAACTTTTTAAACATAATTTCATCAATGATAAGTACACTTTCTTTCCATTGTGACTGACGAAGTATCGTCTGAAGAAAACTTTGATCTCAGGTTTGTCAAAGGCAGAGATTCTACGCTTTTTATATATTTATTAATTATTTGTAATTTGTAAATTTATATAATTATATATATAATAATATATAATTATTCGTACGTCACGTAGTAATATATAATTATTTGTATATACATTATATATAATTATTTGTAATTTGTAAATTTATATAATTATATATATAATAATATATAATTATTCGTACGTCACGTAGTAATATATAATTATTTGTAATTTGTAAATTTATATAATTTTATATATAATCATATATAACAAGATCGAGCCAGTTGTTTCGTACGATTTTCTTCTACAAAAATTATTCGTCGATAACTTTTTCATTTACTTGTTGTCGGTTTGGCTCACGTAGAAGACGACAGAGAACATCTTCTCCGCAGAGAACAGACGTTTTCGTTCGGTCAAGCGTGTTTTACGAGCGGACTTCCGGTCTACAAGCCGCAGCCTGTGTAAACAGCTCGACACGTTCGAGAAAAGCTGGTTCATGCAGTATCCAAGTATCCATCATGGCCGGAGGCAGACGCCACGGAAACACGTGCCGCATCCATTTGCCTCATGGAAAATTAATTATCATCCGTTGCGCCGGCGCTCGCCTCGTGTCCTCTCGAATTTGAAAATTTCTGCCCGGATGCGAGCTTTCTTTTCCCTCCCCAAACGCGGCAGGAGCCTGTTCTTTTCGAAATATTGGACACAAAACGCGAACAGATCACGGTTTTGAACATGAAATGTCTGTCCGCGCTTCTAAAAATCAAGGATTCACGACCGTTGCAATAAAAAATATGCAGAATAATCATTATTTTTTTTTTTTTTATTTCATTGGAGCGACTATTTATGACTAAAGCTATTTTTGATTTGCAGATCTCTGATAACACACTAAAATATAATTTGTAATATGTAATAATACTTTGATAATACACTGAAATATAATAGATATAATATATAATAAAACTCTGATAATACACTGAAATATAATAGATATAATATGCAATAATACCCTAATAATGCACTGAAATATAATAGATATAATATATAAAACTCTGATAATGCACTGAAATATAATAGATATAATATATAATAAAACTCTGATAATGCACTGAAATATAATAGATATAATATATAATAAAACTCTGATAATGCACTGAAATATAATATATATAATATATAAATAAAATATATGTCATATATAAATAAATAAATAAAATATAATACATATATAAATAAATAAAATATAATACATATATAAATAAATAAAATATAATACATATATAAATAAATAAAATATAATACATATATAAATATATAATAAAATATATAAATAAAATATAATACAGTAAAATATCCTAATACCTAAAACACCCAAAATACCTAAAATACTGTGACGAGTATTCACAAGTTTCACAGCGACCCGATCCTGCTCTGAAGTCAACTCTGTTTCTCCTTCCGCTTTCCGGTTAAACGCTCGCTCGTTAACCAGCATCCGTAGTTACGCGACACTTGATCAAGTCTAATAGCCTTCCGCCGACTGTTTCGCCCTTGTTGGAACCATAAGCGCGCACATTCCACAGCCGTGGAAGACACAAGATAAAGAAGCGTGATCCAAGACAGTCGGGAGGAGGGATACAGTGGCAAATTTCCAAAGGAAACGCGTCCTAGGCCGCATGTGTGTCACGCAGGTTGAAAGATGATCGTCCAAGTGCCCGCCATCCAACGATGCAGAAATCTGTTCAACCGTAGCGGACGCGATAACCACGATCCCGCGATAAGAAGAAAATCCTGTCTCGCACGGGTTGATGGGTGAACATTGTCCCGAAGGCACGTTCTTTTCGTCGCTCGACGTTCAGATGCTTCGATCTCGGTTTCGTTCCGACGCCTCCTCGATCGTCTTTGCTTTTTTTATTAATCTTTTATTAGCTACTCTTATTGATACATACTAGATTTTTTTCTTCTTTTTTTTTTTAACCATATAAGAGATTTTTTTTTCTCTTTTTCTCGGTGCACGAATGAAAAAGGCAAACTTAGTGATGAAATGACAAATTTATACCGGCTCTCCCTTTTGTCGTAATTATATTCTTCGAAGGGTTCTCACGACTCGTGAAACTGGGAAATCGGTGAAAAATGAAATATTAAGTAAATTGATATCGTTAGTGTTATTTCGAAAAGTCATCGTCCATGTTGAAGATGACTGTTTTGAAAATCTAGAAATCCAGAAAATTAAATAGCCCATAAATGTTAGATATAGATAGCGATTCTTTTTTCTAAATTTCTGCAAATTTATTTTATTTTATTTTAAATATATAATTATATATATTAATATATTAAATAAATAATATATATATATTATTTTAAATATATAATTATAGATGTTAATATATTAAATATATATTATACATAGATTATTTTAAATATACAATTATATATATTAATATATTAAATATATTATTTATATATTTATATATAACTTTATTCCAGCAAATTTGAATCGCAAGTCCCGGAACAGCCCCAAGAAAATAATCCTATAATTCTCTGAAAATAATTCTACAATTCTATTATTTCGACGTTCCAATGATTCGCTAAAATTCGGTAAAAATTCGTCTCTCAAGCCGCCTCTTCCGTTTCTTTCGTAAACTTTCCCTTTATCGCGGTTCGAAGGCGGATTTCCGAGGTAGTCGATGGAAAATGAATTTCATTCAACCCGGCTGTCCATCCATTTATTTGTCCATTAGACGCAGCGACGAAAAGCGCGCCCCTGCAAGTCACACTCGCCTCACTCTACCCCCCAGGATTTACGATTTTTCCGTAAATTGAGTTCCGAGCCGATGGACGGTGCGCCGCGACAGATCGTCCGGGATGGAAATGGAAATGTCGATGAGAAATACTGGGCGGGATCACCCCTCAAAACTGGAAACAAACGCGACATCCTGTCGTCGTCCATCGACATCAAGGGATCACACAGTTTCTTTCTTATAAAAAAAGAAAAACGACAGCCCGTTCGCCGAATTTTTCTTTATTTTTGAAGATACGAAAGCATGAAAGATGTTTTCAAAAATGTGGAAAAATTTTAACAAAGAAATTGTTTGGTACAGAGAGGAGTATCATAGTGTGGTATAGTGACAGTTTCTTTGGTAGGTGGATGGGTTCAAAGTCGTTTTACTTTTTCAAATGGGAACGATACTTCTTTTTTTTTTTTACTGTTTCGTTACTCGACATTCGCTATGAGAAATGTATGTATTGACGTTTGTTTAATTTGGTTCTACGTATTATATATTTCGACCACTCTATGTGTACATTCTGCACGGAAAATCACATTCGCGAAACGTGTGTTGAACAAATTGATTCCCCGGTCTGTTTTGAAAACGAATTTGAAAAATTCACTTGACACTGGAAGTGATCAAATCGAAGTGATCAACACTATCGAAGTGATCAAAATGACAAATTCATAATTTTTTTTTAAACATTACATATGCAACATAGCGTATTTTTAGTTCAAATGATTTTTTATAAAATACACGAATGAAAGGTTGTGTATTTTATTATATTTCCATTTTTTCACTTTGACATCTCCGATGAAAATTCTATGCTTCAGTCCTTGGTAGTTTCAGTGTTAAAAAGAGAAATAGAATAAAATCCACGTTTGTCTCGAAAATAATTTTCATCGTTTCTTTTATTCTCGGCAACTTTTACAGAAAGATGATTTTGACTGAAAAGAAAGTGCAAAGAAAGCGGATTTTTCATTTTATATCGCAAATTGTTCCCCAATTGACACGATGAAAAAATAAAAAAAAGAAAAGAAAGGAATTCGTTTCGTCGGGTCTCGAGTACGTCGATAATTACTGTCGATGTTATCTTTGCTGAAAATTGGACGAGGCATCGCGGAAGAAAAACACGCTGCTTCTCGGCAAACCGGAGAAACTTCGCGGAAAACTCGGGAAGGAACGAGGAATCGAATCAATGCGCGGTAATTCCATCAGGCACTCTTTCCTCGCTGTTCTCCTTCGAGATTCGTGAAACTGAGATGCCGAAGTTAAATGGAAGTTCTTTCACGTTAATTAAACGCTATACATTCGCACGGGCAAACGATAATAATAATTTTAAAAAAATTACCTACGATCACTGCAAATATACGTTTGCTCGATTTAATTTCGTTTTCGCAGGAATAAATTTAGATTTTTAGAATTCTGGTTAATTTTGTTGGGTTGCTACGCGTTTGTAGAAAATTTGAGACGTGTAAAATTGCACGTAACACGAGATACATAATATAATATAATACTCAGTATGTCAAAATCAAAATCGTCTTTGTTCCTTCGAAGAGATTCAAAATTTTCAAAGTGTTCCTGTTCAATTCTACAAAATTACTTCGAACTACGGAAATTTTTCGCAATAAAATTATTGTCTAGAGTCTGTGGAGTTCTGGCGCGAAATACGAGATCCAGAAAGATTAATAATAGTAAATAAATATAAAAAAATTTTGTTTAAATTAAATATTAATATTAAATAAATATAAATTAAATATTATAATAATATACAATATATAATAATTATTATATAATATAATTTAAATATATAATATATACTATATAATAGTTATATAATAATATAATATATAATATGTAGAATAATTATATAATAATATAATATATAATATATAATAATTATATAATAATATAATATATAATATACAATAATTATAATATAACATAATATTCAAACAAAGTTGCATAACGTTTCAGTTGCAAACAAACGAAATTAACAGCTGAAGTTTGACTTTCTATTCTATTCAATTTCTACCTATTTCAAGAAAATCATCTGAAATCGTCAGAACTTAGGATCGATCCTCGTCTCTCATCTGCAACGTTCTTACCATCGTCCTCGCCAAAAATCCAGCCAGCAAAGCCTTTGAAGAGTTCAAAGTGCTCGGGGGAGAGGGGGGGAGGGGGGGAGGGGTTAGCCCCCATCAATGTTATCGATGGACGTTGCTCCATCGAGTATAGACTGAATCGAAGAAATTTCCGAGAGCTACGAAGCGATAGAGACAGCCGAACGGTGGATGTTTAATTTTCCATGAGCTGAGCCGATAGTTCGAATCGATTCCATCGAGGAAGAGCGGATTCTCTCGCGGAATCGGCAACGATCGGTTGGCCGGTTGGACCGATACGTCGAGATTCCCACGGAGTATCACTATGTCTCGTCGGCTGATATTCAATTATCTATAAAGGAGAAAATTTCGTCTCTGTTTCGCGTGATTTTCAACAATTCTCACGTCTTTCCTTCAATCTTTCCTTGCCCTTTTCTCTTCTTTGCGCTTTTTCGATTCATCCCTGAAGCGATTCTTACCAGAATTCAATGAGTAATTAATATTCAATAAAATGCAATTAATGTTCGATAAAATGCTCAATAAAAATAATTAATGTTCAATAAAATGCTCAATAAAAATAATTAATGTTCAATAAAAGTAATTAATATTCGATAAAGTGCTCAATAAAAATAATTAATGTTCAATAAAATGCTCAATAAAAATAATTGATGTTGAATAAAATGCTCAATAAAAGTAATTAATATTCAATAAAATACTCAATAAAAATAATTAATATTCAATAAAAAATTAATTTCACGATCAACAACTGGATTTTTTCATTGTTCTTTCAATCGGAATTCGACGGTTACGTTCCAACTTTTTTTATTTTTTGATCAGAAAGGAACTTCTACTTTAGTCACTTCATAGCCATTTCGAAGCTCCCGTTTTTAAAAACGTGCTTTACCTAGGACTATATAATTCCCACAACTTTCATTAATTTCGTTAAAAAAAAAAAA
>JAWNGG020000311.1:231588-322498 GCA_036937485.2 Tetragonisca angustula
TTTCCCAAGCCGGATTGCCCCTTTAATACTCGTCAATTCAACGATCCGTTTCTTCGTTATACGAACAAAACAGCGCCGAGTTCGCAGAGTCGCGCGGAATCGTTAAAATTTTCAATTTTGCCCGGTGAAACAAAGGTTGCCTGTCGGCCAGTTGCTGTGCCAGTTTACAAAGCGAAACCGGACCCCTGCATTATGGATTAGGGAAACGGCTACAAGTGCAAGCGCAAATATTGCCCGGTGAAATGGCGATCGGACGATATGCACAGAGAGAGAGTAAAAGAGAGAGAGAGAAAGAGAAAAAGAGAAAGGGGCGAGGTGTCGCTAAGGAGGCGGTGGTAAAAACACGACGACGACGGCGGCGGCGGCGGCGGCGGCGGCCCCGAAGGAAGGATGAAGGGAAAAGGTAAGGTAGGAACGGTCGGTCGGTCGGTCGGTTTGCAAGTAGGTCGCATCTCACGGCTCAATATCACCGAATACTCTTTTGTGTCCTCTTCTAAATTGGGTTACGAGGGTGCCGCAACCGTTAGCTGCCGGCTTCTTCTTGCATTCGAGCCGCGCCGCTCTCCCGGAGAATTTCAATACGCCAATTTTTCCCTTAGACTCGTCCCCGGCCCTTGTGTACATTGTCTTTTCGCCTCCCTTGCGGATCTCACCATCGTTCGAATCCGATCCCTTTGAACGTCGTTCTAGCTCGAACGTTAGAACATTCTACAGTGATTATACTGTAGTATACGTTAATATACTATACTAGTAAACGTTAGAAAATTCTACAGAAATTACGTAGAAAACTCCAATCGTAATTATTCTTTAACATACGTCTCCGATCTAACGACAGAGTTGTTTTGTTAGATTAATCGTTAATGTTTGCAACATTGTGTGCAATTCTTTTATTATACACATGCACGGGGAAGAATGTAAGTCTTCTTTTGAGAAATGGTTCTTTTATATACAATTTTCATGGATATTTACATAGAAAAGTCGGGTCATGGGTAACTGATACTTTAACTTAGGATTGAGTACATTACATACGTGACCGATAGTACTAACACTCAGATTTTCGTTCTATTATTATACAAATACTATGCATATACTGTCATATTATCGTGTCTTTTATATGTATATTACGCCGTTTGCGTTGGCAACTGGTTTGCGGACCATAACGAGTGACAATAAATTCGTCGCTTTCCTTCGATTCTCGACGTGTGTGGCACGTCGTTTCAGCGCAAGAGGTTAATACACAGAACAAAACTCTAAAAATTACGCGACTTATCACAAAGTGACTCATCTATAACTATAATATTACCACAAAGCTCTAAAATTACGCGAGTTATCCCAAAGTGACTCGTCTACAACCATAATATTACCACAAAGCTCTAAAATTACGCGAATTATCCCAAAGTGACTCGTCTATAACTATACTATTACCACAAAGCTCTAAAATTACGCGAATTATCCCAAAGTGACTCGTCTATAACTATACTATTACCACAAAGCTCTAAAATTACGCGAATTATCCCAAAGTGACTCGTCTATAACTATACTATTACCACAAAGCTCTAAAATTACGCGAGTTATCCCAAAGTGACTCGTCTACAACCATAATATTACCACAAAGCTCTAAAATTACGCGAATTATCCCAAAGTGACTCGTCTATAACTATACTATTACCACAAAGCTCTAAAATTACGAGAGTTACCCCAAAGTGACTCATCCACAACTATAATACTACCAGAAAGCACTAAAATAACGCGAATTATCCCAAAGTGACTCATCTGTAACTATAATATTACCACAAAGCTCTAAAATTACGCGAGTTATCCCAAAGTGACTCATCTGTAATTATAATATTACCACAACGCTCTAAAATTACGTGAGTTAATCCAAATTAACTCATCTACAACTATAATATTACCACAAAGCTCTAAAATTACGTGAGTTAATCCAAATTAACTCATCTACAACTATAATATTACCACAAAGCTCTAAAATTACGTGAGTTAATCCAAATTGACTCATCTACAACTATAATATTACCAGAATGCTGTAAAATTACGCGAGTTATCCCAACGTGACTCATCCACAACTGTAATACTACCACAAAGCTCTAAAATTAGGCGAGTTATCCCAAAGTGACTCGTCTATAACTATAATATTACCACAAAGCTCTAAAATTACGCGAGTTATCCCAAAGTGATTCATCTATAACTATAACATTACCACAAAGCTCTAAAATTACGCGAGTTATCCCAAAGTAACTCATCTACTGTAATATTATCACATTAAAAAGCGGAATAAAACGAATCATTTCTATCATTCAAAACACGTCCCGAAACCCCACGACGATACACCGAAAATTAAAATCCAGGCCACGGAGACTGTCAAATCAATTCTTAAACATCACCGAAACAAACGAAGCAAACGAACATAAAACGATTATAAAAACCACATAACCGATCAACGCGAAGATTCTCAATTCAATCCAATTTCGTCAAACATTAAAACACTCCCGAATCTCGTTAAATTGACATAGTTGGTAACCCCGAGAATATCACCGCGGGTGGTAGTTTAAAATCCCGCCGGCGGAAACCGCGAAACATTTAGCATCAGTGACGCACGAATACGAAGGAGGGGGGTGAGGAGGGGGTGGAGGTGAAAGGGCACGTTTCACTTTGCAACGGGTGTCGTCGTTGCAAAAAAGCCCGGGACACGGATGATCGCGGAGACACCCGCTCATCAATGATTCACCGGAAACCAGGGTAGAGTATATCGCCGGTCGGCTCCTTCTCTCTTTATTTCGGGACGCGGTATTTCGATCGCGGCGCGACTCATTAAAATAAAATTCTATTTGGCGGGGGAGGGGGGGGGGGAGAGGGTTTCGCTCGTGACGGAGGAGAGAGCAGCGTCAGGAGCGTCCCGGCGAAATTGAATTTGACGACGCGTCATGCTCGTGGAATTTCCCCGTGAGCGGGAATTAATTGGACGCCCGGAAACGAATCGATCTGACCCGAACACGCCGACATCTCTCTCTCTCTCTCTCTCTCTCTCCCGTCTCCATATTTGCAAGTTAAACTTCGCGCGACTAATTGTACATCCACGCGATCCTCGTCCACCTATTCCCCCGCCCCCACTCGGAGGTGACACCGGATACGCGTGGAAAACCGAGTTGTCCAATTCGATCGAATTTGGCCGATGGTTTGATTCGATCAGCTCGGTCTACGAGGCGGCCTGCGACGCTCGAGTTTCTAAACAGGCTGAATTATCGACCGATGGAAAATTGTACCGACGTGGCGGGCAATTCGAATCGTTTCTAAATTTTCGTGACCACAGAGAGTGCTAATTGCTATAGGTATAGGTAAATATAATAGAATGTAATTATAATTAGGTGTAGGTAAATATAATATAATATAACTATAATTAGGCATAGATAAATATATTACAATTATAATTAGGTGCAGATAAATATAATATAATTAGGTAAATATAATGTTATAATAATAAATAAATAAAAATAATTATTAAATAAATATAATATTATAGGTAAATATAATATAATATAACTATAATTAGGCATAGATAAATATATTACAATTATAATTAGGTGCAGATAAATATAATATAATTAGGTAAATATAATGTTATAATAATAAATAAATAAAAATAATTATTAAATAAATATAATATTATAGGTAAATATAATGTTACATTTGTCGGACGAGATCCATCGCTCTGGATCTATGATTTTGTTGGAAATATAATGACACAATTCAGTGGTTATTTATTGGCAATTTGTTGCAATTCGGTGTTTGCTTGAAGGAAAAAAGAAAAAATTCAAACGGTGGTAATTCGAATCGTTTCTGGATTTTGATGTATTTGAGTAGTTTTGCTAAATTCTTTTCTTCGCGCAAACACTGAATCACCAATAAATTATCTAAGTATATAATAATAAATAATCTAGTTATATATAATAATAAATAACTGTCCAATTGTATCATATAATATTAATATATATTCAGTATCAATTACTTACTATATTGATCTTTCTTTATAGATCTATGACATTTCTTGCAAATTGTTGGAAATATTTCATGATACAATTGAATAATTATTTATTGGCAATTTAGTGTTTGCTTGAAGAAAAAAAAAAAATTCAAGCAGTACGAAGATAATTTGAAACCTGTTTCTAGTTTCTAGCATAAATATCTCATTGTTAGAGTGACATTGATGTTTCTTTATAGATCTTTGGTTTTCCTTGAAATTTCTATCTTAAATTGTTGGAAACATCGAACGACACAATTGAACAATTATTTACTACAATTCAATGTTCCCTCATGTAAAAATTTCTCGAAACATTATTTATCGTCGTGTGTACGTATTGTGTAAACTGATTTTTATGCGTTTATACGAAATTTTAAAGTACAAAAATATAAAAACATGCGAAAATGTACAAACGATATTACATCGTTTTATTCCAAATTTTATTCCATTCTCTATAAAAATATGAATTTGCCTAAATATCCATAATCTAGTCGCACGTCGAGAAATCACGTCATCAAAAGGAAAGCACGCGCGACGATTTGATAATTGACTCGACGTTGAAAAGAGGTTTACAAATAAGTATCCATCCTCTCGTCGCAATGATCATCTTTCTGCCAAAAATTCCGTTCGAGAATGATTCAATTCGATCCGTAAGAGTTGCCCGCACAAAGGCCGATGCCACGTCAGATCTCTCACTGCAATGAGTCGCGATCTTCCCGAGAGTTTCCATATCTCAGGACAGGAGGACGAAATCCTCTTTGTACTCCCGTTTCATCATTCATGACGGCTCTTTTCAAGCAACGCTCCCCCCTCCCCTTCGGTGGAAACACACACACGTTGCATGGCAAAGAACGTTTCCTCTCGCATTGCCTTATCCGTTCGTAAATTATGAAAGAATTTAAAACGACTGCGAGAGTTCAACAGCCTCTTCAACAACCGTGAGTGTGCTGAAGCCATTTGCTTCAATCTTCGTCCACGGTGCTGTGCTTAAATAGATTCAAAGGACGGTCGGCGACACACGGAGGAAACTGAAATCCATACAATGTATGGTGAATAAGGGGCGGCAAATGAAGAAACGGAGATCCGTTACCGGAGGTACAAAGCAAGACGCTGACGGGCTTGAAGAAAGGGGTGAAAGAGAGTGTGAAAGGTGTTTCAAACGGAAGCTTCAGGTTCCAAGGAAAGTGCAGCTCGCAAAGTATGTAATTGCACAGGATTCTTATTATTTATTATCTTCAGGACTTTTGTTATTTATTATTTTTTACTTTCAGGACTTTTGTTATTTAGTATTTTTTATTTTCAGGATTTTTATTATTTATCATTTTTTATTTTTAGGACTTTTATTATTTATCATTTTTTATTTTTAGGACTTTTATTATCTATTATTTTTTACTTTTAGGACTTTTATTATTTATTATTTTTAAGACCTTTATTATCTATTACTTTTTATTTTTTGGATTTTTATTATTTATTATTTTCAGGATTTTTACTTTCTTATTATCATTCATATTTCTTATATTTTCATTTCCATATTGTTATTTGTATTTATTTTTTGAAAAAGAAGAGAATTCGATGATAGATAGAACGAAATACTGTTAATGAATATACAGGGTGTCTAATTAGCACGTGGGACGATTTGTGGAGCAAATGAAACAATAAGCCATTTAGTGTAGAATAAATTTTTTTCATCGAAAGCCTCGAGTTCTTTCTGAAAATTCTTATCCGAGGCCATATTCAAAAAATCTATTTATTTCGTCGAAAACGAAGCCTCCAAAGTGAAAAAATCTTACTCCACATTTTTGGAGATACATACATAGAACAACTTACTATTAATCATTATTCTTCGACACGTGTGGAATTAGCCAAATTGAAACGTAACTCGACAAACCTTCGAACTATATTTTCTCGGAAATGAAACGAAATTTTTGACAACGAATCATCCCGCATACTACAGAACACACTATACTACACGAGAATGGTTTAAAATAAAAAATATCGAAGTAAAAATAGTGGTTTACAAATATACACCAGCGACTCAATCTCTCGCAGAACGAAATTTTCTCAGTTTCAAAAATATCGAATTACGAATGCACGTGAAAGTCGCTGTTAATAATTCGATGATATAAATTTTCGATAATTAATTGAAACAATTACATCGGAGAAAATTGTCGGAGCACAGGGAATAAAAATCTCGTGCTTCGTGATACGATGGAAGAAGTCGCGTATCCAGCAGAATTTAGAAAGAAATTTTTCGCGATAAGGGGTGGAAAAACCGGGGGAATATCCGCGGAACAGCCGTGGTGAGAGGAAGTCAGGCTCGGCGGGACACGCTGCGAGGCATGTGCGCGAGAAGAGAAACGAGTTTCTCGTCGTGCACTTTTTCTCGTTTATAACAATAAGGGAAGCGTTAGGGTCCTCGAAAGTTGCGACTCCGCTCGCGAGCCAGAAAAATCTGCCGTGCCTTTGTGCCCTCGTATCGCGACGCACTCTTAACGATACTAAACCCGACGACACGCCAAAGAATACGCCTGGTCTTCTCTCTCTCTCTTCCTTTTATTTCGTTTACTTTCATTTCGCAGCCTCGCGACATTTTTTAAACTTTCGCCAAAACGCGGTTTCGCAACGTTCTTTTCACGTGATTCTTCTCGTCACCCCTTCGTGTTCAACGAATTTTCTACCAATGATTTTCAGAGAACGAGATGAGAACTCGACACGTATTTATTCAGATTCCGATGGAAACGAGCAAACGAGTTTCATTATTCTTACGTACTTAATTCGGTGGCACGTCGGTTGTAATGTGCGTTGAATTCTCATTTTGATCCAATTCGATCTATTCTATTGTAAATCTCTCCATTGTTGGAGAATATTATAAATATTTTAAATATATATATATATAGAGTATAACTCGTATTAAGATAAATGCTCGTGTAAAAAAGACGTGCGATTGATGTACGATAAAATATAATATAGTAAAATAAAATATAAATAAAATAAAGTAGAATAAAATAGAATAAAATAAATAGAATAAAATATAAATATAAATAAAATAAAGTAGAATAAAATAGAATAAAATAACATATAAATAAAATAAAATATAAATATAAATAAAATAAAGTAGAATAAAATAGAATAAAATAACATATAAATAAAATAAAATAAGATACGAATAAAATAAAATATAAATAAAATAAAATAAAATAAAATATAAATAATATAAAATAAAAAGAAATATAAATAAAATAAAATAAGCTATAAATAAAATAAAATAAAATACAAATAAAATAAAATAGAATACAAATAAAATAAAATAAAATAAAATAAGCTACAAATAAAATAAAATAGAGATAAAATAAAATAAAATATAAATAAAATATAAATAAAATAAAATATAAATAAAATATAAATGAAATAAAATATAAATAAAATAAAATAAAATATAATCTCGATGAAATAATCCCAGGATCTATCAGTAAAAGAGATTTCCGAGTCGCGTTCTTTTCAGAAAGAACGAAATATCATTTATTAATTTATTCGTCGAGTATCGTCGAATATCGCATGCGAGAAGGCATTTCCAAGTGATGAGTAAAGTTCAAGCGAAACTTGTTCCCCTCTCGCGAACTACTATCTGGAAAAAAGTTGCCCGCGCAAATGGTCGAACTCGAAGTCGAGTCAAACTACCCTCCGGCGGTCATCGAACAGGCCTTTGTTCATCGAATATCTCGCGAGAAGTGAGACAGGAGTTTCATTTGCCTACAAAATTTTCACTCTGAACAGTGAATGCGAGTTAAACAACGCTCGACAGCCAAATTTCGAATATTTCTCTCTCGTTTGAAAATATATGAATGAATTGTATATACGTGAGCGACAGGCATTCATACGAGTCAAGTTCAATATATTTATATGTAATATACGAGTTCAATGTACATTTCACAAAAGATAAATTTAATATCTATGCGTCGTTTCATAAGTAATGATATTCGAGAGAAAAACTGTTTCAATGAGCACAATCTAGCAAAAATCTTAAGATAATTTTATTTTTAATGTTTGATACTTATTGTTGATTATCATGTACGTATTATATTGCATTAATTATAACACAATATAATACAATATACATTATAATAATATAATAACACAATGCAATAATAAAATGATAATTATAATTCTATGTAATTATATATTTTGTATATAATTATTTTTTAATTACAATTATAATTTTATACAATTGTTATTCTAATTATAATTATATGTTTCATATATATAATTATTATTTTTTATATATTTCTTCGTTGTTACGTGCATTCTGAGTACTTCAAATTTCCCATTAAATGCAAAGTCAAATTTTTTAATTATAACTATGATTTTTTACACATTTCTTCGTTATTATACGCATTCTATGTCTTTAAATTCCTCTTCAAATGCAAAGTCAGTAAGATTATGTAAAAATACACAAAAACTTCACGTGTTCGCGGCAATTTCCAAACTTCCAAGTCCCGTGGCGCGCTCGTGCACCATCGGGAAAAGGCAACGTCGATAAAATTCCCCTTGGTAACGTAAGGCCGGCGCAAACCGCACGAATTGCATTAAAGAAGCGATGTCTGCGCCCCCCCCCCGGTGTCTCGGAAGACACGGAAATAAAGAAGATGAAAGGTTAACGAGTCGCCGCGTTTTCAGCCGATGCATTATCCAAAGTTCAAAGAAGGCCTCGGCTCGCGAAAGGGCACGCACTCCGTGTGTCTCTCCCGGATCTTCCATTATTCCTTCGCTCACGGCGAATGGATTTTCGCCTCTTACCAAGAGAGGTGCGGGGGAGGGGGGGGGGAGTAAGGATTTCGTATCAAATATTTACAGCGATACGGACGATAAGGCGACGAAGTTCGCCGCTAAGGCATGAGCGTGTCACGTTCGCCCGAGGCTTAAACTTTCAAGCGTGCAACGACTGCAACACCGAAAACAAAGCCTCCTTGCTGCATTCTCCGCGCTTTTTTTTCAAACCTATGTTCGCGAGAGAGCAACGAAGAGTAACGAGGAGGAAGGAGAGAATGACGAAGATGAGCGGAGGAGTGGCAAATAAGAATTTGTGTATGTTCGGGGCAGGACCTCGAGAATTGGGGATTCGCGGTATGTACAGGGTGGTTTAACACGCGTCACCCACATATGAGTGACGATCTTAATTTCAAATTTTTGAGACAAGATGTAATAGTAGAAGAATGAGTTTTCGATAATAAATTATTTTCAAGTTAAACGAATCAAATTGTCAAACAACGATGTGACAATAATATAGTAAATTGTTGAATTATTCTGAAGAAGTCATATATGAATACCCACATATGAGTGACGATCTTAATTTCAAATTCTTAAGGCAAGATGTAATAGTAGAAGAATGAGTTTTTGATAGTAAATTATTTTTAAGTTAAACGAATCAAATTGTCAAACAACGATGTGGCAATAATATAGTAAATTGTTAAATTATTCTGAAGAAGTCATATATGAGTGACGATCTAAATTTCAAATTCTTAAGGCAAGATGTAATAGTAGAAGAATGAGTTTTTGATAGTAAATTATTTTCAAGTTAAACGAATCAAATTGTCAAACAACGATGTGACAATAATATAGTAAATTGTTAAATTATTCTGAAGAAGTCATATATGAATACCCACATATGAGTGACGATCTTAATTTCAAATTCTTAAGGCAAGATGTAATAGTAGAAGAATGAGTTTTCGATAGTAAATTATTTTCAAGTTAAACGAATCAAATTGTCAAACAACGATGTGACAATAATATAGTAAATTGTTAAATTATTCTGAAGAAGTCATATATGAATACCCACATATGAGCGACAATCTTAATTTTAAATTCTTGAGGCAAGATGTAATAGTAGTAGAATGAGTTTTTGATAGTAAATTATTTTCAAGTTAAACAAATCAAATTGTCAAACAACGATGTGACAATAATATAGTAAATTGTTGAATTATTCTAAAGAAGTCGTATATGAATACCGACATATGAGTGACGATCTTAATTTCAAATTCTTGAGGCAAGATGTAATAGTAGAAGAATGAGTTTTTGATAGTAAATTATTTTTAAGTTAAACGAATCAAATTGTCAAACAACGATGTGGCAATAATATAGTAAATTGTTAAATTATTCTGAAGAAGTCATATATGAGTGACGATCTAAATTTCAAATTCTTAAGGCAAGATGTAATAGTAGAAGAATGAGTTTTTGATAGTAAATTATTTTCAAGTTAAACGAATCAAATTGTCAAACAACGATGTGACAATAATATAGTAAATTGTTAAATTATTCTGAAGAAGTCATATATGAATACCCACATATGAGTGACGATCTTAATTTCAAATTCTTAAGGCAAGATGTAATAGTAGAAGAATGAGTTTTCGATAGTAAATTATTTTCAAGTTAAACGAATCAAATTGTCAAACAACGATGTGACAATAATATAGTAAATTGTTAAATTATTCTGAAGAAGTCATATATGAATACCCACATATGAGCGACAATCTTAATTTTAAATTCTTGAGGCAAGATGTAATAGTAGTAGAATGAGTTTTTGATAGTAAATTATTTTCAAGTTAAACAAATCAAATTGTCAAACAACGATGTGACAGTAATATAGTAAATTGTTAAATTATTCTGGTGAAGTCATAACTACTTTCACGCTTTAAAACGAGACCAAATTACAAAGTTATATTCATTCAAATCATCGACAATTTTTCATTGTTATTGGTACACTCTTCACTGTACGTGAACTTCTCGCTATTTTTGAGCTTGAAAATTTGAAATCTGACAAACGAATTATAATCTTCGTCTGCGAGGAATTTTTGAGTTCTCGATAGCAAATTGACATATCACTGATCTCACGTGCAGAACAAACGAGACAGAAGAATCACGGGCTGAATTTTTCCAACTTTATGTCTCTCCACGACGTCTCGAGGGCTTCTCTCGTCGGATTTTTCAAAAAGCTACCTCGACTTCTTATTGGCATGTTTGCTGACCAAGCAGAGCATTTTTGCTCTTCCTCCTGATAATGGGAGATCTTGAAAGGACGTGTATCCAGAAAACTCGAGGAATTTCAATCAAAATTTTTGAACTTGTACTGGACTTTGAACTTTGCACCATTTTACTGTAGAATTTCATTTAAACTTATGTATATCACACTTGTGTCTATTGCATCTATTGTGTGTTGTATCGTTACAAATATTAGCTCACTCGAGAAGCTACTGCTGAATTATGAACAGTATAGAATAATATACTAACATTATTATAATATAGAATTTTATACATAATTTTATATATAATATAATAGTACTAATATGTTAAATATAGAATAATATATTAACATACACTAATATATTCTGTACTGTTATAGAATAATTATCTGAAATAGTATCTCAGAGTAATAATTCTGGCGAATAAAGAAAGTTCGACAAGTATTCCAAGAACAATGACGCTTTGAAAATCAAATTAATTCAATCTTGCTGTCGAACGAACGTGGAAAAATCTCACCTGAGCAAACGTTAGAGACACAGTTGCAGAAACTATCTCACGAAATCGACAGAAGTGTTCGTACATTTATTATTCTCGATTTGGATAACCTAATTAGCAGTCTAACAACCTTCGTTGATCGAACTCCCAAATGTTCGATTACAAAATGTGGCGAGAGCAAAAAGGATGTTAATCTACCAGGGCAAATATCAATTATCAAAACTAACTATCTTCTCGAATCCAATTATCAAACCAAAAAAAAAAAAAAAAAACGATTCCGCCGTGGATATGTATATATATTCTGAGATATCGTTGAAATGTTGTTCGTTCAGCAGCGAGAGCGAAAAATAAATACAAAGGGAAATAATGACACATATTCTTGCTGAAACATATTAGGGATACCCATAAGTAATTTGATGTTATGCAAAATTTCATTTTATCTAAGAGTTTAATTCAGTTTTAATCTATAGTATAATTTAACAATAAACACTATATACATGATAATTATATAGTATACTATAGTATAATTTAACAATACAGTATAATTACACTATAGTATAATTTAACAATAACACTATATATATATAATGTAATTTAACAATAAGCTAAATGTCAATGTATTTAACTAGGTTATAATATAGGTTATAATAGGTTATAATAGGTTATAATATAGATTATAATAGGTTATAATATAGATTATAATAGGTTATAATATATAGGTTCTAGGTTATATAGGTTATAATACAGGCTATAGTATAGATTATAATATAGGTTATACTATAGATTATAATATAGGTTATACCATAGATTATAATATAGATTATAACGAGTTGAATTATTGCCGCTAGATGGCAATGTTTATTAAATCTGAAGAAAACGACGTTACTCACAGGACACTCCTAATGTAATATAATCCGGGAAGCGGTCGGGAACGCAAACGATCCGCATAATCGCGGTAAAACCTGCAAAACCGAGGGATCGCGATGCCCCGCGGAGAGGCAAAGGTCATTCATTCCGCGAGGATTACTTCATTCCTCTTCGACTTTCGAGGCGCACGCGAATTCCACGACGTTCCATGTCCGTTCAATTGAAAATCCCGATAGGTTCGCGGGCGCCCATCGAAGGTGACCTCCCCCCCCCTCCCGCCGCCCTTTAACCTATTCATCGTCAGCCCCGGTACCATGATTCCGCCCTGGAATCCGAAGGCCATTCTGAACATGCACACACGTGCATGCACGCCCCGATCCAATAAACGAGCACCGGAGTCAATTGTGTATGTTAAAATATTCCGCGTGCCCGGCTTTCAACGACAGAGGTGGACTCGAAGAGGGAGGGGGAGGAATGAAAGACGTACAGTTTGACGTACAGCGAGTGGAAGAATTGCAAAGGCTACGCGTTTCACCGGCGCTTTGCTTTATTCGACGCGGTCGTTAAAGGAAGACGTAAATTTTCATGGGCATTTTTTGCCAGGGATCTGTTTAAGTTCCATGGGACTTCGCTGCGCGGAGATGGCGAATGTTTGGGTATTAACTCCCTCGGTACCCAGGACGGGATATCTCGCTATTGTGTTTGCCACATGGACGAGAAATCTCGTCGCAGTGATGTTGGCTGTATGGTATCACGGGCGAAAAATTCTGTCTTTCAATAGGAGAAGATATCTTCAATAGGCGAGATATCTTGGCCTTGATGGTGCTGCGAAAATGACACCATGGTAGCAAGGTTTCTCGTTCATGGTACTGCTAATGTGATAAACAGGAGATAGCGAGATATCTTGTCTCAGGTAGCGGAGAAAAATTAAATAAAACGTTGAAAGGAATTGGACAAAATGATACGAGTGACTTTTATGACTATTAGCCTGAGGGATGATTTTCGAAGGAATGTTTGATGTGTATCGTTGATTGATTGTACACTATTCGAAGTGAAGAAGTGCGAACAGAAATCAATGTCTTGACTAAAGGAAATATCTTAATTGTGTTATCCTACGCACATATCGTTTCATAATAAGATTAAAAAAATATATATATATATTGTACAAATGAACTGTAGATTAATAATACGATTGAAGAAAATGTGTATTGTAAAATAGGTATTGCATTCTCAACATATTGCATGTATTGTAATGTATTGTACATACTGTGAGACATGTATTATACTATAATATATAATATTATTATATATTATATTATAATATATATATTGTACATGTAACGTATTGTATGTATTGTAATGTATTATATTGTAATGTATTATACATACTGTCAAATATGTTTTGTATTGTAATATATTATATACATTGTATTCGTAATGTATTGCAACGTATTGTATGTATCGTAATGTATTGTACATATAATACACATTGTAAAATATGTATTATATTGTAATATATTATGTGTATTGTATACGTAATATATCGTAACATATTGTACACATTATAAAATATGTATTATAACATATAACTTATGTATATATATATATATATATATATCTTGAACATTTGAAAAGTTGGCGCTTCAAACATGGCGGAATGAATTACACTTGTGTATATATACACATATATATTTTGAACATTTAAAAAGTTGGCGCTTCAAACATGGCGGAATGAATTGCACTTATACATATATATATATCTATATTTTGAACATTTAAAAAGTTGGCGCTTCAAACATGGCGGAATGAATCTCTGATTCGCAAAAATAAATTTAAACTGCGCTATACCGCTAAATGCTCTGACAATCAAAAAATTCGTACGATACTGGAAACTTGCATGTTCTATCAAAAGCCACCCTTATTGTACACTGACAACAATAAATTCAGGCATAAAATACACATACAAACTCACCTAACCTCCATCAACTTCTTCCACCCTAAAAGATACTTCCTCCGAAGATACTTCCTCCTCTCCAGTAAGGACTCGGCAGTACTTTCACCTCCGTAGTATTAACTCGAAGCAGTATTAACAATTGTCATCACAACTGTCCACAAATTTCACAACGAGGGCAATAATTGAACTGAATTTATTGAAAATAAATGAAAACCACAGGCTACGAGTCACCGGCGGCAATAATTCACTCGACTGTCGGCCGCGTGACGTCACGTCACGTGACTCACCGGCGAAACACGCGTCACATAGCGCGCCAAATTCGAATTCGAATTCAATTCGCTACTGTAATTCGGCAGCGCAGAAGCGATTTATTCCCCATCGAGGCGTCTCTCGATCCGTTCGCCGGTTGATCGACGAGCCGGTGGACAGAACGTGGTCGTGACGAAGGCAGAAAATTTGCCAGAAGGGTTTTGAAATCGAAAGTGACGAGCGCCAGGGAAACAGCCTCGCCAGCGAAGTTTAATTCGACGAATATTTGCGATAGAACGCGTGCGATCACCTGTTGCACCGACAGAAGGCACGCGCTAATAGCAGTCCAGGCGAAATAAATTCTCTCGTCAAAACAGATTTGACGCGGGTATTTGCTTTGCGGGACAAGTTTAGAGGTGAACCTCGTCGTTCAGGAACGACGCGACGTTTGCCGAGTGAAGGACGCGGATTAACTGACTTCGTGAGGACTCGACAGAGGTTTGTGGTACGTACGGGTTGAAAATTGGTGGGGCAATCGGGAACGACGGAAGGGGAAACTCTGGTGAATCCGATAATTTATTTACGATTATAGTTCTATTATTTTTTTCCTTTTGACGTATACGACATTAATTGTTGAATTTTATAAAACGGATTGTAAAATGAAAGATATACTGTGTAATACAATATATTAAGTTACTCGAACATTTAGGAATTTTTTATGAATATGAAATGTGATACAGGTATGAGTAGACTGTGGATTTTTAATTTTAAAATTAGCAAGATTTTAAAACTGTTCGATTATTTTCGTGAGCCACCGTATTTTATAAGTAAAAATTATCCTACAATTTTCTTTCAAATTTCTTAACAATTATATCCTATTTTCGTCCATCCATTCTCCTGCAAAATACCCGAAAAGACTCGTATGGTTACACGTTAATTTCCCCACCACCTGTTGTCCAGATTCTTCAACTGTCCCAATAAAAAGCAAAGCTCGGGAACCAACCCCCCCCCCCCGTACGGAGAATGCGATCCGTAATTCTCATCGAAACGACGATGGAATTAGAGAAAGGCGTGGTGGACAAATAGGTGGTGGAGGAGGTGGTCGGTTGGAGATCGTCTACAGTGTTGCCAGAGTAGATGTTAAGGGGAGTATTTCTTAATTAGTGGCTCGCCTCGAAAAACGAGGTGTTTCGAGCCAAATTAGCCGCTCCTTCGATGCGCCAAGCCCCTTACAAGCGTCTCGTAGATCACGATTTGCTTTAAGTGCCTTGAGGTTCCTTAAGCTCGATGGAGACGAGAAAATCGAGGAGCTCGTTTCGAACGCGTCGCCACGGGCACGTTGTACGTTGATCGCTCGATTTAGATGGTGATGAAGATACGCACAGTGGAGCTGGTAAACAAATTACCAGCGGTGTTTTTCAAATAAACATGACGGAAATTATGAATTGAGAATTCATTGAGGATTTTTAAATTTTATAAAATTTCAGTACGAACGTTCGAAATTATTTTAAACATTCCATCTAATATTTTTAAATATAGAATCATTGAATTGTCTTTGCAGCTACTGAGGAAATAATTTAAATGTACAATATTACGATTTTTCCAGTGTAACTTGTTATTTTTTTTCTTTTTTTTTTTGACGAGTTAGTCGACGTAGAAATTATCATAAAAGTTCAGTACGAACGTTCGAAATTATTTTAAATATTCCATCTAAAATTTTTTAAATATAGAATCATTGAATTGTCCTTGAAGTTACTCAGAAAATAATTTGTAAATGTACAATATTACGACTTTTTCAGTGTAACTCATCTTTTTTTGTACATCAGACAAGTTGACTGATGTAGCATCGTTTAGCTTCCGATTATTAATAGCGTGACGATGTTTATTACTTGCAGAGAGATATTATGGTGAATTTAATAGAACCCGCGTACAGATAGCCCGATCAGAATCCCCTCTCTCCCACCGTATCGGGTAAACGAATCGAATACCACGGGTAAATGTAGCAAGATAGCAGTTGGCTAAGTAAACGGAGATGTACTTGATGGTCACCAGGAAATAAATAGCCCCGGTTACGGAAATTACGAGATCCTCAGCAGGAATTTGACGTTATCCGTATATTAATCACGAAAGATCGACCAGCAAACGAAGAAACTTCTTGTTAAAACGTGTCGATTTCGCTCGTGGAACGTCGACATTTGTCTCATCAGGAAATTGTGATTTCTGGCAGCATCGTCGACTAACAACGACAAATTCGAACGACGAGGAAAACACGTGTTTCTACGCCTAAAATAGAGAAGCATTTTTTAACCAGCTCGTAGATTCAGTGTAAACAGAGAAATGTCTCGAAATTTTGCACGTAAAGTAATAACGTTAGATGATTCCATCTGTCGCCATCATCGCCTTTTCACGTACTGTTAAATTAACAGAAACATGTGTTCTCTTCGTATGGGAGCCCTGACATGGGGTGCTGATTGTTCTCAATACGAGGCAATGGTAAAAATGGTAAGAATTTTAATTGTAATTACACTTTCTTATTGAAATCGTTTCTTGTTGCTCTTTACTTGTTCTTATTCCTTAAAATTGATGCAACAACGTTATTTTAAGCTAGGTTACAAATTAAAAATAAGTATGTCTCGTGAGTCCCCATTTTCTTATTTTCTCTTCTGAGAAAGACGAATTTGAATTTACATAGTTAAACGTTCTATAATAGTGTTCGATTTGAATAATACATTTGGATAAAGTTGTGTTTCTATAAGAAGACCATAATATTATTAATATAATTATATTGAAGACTATAATATTATTGTTTATAATATTAAACGACATTAATGAATATTTATACAACTCTCGTTCTTTTGTTCTCGTTCTATTCGAAAAATAATAAGTAAGGATTACTCAGGCGCGAAATACATAAAAAAAAAAAAAAAGAAAAAGAAAAAGAAAAGGGAGTTGAGTTTAACATCAAAATCGCGATAGAGAATCTATTTCGACGACTGAAATCGAGGATCGATGGAGAGAGGAGGTTAAAGGGGGCGCGATAATGAAAATCCATCCTTTCAATATCTCTTCGATGGATATCGACGGGGAGAAAGTACAGAGGAGTGGGTAAAAAAAAAGAAAAAAACTGCCTGGAAACGAGAAACGACGAGTCGTGTCGAAGCGGAAAATGGAATGCAGCAGCTTTGTATTCAATTGTTTCGCCTAAATTTATTTCCGGCGAAAAAAAAAGAGAAAGGAAAAAAAGAAAAAGTTGCTTCGCCGAAGCCAAACTGAAATCTAAAAAAAAAAGAGAGAGAGAAAAAAGAAGAAAAAAAATAAAAGAGCGAAACCTAAAAAAAAAAAAACAGAACACGCGAGAAAGGAAGTTGGAATGAGAATGGGAAAGGGATGAAAATGGTAACTCCTAGAAAACTCATCGAGCTGTATACACTGACAAGTGCACGAGTATTTGGACAGTTCTAAATTATTGTACAAAGTATAATTTAAACGAATCCCTGAGATCCTAGAACAATCAACCTTTGTTACCACGTTAAAATATCATACGTACGTTGTAATTTATATGAAATGAACAAATGGGTTCATATTTACATTCATTGCATTTTTGTCCAAAGAGAAATCAATATTTTTGCAGAAATAACCTAAAATTCATTATTTTAACTATCTTAGTTAATTTTAATTTACATACTATAGTTGATAGATATTGACAAAGAGAGTGGCTAGTATTATATAATATTAATTAGATGGCTGAAGATTCTCCAGAAATGATTATAAGTATTACATGTCTGTTCATTGTTGAAATTTTCGAAATATATAATGATTGAAATACAATGTGTTTCTAACTACATTAAAGAGCCTTAGATTTTACGAATGCATCAGCGTTAAGCATTTGTCACGTCAAATTAATAGTAAACAGAAAAAAGAACATTCTTCGTCGATTAAACAAAAAATATCATCAACAAGCCATTAAGCTATTAAAATTAACAAGTTATTAATCGTCCAATTATTTATTTGTACACTAAAAACTTCTTGCCCTGTGACAAACTATTTTACATTGCTCAACATTTTTCAAGGAATAACAGTCGAGTTTAACTCAATGCAGCTGTAAGATAAATCGTAAAACGAAATGTTAATTAAAAAAAAAAAAAAAAAAAACAAAGAAAGAAAGAAACGAAGTAGGAGAAACAGACGAAAGAAATACAGACAAAAAAGATCGAATTGAGACACGTGGAATAATTATGGTGACTGCTGGGCTTCCGTTTGGCTCGCGCACGATATCGGTTTCCGGCTTTGTTTCCACGTTCGACTCTCTCGCTTACCTTTTTTTTTTCTCTTTTTTTTTTCGGCCTCATGGGTCGTCGATTGCTCGGCAATTTTGCATATCGAGCGCCGCCGGCTATTATTTGAGCGTCGACACCGAAAAGCTCGTTTTTCCAGACTCTCAATGATGGACAATCGATCAGTCACCGTGCACCGTCGATGTGAACGAACCGTGAAACTTCCTTTCATAAACACTCGTTATTTTCCACCGCTTTTCTCGTTACGACGAAACAGAACTCGCCCCCTCCTTGTTTTCTTTTTTTTCTTTTTTTGTCTTGAACACACTTCTCCTCGTTCCCCGAATTTTTTCTCCAGCGTTCATTTACATCAACTCCCTCTTAACTACCGTCATTTTTATTCAACGGTTCGATGGATTCCAGATCCTTTTCCCTTCCTTTTTTTTTTCTTTTTTTTTATCGAAGGGACGATTCAAAGGAGAAATAAATTTCCACTGCCGTGAGTCTTCATTCTCTTTTTCTTCTTGTCGACGGAGCATCCAGCAGAGAACCGTTCGTTTCGCAGAAGATTATATTGTCAAAGAAACAGAAGCTTTAGAACTCGACAGTGTAAAATACAAATTTCGAGATTCCCGCCTTTTCGAAAAACGAAAGGAACTTGAAATTCCAGAGAACCTTCGAATTTTTCATCTCCTTCAATTACCACCTGCTTCGTAACTTTCTTTTTAACTTTAATCCCCTTAATTACCGAGTTTTTAACTAGTTTTCAGATGCGTCAATTTCATCATTTTGCCTTCGTGGTTGAAAAAAATCTCAAAAAAAAAAAAAAAAAATACGTCGTTATTGTATATCGAAGTATTGGATGGAGTTGTTCGATTTGAGATAAGGAGCGGAGGTGACGATAAGGATCTAAGACGATCTCAGGAGGAGGATTTATAAAGAGGGATACAGGAGGAGAAAAGGTACACAGACGGCGGTGAGCATTTTTTTTTCAGTCGAATACTCAGAGTTAACGATAAGGTCGTGCTGACGTCGAGATAAGGAGGCCCCGATTGGGCAGAGATCGCGTGCTCGACAGAATACGGGCCACGAAACGTAATGTTATCACGGGCCGCACAACAGCTGCACTAAATTTTTTTTTCGCCGACAGTTCTACTTTTCGAACGATAACTTCGTGGTGGCCCGTGCGCGCTCAGCCCCGCGATCAACCTGATGCCCTTATTAAATTCCACACTCTGCGATCCGTCACATTTCGCACACATTCCGTACTGCAAAATACACTCGTGCAGATCAAACAATAGCCACTGAAAAATTGTAGATATTTTGAACCAAAAAATAGAAAGAAGGAAGAAAGAAAAACCATACAATGACGCACGTTTGGCTGAATTCTAGTTAATTTCATCGACGAAAAGTGAAACTGCGAAGATTCGATTGTCTCTAGATACTTTTTTCCAAACCTCTTGCGCTGGAATTACGTGCTACACACGTTGACAATCTTTTGCACCAAAATTGCAGTAATTTCTCAGTTTCAAGTATAAGGGCAAAAGAAGGCAAAATAAATTTAGTACTTCTCAATCATTTCTATCCAGTGACATCACATCGACGAGTTCAATAGAAAAAGAAAGCGACGATTTTATTGTACACGGTTCGGTCACTCGCTATGGTCCGCAATCAGTTGCCCAGCGTAAGTGGTTAACCTCTGCAACGCACGTCGAGGACGTCCCTAAATTGCAATTTAAGTACAAGGGCAAAACAAATAATAAATTTATTACTTATTATTGTTAATACTAAATTTATTAATATTATTTGTTATCTGTTAATAATAAATTTATTACT
The DNA here is from genome assembly GCA_036937485.2 of Tetragonisca angustula. Classification (NCBI taxonomy): domain Eukaryota; kingdom Metazoa; phylum Arthropoda; class Insecta; order Hymenoptera; family Apidae; genus Tetragonisca; species Tetragonisca angustula. The sequence goes on from JAWNGG020000311.1 coordinate 252,314, forward strand.
TCTCAATCATTTCTATCCAGTGATATACCGGCGAGTTCAAAGAGAAAGCGACGATTTTATTGTACACGGTTCGGTCACTCGTTATGGTCCGCGATCCAGTTGCCAGCGCAAGGGGGTTAAATTGAAATTTTCTGTTTTTAAACTTTGCTGCACTCGTTTTGTTTAATAAAAACTCGGGAGATCCTAATCTCAACGTTCGAAGTTCGATAAGACGGCTTCGAGAAAAATGCAATTCACCGTACGTATTTTATTATTTTACAAATTAATTAATTAATTTTCCTGTAAAGAGAGCAAACGAACTTCTTCGTCTTTCATAATCTCAATACCTCTGCGAGACTTCAATTTTGTTTCATACTTTCTGCATTTTTATCCTCCTGAATTTCACATTGAAAAAAAAAAGAGAAAAAAAATTGAAAGAGCCTTCGAAAAACACACAAGTACAGAATTTACAGAGCAAATACCTTCTCTAAGATATAAATGTTCTCTGTCCGCGAACATCTTTTATTCAACGTTTTACGTTCGTTCTGCATTTGTTGCATTAACGTTGCAAGTATGCTAATACTACGCAGCTAGTAGAAGCGCCGAGTCAAAGTTCGTACAATCGGCTGGTATCAAGCTGTAATTCGCTGCTCCTAATACAGCCAATTCCTGGTTGTGCAAATGTGTTATTAATGAATTTATTAAGGTTATTGAATTTGCCGTGGAATTTATGCACATACCAATTGATCTCAACATATAATCAAAATGTATGCATTTATTAGCACACATGTGTATGTATGTATGTCTCTATTAACGTGACCTATCTCAAAAGCCTCCATTTACCCCTCTGCATATTCGAACAATATTCTCTATGAAATTTAATAATAAATTTCACCTTTCAACTTATTCATTAGTCATAGGATAGACCAATAGGTCTTGGGCGTTATTTGCATGGAATATTTGAAACATCGTTATTTAAACAATATATCTAATACACCTTATTTATAATAATTTTTTTGAACTCTCTGTTGTATAAATCTCACTTTTCTACTGCGATTATTTCATACGACGAAGTCATCCGAATAAAAGATCATTTGCAAATGATTTATCTGATTTGGAGTCAAGATAAAGTCGCCTCTCCCCTACTCTGTACTGTTATTTTCTATCTTTTATTTCAGATAAAATTTGCCCAATTCATGACAAAAATATTCGAACGCACGATGAAAACTTGTCGACGCTTAAACAGTTGTAACCTTGTTGAAAAAATATCGTACACTGGTCTATCTAACCTCGTTTCGACATTTCTGAGTTCGTTTTCTTTCAAAGATATTTCAACGTCGTCTAATGAATAAAAAAATTGGAGGTGCCTTTCCTCAAAAGGAAGAATTTTTCATGAAAAGACGCAAACGACTGTAAAAATACGGAAAAATTTTTTTACGGCTAAATCTCTGCAACGGTTTCAAAAATTAGAGTCTCCCCTTCACAACGATCCTTTAGAACTTCCGGTACGATTTTCTCTCGCAACTTTATTGAATTTCGAATGACTCGACAACGACTGGACGAAGTAGCAGGATCTCTGAGATTTCTGTCGGACACTCAAAGTTCAAAAAAATAGCGAAAAAAAAATGGTACATCAAGGTTTAAAGGGTCGTTGTACAGAGAAAATTTCAATCTTCCAAACCGTAATGGGTTCAATCGTAAAAAAAATTTTTCAGTGTTTCTACAAACGTTTGAATTTTCGTACAAAAAGAGTAGCTCCATTTTTCCATATGCTGGATGATGTTAAAATATTTTAAAAGGAAAAAAAAAAGAGTCTGGAAGACTGTCAAAGTAGAAACTTCTCGCTTTAAAATGGATTATTGTTCGATTTTTTATTTCACAAAGTCGTCAACAAGTTCTCATCGAGCGTTCAAATATGTTTTACAAATATGTACTCCGATTACGTTTACTTGTAAATTTAGCAAGAGTAAAGAAGTGAATTACAGAGAGAACGAGAGAGAGGATGTTGGCTCGCTACAGGAGAGAAAAGAAATTGCCCAGAAGCAATCTCTTGATGGATTTTCTGATTAAATGTCCCACGCAGGGAGGCACTCGCGGAGATGCATATTTTTATCGCGTAATATTCGATAATTCCGGCCAACAATTTCCTTCCGCCCGTCTTTTGTCCACCCTTTCGCGTTAGACGACGTTTCCGCTTATTTCATCCCGGGAGAAATAAGTGATATAGGGGGAAATAAAAATACGTGAAAGGCGTAAAAAGTAGAAAAAAAAAATAAAAAGACGCAATTGGCCATTTCGTGGCCAATAATTCCCTCCCAACCAATTATGGCTGGCCATTAGTCATTAATTACAGTAGAAACAGACCGAGCAAATTTTTAATTTTAATTCGTACGACCTTGTCCGCATTTCTCAGTATTCTTTTTTTTTTCTATTCTTCTTTTAATTCGAAACTTTTATTGTCATTTAATTCTAACGTTAATAATAACTGACGAAATATTCACGAGTTTTAATCGTAAAAAGGAGAACGAAGGTACCGTGTGATCGAATGATGCTGTCGCGAATAAATTATATGGTTTTCTGTACGAATATTAATTTAAAGTTAGAATGTACATGAAACTTTGCTACATTTGAGAATAATATCCTCCAAAACTCCACGTGCCTCCGTGGCGCAATCGGTTAGCGCGTTCGGCTGTTAACCGAAAGGTTGGTGGTTCGAGCCCACCCGGGGGCGGGTTTATTTTTTCGATTTTCTTTGCATTTACGAATAAATTAACCAGACAAATTTTAGAATTACAACACGGTCGTGCAACATTTGTTTTGATATACTCCAAAATTATCGTGCTAGCCTTAATTGCAATTTCTTACAAGTCTTACGTGAATGTGATCGCTGTCATATGCGCACGAGCATTATGTAAGAAGAACATTATTCCAACAAATTCTTTCTTTTGTATCAAGAGTGGAAGAATAATAACAATGAAAAAAATGTGATACTTTTTGCCTAAGCTCTGTAAATTATTCAAAACTTGTGAATTTCATTGTTCACTGATAATATTTCGCAACCGAGGAATATAGAAACTTTAACTTTTCAACAATGGCATCTGCAGTAAGTAAGTTCCTCCAGCGTCCACTAGGTGTCTATGAAAGTCTAGCTGTTCTCGCAATTGAAGTTAAGGGACGAGGTTATATCCAAAAAGAGAAACGTAACATCGTTAGTCAATCAGTAGTGTTTAACTGATCGATTTAGCAGATGATGAATATCGGAGATGATCCCTGATTAAACTCCGCTCCCTGGCTTCCATCAATCGCAACGACGGTTGTCAGTGGAAAGACTGATGCTAAGTCATGACTCTTTTTTAAATAACTATTATTATAATAATTAGTGATAAAGAAAGTATCACAAATGAGGAAAATTATGAAAAATAAATAACTTTTTATAGAATTAAATCCCACTTTTTTATACAACTTCGTATAACTTTAACAATAACAACAATAATACTTTAACAAAAACAATAATAAAAAATTATATAATAATTTTAAAATATAGAAAACAATAATAAAAAATTATATAATAATAATAATAATAATAAAAAATTATATAATAATAATAAAAAATTATATAACAATAATAAAAAATTATATAACAATAATAATAAAAAATTATATAATAATAACAAAAAATTATATAATAATAATAATAATAAAAAATTATATAATAATAATAATAATAAAAAATTGTATAATAATAAAAACAATAAAAAGAAAATAAACAGCTATGACTTTTTCGAAACTCTCAGTTTTTCAGTGGCCACCTTGTATATATTAGGACACAACTTTTGAAACAGAGAAAATAATACGAGCTGTGCAAGACCGCGGTTCTTCGAAAACTCGACAACGAGAAACGACGAGCATTTCTAACAAGGCAAGAAGTGGTTAGTCATGGCCGATCGATGATTCGGTAATAAAGAGGAGGAGAGGGGTGGAAGAAGAGAAGAGGTTGAAACGATGCAGAAAGGCAAGCGAACCTGACAGTTTCGAGCGTCGCGAAGTAACGTGTCAGATTCGTCGGCGAATTTGTTGCCACAGAGTATTACGGGGTTATGGGTACACGTTCCCCATCTCATTTAACTTTGAACTGCGTCGAGAAACGACGCTGTACAAGCGCGAACATCTGCCGTTGGCGCGTGTTGGAACTTTCGAGGCCTCCCCCTCCTCCTCCACCCATTCGTGCTATACTCCTCCGCTTCAACTCGTTCGTTCCCCCCACCTCCACTCGAGGATCACTGCGTCTCCGCGATAACCCGCAGATCGGTGGGAACACGTGCGTATTACTCCAGCGGGACTCGTGATACCCGAAATCGACGAACGATGGAAAAAAAGAAGGAAAAAGAGAGAGAAAGAATGAAGAGAGATTAGGGATTTGTATCGCTGAGCGCGCGTTTCGAAAAATGTGAACACGACGAGACACGATCATCCGGGACTCGGATTTTCAGGTGTAGATTAGGGAATTGATTCGTAGCCCGAGACGGTGGAGATTGGACGAAGTGGTTCGAGGCGCGGGCGACCGCCATATTGGAATATTAGGCTCAGCGAGTCTACGAGGGAGGAGGAACCGATTGAAGGGTGAATTCTATCGATCCCCTGCAATTCGATCGGCTTTCGGCAATTCTCTCTCCTTACTACGGGGATATAAGAAAGGATATCGCATCAATGTGATAGTTTTTTTCAATGGAGCCGGTGAAAGGTGAGGAATTTAGATAAGGACCGGGGGGAAATATAAAACGGTTCCGTTGAAAATTGACTTTTTGACGAGTAATATTTTCAGAAGCTAAGAAAAAAAAAACAGAAAAAAAAAAGGAAAAAATGGATCACTGTAAAAATTATAGAAATGAACGTGGAAAACACATTTTACTGTATTACAAAGGGAAGAAAAGAAAAAAATTCAAACTACAGGAACAAAAATTATATTATATTAATATTATGACACAACTACCAATATATTACGACATAACCTCCAATATATTAATGATACAACTTTCAACTCATTGCGAGAGACTACAGAAAAAAAGAAGAAAATTCAGACTACAAGAACAAAAATTATATTATACGTATATTAATGTTATGACATAACGACCAATATATGACGACATAACCTCCAATACATTAAAAACCTCCAGATACATTAATGACATAACCTAACACTCACTTCAAGAGACTACAAAGGAAAAAGAAGAAAATTCAAACTACAGAAACAAAAATTATATTAATTAATGCAATGTAACCTCCAATAAATTAAAGATCTCCAGATACATTAATGACATAACCTCCAATACAATAAAGACCTCCAGATACAATAATGACATAACCTCCAACGCAAGACACTGCAAAACGTCTTTGCTCGCGAAACTGTTTTGCACAAATTAATATCCGATTGAAAGCGACTGCGGGCCGGATTAATTAGCAAAAGTCCATCAACAGCCTCGGCCTTTTCAACGCGGCGGCGATCGATACTAATTGACACTTTACAGCCCTCTCTCCTCCCCTTCTCTCGCGCAGCGAAGGGGGCTGGATTTTTTCGGCGGGAAAGACGAGGAGAGGGACAGCGAAGGGTCGATGCACGAAGAAAGAGACACGCGGACAAGTGGAAAGTGATTATCGGCGACAAAGACGATCGAGACGATCGCGGTGGACTGGAGAAAGCCTATCAGTTCTCCGCAGGCGGAATCGAAGGAAGCCTCTGGCCGTTTCGCAGTACAGCTACCGAGGACTCTCTCTCTTTCTCCGTGCCACGTCTCCACGCCTTTTGTTCGTTCTCACGAGAAAGCCCGTGGAAAGCCGTGCGGCTGGCCGAGGTAATTCCTCCCCCCGGAACGTTGATTCCACGTTGCTCGACCGTGAGTTCGATCAACTTATCACTCGGGCTCGCTCGTGTTCCTTCGACCCACCTTCTATTCGAGGGAGGAAAAAGTGGAGTTTAAAGCGGACGATTTATTCTGATGGGACTGTGATAAAAGTTTCCTTTCTTTTTATTTTTTTTTTTTTTTTTTTTGAGAATTTACTATACTGTATCGTAAACATCTATCGACTTTACGATCTCTGTCAAGGGAGCAGGGACAAACTGATTTAAATTTGTAACGAAAAGAAAGAAAACAGAATTTGATCAAGATTCAAAGAGAAACCAATTTGTGTAATTCGTTCCGACCAACTGCAGACTTGGACGTTTCCCTTCTATTTATTTCCATTTACAGATGGACTTCTTCACTTGCCTGAATCGTCGTCGTTCGTCAAAATCAAATGTCAATGGAATCGACGCCCGATTAACTGGGACTGCGTCACCAACAGATGCAAATGACCGAATGAAATGTAAATAGATTATTTAATTCTTCACTTTCGTGACATTAGAAGAGATTTATCAGTAAATTTGTATCATTAATCGAAAGTCTTCAAGTGAATTCAATCAGAGCCGGAGAGAAAGAAAGAAAGAAAGAAAGAAAGAAAGGAGGAAGAAAATCGACGATCGCGATCGTCTCAGAAAGTTCAAGATCGTTTGATCTCGCGGCGAATTTCACGCTCGATCGGCATTCGCGGTCGACAAACCCAGCCAAGATCGAGCTTCCACTTCTTCTTTTTTTCTTTCTTTCTTTCTTCCTTTCTTTTCTTTTTTTGACCCTGCCTGGGGCTAATTTGCACTTCGAAAGATCCTCAAGATCTTTGGGAGGGGAGGAGGAGATCAGGACCGCGGGCCGAGCAACGAGATTATCGACGATCGACTCGTTTCCTGCTCGAACGGCTCGATAATGCGATCATCTTGCTCGCGGTGCCACGAAAATACAGATTTTCCGCAGATTCGAGTCCTTTCGCCGAGGCGACCGCTTCGTTTCACCAGCAAAATGCCAGGAGAAAAATGAGATGAGAAAGATCCCTCTGTTTACGATGTCAAAGTCTGGCGGTGAGAGATCGTCTCAGATCGCGAGATTATACTGATTTCAGAGGTAAAATTGTTGGAAGAATTCTGTGGTACGTAGATAGATATCGAAGAACTTAGTACTGTCTATATTGTAGATGCTAAATTTACAAATATATCATTTTGTGTATATATATAAATATTTTTAATTGTAGTTATATTGTAGTTATATTTATTTATTAAATATTACATAGTCTACTGAATTTACGATATTTTGTTTTGTATTGAAAAATTGAATATTGTCTATATTGTAGATAATAAATTTATAAATGTGTCATTTTGTGTTATATATAAAATTATTTTATTGTAATTGTGTGTATGTGTATATATATATATATATATTAAGGTAAAATTTTGAAAAACACGGTCAGAGAGAAAAATATATCAGTAACAAATATTGATATTTAATAAATAAATAAATAAATATTTATTTATTTATTTATTTATTTATTTATTAAATATCAGTATTTGTTCTCTCTTTCTTGTAAAAATTCGTCGTTTAAAGTGACTGTGTTTTTCAAAATTTTACCTTAATACTAACGTTTCAATATTTTATTCGGCACAAAATTTTGAAGTGAAAAAATTTTCGCAAAGAACGCGAAACGTGACGCTGTGTAACGTAAAATGCCCCCCAAAAACGTGGTAACTTTGTACAGCAATTTTCTAGGGAAATTCCACTCTCTTTAATTAGATTCCAAAAAAAAATACGAACCCGCATAAAAACCCGTCTGTTCATCGCGTTGAAAAAATATTACCGACCCCGAATTAGCAGCGTTGTAAAAATTTGATAATCAGCGAAGAGACAAATACAAGATCTTCTTCTCGTAGGTAATGACCCAGACCAAAAAGGTTCCTCGCCAAAAGATTCAAGCTTCGTTAATAAAGCACTTCGCACGCCTGTTACAGACACGTTACGAACGTACGACCGCTCGAATTACCACGAATAGACGAACGTTGCGAGGTAATTCCGACTTCAGGTGGCCCCGGTGGGTCGTAACTGTGCGTTTTTAGCCAGCCGTGAAACAATAATTCTCGGCCGCGCCACGTCGTTTCCTCGAAGGTGGCCGTGGAAATGACTTTAATCGCGTCTCTCCGCTCCCGGATGGCTGCTTCAGTAGCCCCCGGGACACCATTATCGTAAATTAGCTCGCTTCAAAGTTGCTTCAAACAGCGAGAGTGGGCTTATTGTTGGGACCAGCCCGTCCCGGGGTCGTTGTCTTAATTTCGTTCTAGTTTCTTTGTGCGCATGCAGGAACTAATTATCGATACCTGGCGAGTTTTCAAACTCCCCACAATGCCCGGTTGCTTATATTCTTGTAAATTTATTTTACGAAGTAGGGGAGAGGGGGGGGACTAGAGAAAGAAACGTGGAAGAATTTCTCTGAAAAGGAAGAATTTCATTTGGAGAAATCAGTTCCGTTAACATGGCTCGTGTTTACGAGATTTGATCCTTCCGTGTATTAGAGGTAGATGGGATTTCCAGGTAGAGGTTGGTGAAGTTAATTTGATGAGAGAAGCACGTGATGTTCGAGGGAACATTTCCTCGAGGAAGAAGTTTAAAGAAAACACGACGGTAGAACGAAGGGAAAATTATTATATTACCAATTATGTATCACGTTTCGCGCTTGTTCGATTCGCTTCGACATCGTCGACGACGACGCGACGCAGAATAGAAGTTTCATTGGTTTCATTTGAGGAACTGAGGGCTCGAGTGTTTACTTTCGTAATACTGGGAAATTTAATGTAGAATTCCTAGATCCAAGTTTTCCCCCCTGTTGCGGCAGGAGAGAACGATATGAAAGGAAAATATTCGACAAATGATCCTTATTTCTCTAAGCGTATTTCTCTCTCTCTCTCTCTCTCTCTCTCTCTCCCTCTCTCCCACCCTCTTTTCGAGCAAAAAGAAAGTTTCCAACCGACTCGATTTAACCAGAAGGTGCTCACTTTCCGACACGTTGTACATAAACTTCCAACTCGATTACACCCGCTTTTTCCCCATTTCCAGCCATTTCCAACGCGCGAGAGTAAAATTCCCTGACCGCATTAAGGTGAAATTTCATGTAAGTGTCAGACGAACTCGCGGCAAACGTATTTGTGTTAATAATATCGCGCTAAAAATCTGTTACATCCTGTAATATCCGGATATTTTCCTAATTAAACGATGACATTGTCAGTTGTTTTCTTTATTAATTATTTAATAAAGAAATTTTACTTTATAAAGATCTGGCAGAAAATCACTTATTTTGTTGATTATTAATATTAATTATAATTATTATAATACATTAACAATATTATAAATTATTAATGTTAATTATAATATACTAATATAATATTAATAATATTATAAATTATTAACATTAATTATAATATATTAATATTAAAAAAGTAACGTGTCGTGATTAAAATTGAAAGAAATTTCTTCGCCTAGAAAACATTATTTTATGACTGAAACTAAAGTCCAACTATCAAGTCAGAAAAACAAAAAAATGTAGTCAACGTTTGGTCGTGTAAATGGAGTCAGTTTCATTCATATAAATTCGATAGGATCAAGTCGACTCAAATAAGAATCATTTTGTTCAAAATCGAACACGAATCAATTCGAGGTATGTTCTTAAATAATTAATTTTCAGATTAAGAAACAAAAGTAAAAGCGTTGTCCATTTTAAGCGTGAGACGCATGCGCCGTGAGAAATATGCGTGTGAGACATGCGCCGTGAGACACGCGCGCGAAACGCATGCGCAGGAGACGTACGGGCGCATGCGCTTTTATATACCGCCCGATACGAACGCAGTTTTTGAAAACAAGAAAAGAAACAAGAATACAGGCTTCATTCTCAAGATCCTTCCTTTCAGAAAGATTTCAATGAATCCTCAATGAGTCTACGTTACGTACACGGTTCAATTTAGATAGGGGAGTAAAAAAAAAAAAAAAAAAAGAAAGAGAGAAAGAGAGAAAAAGAAAAAAGGAAAACTGAAGAACGATGGCAGTTTGCTCGGTGGCTTAAAAGCCCGCTGGCTCGCTCCAACGAGGAATCCAGAAGGTACAACTTTGCCAACAAATTGAGTTTCGACCCTTCAAGCGTTTTCCCTTGATACTCTCTCCTCAGTACTCTACGACGGATTTTTCTGAACGGTCAATGGAACGTACTCGAGCTCGATCCCTCTCTGACACGATAAACGTCCCCGTGTGGCCAACTTCTTTCACGGGAGAAACGTAGGAAAAAAGAAGTTGACTGGCCTTTTCCACGATATCGGCACATCGACACGCTTCCCCCCATTCGGTCTTACGTAATCTATCCGACGTCCTAACATCGTGGCAAAGGAAGGGAGAGGTGCTTCGGAATTGGATGTTGCGCTGCCACCTCTGGGGAACGTTCCCCCTTATATTTTCGACCAGGGTTTCATCGATCGAACGAAGCTGTGTCAAATTAGACGGAGCTCTTTCGAGGCAATTTATATTCTACATTTATATTTCAATTTCGCGTCCGGCGAGGACAATTCTGAATTGCGAGAAAAGTGAATTCGAATGTTTTTTTTTAATTTCAAGGTTGGCCAGCAGAGAACCAGAAAGAATATAGAGATAAACATTTCAGCTTTGTAGAATTATTATACGAATGATGTTTTGTCTTTTGTCTTTTAAATTGTAGAATTTTTATTGGCTGGTTGCACACGCGAGCGAAATTGAACGCAGACAAAAATCTAGGTCTCAACGGAAGCTGGCTTCCGGTACATTGAGCTTGAAATAAAGAAATACGCGCGAAGAAGTAAATAATGAGACAGACTGACGCGGAGATAAGGAAATTAATCATTCAACAGTCGCTAATTTATCTTCTACGTATCGGACACCTAACCTGAATCTATCTAAAACTGAAACATCAATCTGGAACAGCAACTATCTATAAACTCGCAGCATAGGAGCTCCATTTTTCATCTCGCCGTTTGACAAACTTTATCTCTCGCCACGGACGTTTATTCAACTCATTTATCAAACGAGAAAGTAATCATTAGACCGCTAGGATATTTATGCAATTTTATATCCTTGCTGCAAGATAATTAAAAAGCACTGAACGAAAGATTGGAAAAATCAGTTTCGTTGTTGAATATTCTTCTTCTTTCTTTTATTCTCTTTTTGTGTAAAGAAAAGATTTTTTTCTCGTTTCGCTTGTATTTATATGTTATATACGCAAATGTGTTCGAATGTTAAATGAGAATTTGTATAGATACTTCAAATTGTTACAACTTTGTGAAAAATAATCTGTTTCGGCTCGTTTCGAAGCACGAAACCTCTATTTCTTTCGAACCGTATTCAGTTCGTCTTTTCCAAGCACGTTTCTGACGTCTCGCGGCGAGTGAGAAAAAATGCCAGTACCGTTCCTCAAACCGAAAAACTTCTCTTCAGAAATTCAGACGACTGTAAAAGCACTGGGCAATTCTTTTTACGACTGAATCTACCACAGTCTAGGAGGCCGAATTTTCCTCTTTGCAACGAACCATTAACACTTCCCTTCGCGATTTTCCTTCGATTCTTGAATGTTACTTGTTTAACAAGAAAACTACGAATGTTCAAGTTACGAATAATATGAATCGAATATTAAACGATTTAAAACAGAAAAACTAGTGTCATTTCCTTGTAATTCGATTCAATCTTACAAATAGCAACTACGTTCGACGAGTATATTCGTCAATCTAGCGTCTCACCAACGTTTTTAAAAAACGGCACCGCAGCTAAGAGGTTAACGAGCTCGTGTATCCCTCGTTTTGAAACGGGGGGAACTTGCACACTTTATCCCCCCCTCCCTGCTTGTGCAAGTAGCCCACCAGCGAACATCACTCGTCAACGAAACGAAGCGCGGCGAGTTCGCCGGTTCCGCTGATAACGAGACGAACTTTCGGCTACTCGGCAGGTAGTCTAGGTGATACATGGATCATTAAGGAAACTAGTTTCACCGGTTATCATCGGCACGCCGTGATAATACCGCTCGCAGCGTCGTCACTCGGTTTGACCTCGTTCCCTATCAGTCATCGCCGCCCTCTCTCTCTCTCTCTCTTCTCTCTCTCTTTCGCCCATTGGCGGAATAAAGAAACGGCGAAAGTAAATGAAGAAAGCGGCTAAATCGACCGTGAAACGATCGGCAGCGAGAGCGCGAGAGGCAGGCGAAGATTAGGGAACAAATGGGGAGGAGAATAAAAGATGATAGGAGCAGTTGAACTGAGCGACCGAGAAAAAAGATAAACGAGGAATAATCGACAAATACGGAAACAGTCGGCAAATTGAATCAGAAATTAATCGACAATGATAATAACGTAAAATTAAATCAAATTAAGGGATAAGATAATCGATAATGATAACAGAATTAAATTAAATGAGATTAAAAGTAAGTTATAAGTGTAAATTAACCGATAATAATGATAAAATAAAATCGGAGGATAAAATAATCGGTAATAATAATAAAATGAAATTAAATGAAATTAAAGGATAAAATAAAATAAAAATAAGCGTAAAATAAACGTAGAATACAGATAAAATAAAAATAAATGTAAAATAAATTTAAAATACAAACAAAATAAAAATAGTTGTAAATTAAGTGTAAAATACAGATAAAATAGAAATAAATGTAAAATAAAAATTAAGTTAAATTAAAAATAATATTGCATTTTGGAACTAACGAGCGAGTCGAATGAAAGGAAATTAGCTAGAAAGACAAAAGGACGAAGTGTAGAGAGATGGTTAAAAGAAAGAGATTTGTGTTTTCCTAAATGGCGAGAAACAGGAAAGAATCGCGTTTCAGAGGTAGAGTGAATTAGGATGACTGTTTTCTGGATGAGAAATCTCGGGACTACCTACCCCGAGACAGCTCGTTTTCTCCCCCTGTCAACCGCGGGAAATATACTTTGGAAATAACACGTACGTACGTATACAGACACACTTCGAGTGAAAATAATAAAAAAGCGAAATTTAACGCCGCCTAAGCGAGGGAAACGCGGGCGCAGAAAAAAGAACAAGGCAGAAGGAAGCAGAAAATGAGGATTAAAAAAGCATTAATAAGGTGGTGACGAGGGATTGTGACCAAAAATAAAATAAATAAAGGGAGAATGAGAGGCTCTTTTTTCGCAAAGGGAGGCTCCGCGTAAAAAGCCTTTGAAAGCGTGAAAAAAAAAAACAGAAAGGAAAAAAAGAAAAAACACCGATGGCGAGAAACAGATCTGAAAAACGAAACGGAAGAGGGACGTGTGTGAAAAAAAGAGTTACACAGCGAAAGAGAGAGACAGAAAGAGAGAGAGAGAGAGGAAAGTAACAGTAGATTTTACACAAGAAGTGAAAAACGGAGAGACAGGGTTGAGGAAGGGAGGAGAGGTGGAAATTGAACGAGAAAAACGAGATAATCGTGGAAAAGAAGCGGACAGAGAGAGGAATTAACCGCGTAATTGCGCACAGTTATTCGAGCGTCCGTCGCGTAATTAACGCATCCTATTAACACTGTACGTACACAGCCTCTCACCCTGGAATTAACTCCAAGTGGGCTGGAACTAAACTTACAAACACACGCAGATGGTAACTCCTTTGCAAAACAACTTCGTCGGATTCGCGCGCAGGGAACGTAACTGCGGCGTATCCTTTCGTGAAATATCCTCTACGAAGAGAGAGATCATTAAAAGAGCAATTATTTCGAGATTGACACTGTCGCCTTGAAAGGGAGATCAGTTCGATCAGGAAGCTGTTTGGAATCAATGCGTGCCGAGATTTTCACACTTTACACTTTTCTCTCGCAATATATTTTGGTACTTTTACTTCGTGTTTTTTATATTTTTTTTTTTACATTTCTGTTATTGCAGGTACGTTTTACAAGATCGACGCTGCCTGTTTAATATATTGCTAAACTATCTTCAATATATAAATGTTAACAGTGGATTTGATATACGTCTCGAGAAGCGTATCATATTTTTTATATTTTTCACTAGATTAGTTACTATATTAAAATGTTAAATATTAAATATTAAATATAGTAAATATTAAATATAGTAAAAATATTAAATATAATAAATATTAAATCAACGCAAACATAAACCTTACTTCTCAAAACGACATACAAAGAGTATTATTATATCTAAAAAGCATAAACTACTACTCACACATCTAATGGTGCCGTCGTCGCTAATGACCTCGCTGTCGATGTGACAATAAAATTAAAAAAAAAAAAAAAAAAAATATTAAATATATAAAAATTATATTGTAAACTATATTTATTACTATATTAAAATGTTAAATAATAAAAATTAAATATATTTATATATATTAAATGTATAAAAATTATAGTATATTTTATATGTATTAAACATATAAAAATATAAAAATATGATCATTAATATAACATATAAGTTTAATTTTTAATAATATCACGTTTGCCAGAAAGTCATCCGTAGCACGTAAATATTAACACTGAAATTATCGAAATTAATTAATTAATTTATTAATTATATACTTCGAGAATTTCACATTTTACATTTATTTCATTAGAGAAGTATTATTATTGCAAATATTTCTCGTAAAATGAACACTGTTTGACACACGTGAAAAACAACATCCGTTTATCGTGCTATTCAAATTTTTAATAGTTATCACATTTATCAAATATTAATACCAGAGTTAACGTATCTCCCCAGAGTCTCGTATTTTATATTACTGATATTGCGCCGCTGATACTTCCCAGAAAATTAACGCCTTTAACTTTTAATAACGTCACGTACCTACGTGAATAATAACACTAGAATTAACACACGTCTCAGAACTGTCGCGAATTTTTCTATTTTTACTATTCTGCAGTATTAATGCCTTCTGTACGACATGTCACTTTAATTTTCAGTAACGTCACGTGTATTCAAATGTCTATTCCTAGTGTACAAATATTAACACTGGAATCAATACATTCCTCGAGAGCTTCACGTTTCCCACGTATGTTTTTTTTTTTTTTTTTTTTTTTTTTGAGCAAATACCTTCTGCGAAATTGATGCTTCCCCTTCGACGTGCCACTTTAATCTCTCTCCTCCCCACTGTAATTTCCCCCACACTCGTCGTTCCGACGAAAATTACGCGAAATACTGAAACACCGAGCGCGATTTTGCATTCGATGGCCATTCGCACGTAGCTTGGAATTGGAAATATCGAACACTGATGCTAAACACGTAATCCCCAATCCACCGGCTCGCTAAATATCGCGACAGTTCGATTTGCGACAATCGTTCACGCGTACGCGTGTTGAACGCGTGTCCGGCCGCTCCTCGCGTCGAGGATGGAGGAACAAGAGAGGCCAGAAGTCAGTTTCGCTTCTTCGCTGCCCGTTCTCGTCAATTACGAGGTTTCCGATAAAAGGAAACGAAATAATTGTTGCTGCAAGTCGATAGCTCGCCGCCGTTCCTCCCAGGTAATTTTAGCGCCGCTCCGGAGAGCCAGCCTCGTTCTAATTTCGATTCCGCTGTTTCTTCCGATAGCGGGGCGAAAAGCGGGGCGAAGGTGGCTCGAGAACGGCGACTCCGGCGCCGAACACGGGCGAGTCCTCTTCTTCTTCCTCTTCGCCTGACTTCCGGTCCTCGCGACGCGACGCGCCATGGAAATTCCCATTATTTCGGTCGAAATACAAGCGAAACACAGGCAAACACAGGAGAAATTTTACTTGGCATTTTCTTATACATATATACCGATATCTCAGTCGAACTCAATTACGTTATATTGTTATATACATATATATTATATTACGTCAATATCAATCTCAATATATATATATTATATTACACTATTATATTACATTATATATATATATATATAATTTTACATCAATATTGGATATATATATATATGTATATATTATATAATAGGATAGATATAAATATTGATATAAATATTAATACAATATATTTAATAGTTTAATATTTTATATATACATTGTATGATAAACATATTATATATAAAATAAAATATATTTTTCGATGAAAGTATTGTATATTGTTAAAACATACAATAAATATTGCAATAATATAAAGAAAATATTATATAATATTGTATAATTAAATACAATAAATATAAGTACAGAGAAATAAATATAATTATATACAATTATTATATTTATTGTATATAATTATATTTAACATAAAGAGTATTAATTATAAATAAATATAATTAAATACAATGAATATTGTAAGAATATAAAGAATATATTGTATAATATATGACATATTTTATTAAACAATGTTTTATATATAAATATAAAATATACAATAAAATATAATATATAATATAAATCTGCAACATTTAATTATATTATTTTATAATATACAATATTACAAAATATAATATAAATATGCAATATTTTATATATAAAGAATTGTATAATAAAACATTATATATTGTAATTCAATATTAAATTTCAATACAATTAAATTTAATTACCATTGGAAATAACTGATTATATTTGATATAATTTACCATCAATACTAATATTATATATATTTTTCAACGAGGAAATAGAAAAGGGAGAAGATAGATCCTCCTTTCTCCGAGGAAAAGGAGATATCTACTCGTTTCACTCAGCGACTTTTCATTTTAAATGGGGAAGATCATTTATGAACGAGATATTACAGTGGTTTGGGATTTCCTGTTGAGATATTCAGTCATCTCTGTTACCGGTTTTACTAAACTATTCAAACCGGAAAGTTTAAGCATCGGCCGGTTTTGTTCATAAAATCAGGACTGCTTAACACCCTTTGGGATATTAAACGTGGGCGATTAAACTTCCGCCATGTTGTAAATGTATGTAAACGCCAACTTATTCGACTTATTCAATTATCGAATTAAGCGCGTTTTAACGCAAGATCAATCGCAGCGGCGAGGTGTTTCTGTAAAAATGGAAACTGAGGCACCATCGGTTATCGAAATTTTAATAAAATCGATAAACCGAAAGTAATACAGCCCCGCCACGTTGGCATATCAGGGGCAATCGGCGTCGAATAAATTTCCAATATATTCTGATTTCGATAAATCGATTCCCTGAGCTCGTTCGAGAACTCTCGAAAAACCGAGGGTTTTCGTCAAGAAAGTAAAGGGATAAGGAAAAAAAACAGAGAGAGAGAGAGAGAATGATCGAAGAAAGATCCGTACTTTGGACACCCATGAAATAATTATGACCTACTCAACCTTTGCCATCCCGAATTCATGCGACCTCGAAAGATTCCCTCCTGCGTTAAAAGGATCGCCAGGCTTCGACTTTTAAATCACCATCCACACCGCCGGTTCGTTCTTCTGTTCGACAAATCGTTTCCATCGTTTCCCTGCGACCAGCAAAAACTTTTATCCTCGTTTCATCCGTTTCAAAGAAAACTATCTCGCACATGGCAAACGAATTCGAACGGTAGTTTCGCAATACTTTTGTTTCACAATTATTGGCGTACGTTTCTGTTTATGCGTATTTAAATATACACTCTCTCGCTTGAAAGTCTCGAGATACTGAGATAATTAAATAATATATAATATTATATATTAATATTATTATCAATAATATATATTATTAAAATAACTAAAATAAATATATTGTAATTGAATAATATATAATAATTATTATATATTTAATATTTTTAATATTATAATAATTGAATATATATAGTTATAACGATTATTAGTCGTCAGATTTTGAGTTGAAGTAAATAGCTAGTTTGATCCTCTGGAATTTCGTTTATTTACGAGAGGAGGAGGTTATCAATTAACTTCAGCTGTTTGCTCAAACAACAGAGAAGCATGAGAGAATCGAAAATAGGAAGACAGAGGCATACTTCATCAATTTTCTGTCAAACTAGAAATTCATTCATCTATAATATCCGGGAATTTCCTGTGACTGAAGAACTAAAGATATTAATGCCAAAACGACCAAAAATGGTCGAAATGATCAATTTATAATTTTTATTATATGTTTCATACAAGTAAAATTTTTTCACAAAAAGTATAAATAAAAGCTCGAATGTTCCATTCTATCTTTTCACCATTTTAATCTCAGAGATTTTACGTGTTAATCATCGGTAGTTTCAGTATTAAGAGCTAATTCTCAATTCCTCAACCCTTCGAGCCAACTATATACAGATAATCCCATAACGAACAAAATGTACATAATGAATGAAATAATTGATTCACCCGTTCGAGAGTCCCCAAAGAGGATAAAGTGTTTTTCACAACGCGTCAAAGTCACGCGTTCAAATCACTCTTAACATTCATCGCACGTCTGCTCATTCCATATGAAACGCTGAGACCCTTGGCATATTCTAAACTCCCTAAAAGGGTTTGATACACGTTAACGTGTCACGCGCGCGCACGTCGAAAACCGCGATCTCTATTAGAAACTCCCCGGACAGACAAACCGGGACCGGGGAATAGAAACTTTCGACCTGCCAGGTGAATTTCAGCCACGGCTCGATATCGATCGAGCCGCGTTATAATTTCGCAAATTATTCGCGCCTCGATGCACGCGATCGAACGACAGGCAAATTATTTCCGTTCGTGGGTAGAGGAAGGATCGCGATTTAACTACTTGCCCTGGCAAACTGATTGCGGACCGTAACGAGTGACCGAACCGTATACAATAATTCGTCGCTTTACTTTCGAACTCGCCGGTACGACAGAAATTATTGAGAAGTAATAGATTTATCACTTGCTTTGCCCTTATACCTAGATATACTTAAAACTGAGGAAATATTGCAATTTTGGGACAAAAAATTCTCGACGTGCGTGGCACGTCATTCTAGCGCAAGAGATTAACTACTGGTAACTGATTGCGGACCGTAACGAGTGACCGAACCGTATACAATAATTCGTCGCTTTCTTTTTAGATTCGTCGGTATGATATCACTATAGAGAATAGAAATTATCGAGAAGTAATAAATTTATTACTTTGTTTTACTTAAGTATACTTAAAACAGAGAATATTACAATTTTGAAATAAAAAATTCGCGGCATAGCACGTCATTGCTGCGCAAGAGGTTAACCAGTTGGTAACTGATTGCGGACCGTAACGAGTGACCGAACCGTATACAATAATTCGTCGCTTTCCTTTCGAACTCGCCGGTATCTCACTGGATAGAAATTATTCAAAAGTAATAAATTGAAGTAATAAAGTAAAAAAGATATACTTAAAAACTGAGGAAATATTGCAATTTTGGAACAAAAAAATGCTCGACGTGCGTGACACGTCATTTCGTCCCGGAAGAGACAGCGACGAAATTTTCACTCCCCCTTTCTCCCTCCTGGGTGGAGGTCTTTGAACCTTTGCCCCTCTCGGGCCAATAAAACAAACTGGACAGAGCCATGGGCCAATTATTCCCGCGAGTCACGGGGGAAAAAAAAAGAGAGAGAGAAAAAGAGGGAAAAAAATCGAATCTCCACGAGAGTCCGCGTCCAGGAAGAGCACTGCGCCTGACAAGTGATTAATTCTTTCGACCGTGGCAAGAAACGTTCCCGTGACAGGGAATCCCTAAGAGTCCCGGATAATCCCGCCCCCCCCTCCTAACTCCCCCCGGCTCGTCGATTTATGAAACTTTATCCTGCGATTTTCCAACGATCCAGCCATTTTTTTCCTCACTTGCAATTGAAACCATTTCTTACCCTCTTTTTTCGCCCCTCCCCCCGCCTCGTTTCCCCTTTGTGTTTTATCATGCGTATTCTACCCCCTTCCTTCGTGGACGTTCGCCTCTGTTCGCGGTTCTTTCTTCTTCTAAATTGGAAAATTTCTGCGCAAATAATTTTTTTCTTTTTTTTCAAGGAAAATATTCGTAGTAGGTCGTACTGTTTTGATCGACTGTAATCGTAGTACGATAGTTAGATGTGTGATTGTTTTAGACGACAGTTTAAATCATACGACCTATGCTATTTTACTGAGGAATTACAAATTATAATCTAAGGATCTCCTTAGGGACACGTATTTTAAGAATTATTCTGAACATTATAGTTCTGATCGATGATTTCTCTGTTGACACATTGTAGATCGATCACGAGTTAATTCTACGTATGATCCAGTTAAATGAAAATTGAAGGATTGAAAATATATTTCCTTCTGTTTCAGTTCTAACACGATGAATCTTCAAAAATTTTGTCACACTTTTTGATCGCGCGTCTTTATATAATACGATATAATATAAATATTATATATACATTTATATTTATATTATATTTATATATATTATAATATATATATTTACAATATAATACAATGTATTTATTTTTAACATAATACAGTAGTAATCATGACAGAATATTTGTCCGAAAATTAGAATATTTAAAAAAAAAAACTCTTGAATATTCGCCACTTGCAACGCACGTAATACCAACCATACTAACTACCACTAGCTTATAGAGTTAACTCGATGTGTCGAACGTCGGAAGACGTTCAAAAATTGCCCATCGGACAACACGTTAATTTTTACTGCCCCGAAAGAGAAAGAGAGGGATAAAAGAAACGATGAGAAATTGTTAGAAACAGAGGAAACGATCGAGAATTTATATCGTCTGTTCTCTCTCTCTCTCTCTTTCTCTTTCTCTTGCTGCATCATTCCTCGCCGCAGAAAGAGGGATGAAGAGCCATTTTTTTCTTCGGTTACGCGCCATTTCGACTGATCAGACAACCGACCGGTCTGCCACTCGCGTCGACGTGAACAGATGAAGACCAATCCCGAAGATCCTCACGCACTTTCAGCTGTCTCGCCTTCCATTCTCTACTTCAGCCGCGGAATTCTCTTACCGATAAAAATTCGATCATTTCGCATTTCGAAACGACAACGTAGCGGTCGTCGCTCCTTATCGAACGAGCGTAACTTTCAACCACGTTCACGGTGGTAAGACAAATATTTTTCAAGAGCGAAATGACATTGAGGTTCGTAACATTCGCGAGGAAATAAGTCGGGAAGCACTGTTCTCCCTTCCCCTCGACAACTTCTTGGTAAAATTGCGTTTCCTCGAAGTTTCGCGGAAATTCGCAAATATCGATGTTAAGGGAACGTGCGTTATCTCTCGGAGACTTGGAGGAATTGAAATTACAGGAGGGTAGATCTGTCGAGACAAAGGGGTGTGTCTGCAACGTCAACTTAAATAATTAAACCCAAATAACAAAATAGTCTATAATATTATATGATGTATATATTATATTATATTATATTATGTTTCTTACATTAATATAATATATTATATTATATTATATTTCTTGTAATATAGACATTATATTATTTTATATTTCTTGCAATATAGACATTACGTTATTTTATATTCCTTGTAATATAGACGTTACATTATAATATATATTATTATACTATTATATACTATTATATATATTATTATACTATTATTATATTATAATAAATAATATATCATAATGTAATGTCTATATTACAAGAAAGAGATAATATAATATCTATGTTATAAGAAACAGCATCGAAGCTGAAGGTGTAATAATTTGTATATTGGATATACAGAATCCAGGTATCTGATTGTCAAATTCTGAAAGCTTTCTCTTTTTCATTTGTCAATTGTCGGATCATCCTCTGAACAGATACGCCTGTCGAAACGACCGAAATATATAATAAATTGATGAAAATTGGTACGAAAAGAAGCAGCTGTTTTCTTGTATAGTCCGCGTGACTAGAATCATGTCGAATAATTTCTAAATGTAAGAAGGGCACATTTGTAAGAAGAAATTTCTTGACACGAGCGTTACACAGCCTGGAGAGACACGTGTATATACTTGTTCAAAAATTAGATATCCATTCAAAGTCATTTCGAATCAACTAATTTCAAGCAGAACACTTGGAATACTTGGAACACTGAAATAATTTCAAAACCATAATATTCAGTCGAGTAAGAACATTTTTTTCAAAACACGTTGATGATTTTATACCTCGTGACGCGTTACGATTAATCGCCGAACGGCTTGCGAACTGGCAATTTTCCCTCCTTTAAGGCAAATTGCCTTTATGAGTGTTAACAGAGGCACGTTCGAAACTGTGGTCATTACGCGGCTTCGCCCCGGGGGGACTCGGCAACAAAATGGAGATCAGAACGACTCGATTTAACGAACAAACACGAAATATATTCGCCCACCCCCGCCGAATAACGCTCTCGTCGTTATAAACGAGCCACCGGTTCGACCCGGCTGCGAAAACACCGCTCGGGACTCGTCTCTGTTTCGTCGTTTCGCGGTTAAACGAGTTTCAGCGAGAAAAATTGAGCGGAGACGGGACAGGGCCAAAAAGAGAAAAAAAAAAAAAATGAGAAAAGAGACCGAAGGTGGATGGTTGGAAATGAAAGAAAAATATCCGACGAACGTTTCACCGATTTGTTGTACAATTTAGTATATTTCCCCCCCGTGATGTTCCGTCGATTATTTCGGATTAACTTCAATCATTCATCACGTTGCTTTCAACGGCAATTACGATGAAATAATCGACGGAATATTACGGGGAGGGGGGGGATATATCGCGAAATTTAATTATTAATGGCGTGTGCACTCGTGTTCACTCAATTCTTTTATGCTGTCGACACTAAAATTACCAAAACTCGATTTCAGATTTTCCTTTTTTACAAACAACAAAGCCTGTGACCTTTTTCTCTTTTTATCAAGATTGATATTAATTTCTTAGCTTCACAGATCTGTTTCACTTAATTATCGTCAATGACATATTATCATTTATTATTACTATTTATTATACTATCATATCATTATCGTTTATCATTATCATTATTATACTATTATACTATTATTATACTGTTTATTACTATTGTCATTATTATACTATTATACTATTATTATACTGTTTATTATTATGACCTTTATTACACTGTTATATTATTATACTATTTATTATTATTATCATTATTATACTATTATACTATTATTATACTGTTTATTACTATTGTCATTATTATACTATTATACTATTATTATACTGTTTATTATTATGACCATTATTACACTGTTATATTATTATTATACTATTTATTATTATTATCATTATTATACTATTATACTATTGTTATACTATTATACTATTATTTATTATTATATTATTTATTATTATTATCACCTAAATTATAATCATTTATAACAGTAAGCAAGAGTATTTTCATACTTCTAATATTACGTCGTGTCTCGTAACATTTATTAACCCTAATATTTATTCTATATATTCCAATGAATTATATTGCTCGTAAATAATAAAGAAACGAGTGAAATCGTTTCAACATGAGTTGCTTCTTTGCTGATGAAATCTCTTGCCTCAAAATTTTATATTTTATTAGCGTTATGAAAGAACCTTGATTTCACGACAGTGATGGAATAATTATAACGTAGCACACGCTGATATAGATTTTCAACGAGATCACGAACATTGGGTACAAAAAAAAAAAAAAAAACGTATTTCTTTCTGTTTCGACGCCAACGAATTACAAATTTGGAGAAAGGCTCGCGATTGGTTAAAATTGGTTCCAAAAGAATCATTTTGACCAATTAGCAATCGACAAAATTGTCGCAGGATGTTACGACGTCACCTCGCACGAGATAATCAGGCGACTTGTAATTTATAAAATTCAATCAATCTTCAAAAACGATATGTCTCTAGTAACATCAGCGAATTAACAACTGACAAATTGTAACAGGATGTTGTAACGTCGCCTACAGCGTGAAATACCTCCACTCATAATTTATAAAATTTAATCAATCTTCTCAAGGATATACTAAATAACATCAACGAGTTGTCCAATTGTGACAAATTGCAACTGGCTGTTATAACGTCACCAGGCGCGGGATAATCAGGCGACACGTAATTTATAAAATTTCATCTGTTTTCAACGCGTTTCTCTCTCGAAACCAGGTTTTTAGAAACAGTGTGCAAGATATCACGAAACCTAATCAATCGATCATTGTGAAACCTGGTACGTATCTTTAGTGCAACATTTATTAGGGATCGACGATCGAACATTTTTTAATTCTTCAACAATTTCGAAAAATATAAACGAAAAACTGTAGAAACTTTTGGCATAAATTGACTGTAGAAGTGTAGAAGTTCATTCGATGCCTTTCTAGATAATCTTGCTATTGATTTATTAATTTTATTAATATTATATAATTTATATATAATTATATTATAAAATATTATATTCTATTAATATATAACATATTATTATACATAATTATGATATTATATATATAACATATTATTATAAATAATTTATATCCCGCGTTGTAAAAAAAAGGAATGTTTCTTGCATTTGCAAATGAAATTGCTGATACGTCTAAATTACTATTAAAAAATCGAAAGAAATAATATATAATTGTTGCAGCTAATCCTGTTTGGCTGGAATCATGCACACCGATAGGCAATGTAAAAAAAAAGTTATGTAAAAGGACGCCGTTAAAAAATTAAATAAGAGCCCTCTTTTTTTTCTCTTTCAATGTTGCTCTTTATAGTTCATAATGCGTTAAAATGAACCACAAAGGCTCATGTCAATCAAATATGTTTAAAGTTTTTTGTTTTACTAGAAAATATTCGTAATTTTTGGGCCCGTCAAACTGTCCTGCCCTCCTTAACGACCGGCTCAGAATTTTTCCTCTGGAACCAATACCTCGAAATCCTGGCATCGCGCGATTCTTACATTACAGAAGGGAACCCAGCGGAAGATTGAACTTGCACCTTTAATATACCCGTCAACCTCCTCCCCTCCCTCCCCCCTCCTTTCATTAGGTTTCATTAAATTTCTCAACGCGATCACCCGAACCCTCCTCTGCCCCCCACAGCCGTACCACCTGCCACATGCTCTAATACGTACGAAAGAATGGCGAACAGAATGCCACCCCTCTTCATCCCTCCCCTCCCCCCGTTATCGATCTTTTCTACTCTAATAGGGAGGTTCGAAAAAAAAAAAGAAAAAATAGCTAGGGAAAAGAATAGCTCCGAAAATCCATCATCGTTGACGATGATGAAAAATTGATCGTTCGCTTGGTGAATTGGGAGCCTTACGAGAAGAATTACGTTTTGACAAGTGCCTTGCTTCGGATCTATAGGCGTCAAATTTCGTAATACATGCCACGGAAAAGTTGGGGACAAATTTTACGAGTGTACTACTTGCCACGTGCTTAAACTGTGATATTAAAAGCTCTTGGTGAATACTACACGCTTTTTCGTAGGTTCTTTTTTTTTTTTTTGTACATCATTTCTCTTTGTATAATATTAAGTATAAGTGAATTAGAACCGCTAGTAATTTTCGACATTCGATTTTTCGACTTTTGCTTGACGAAGTCATTTTCAACGTTGGCCTCGTTTATTTTTGTACCTATGATACATTGTTGCAAATAATCTGCAACGAGATCCTCAACTCACTATTAACTGCGAATATATCAGAATATTGTACACAGGGAGTAACGTATTTTAGCCTGTGCTTTCAACCTTTCAACCAGAGATAACTCGTTAATGGAAAATTGAAAACCTTTTCCCACGACTTGTCAAGCCGCGAAATTCCACGAGGAAACAAGTAATTCGTTGAAAGAAGAAAAATGTAATAAAGTAATCTAACTGAGTGGCCCGTAAAGGGCCATAAACTATAGTCAACTATAGTCTAATGCAAAAGTGTAAATGTCAAATCGACGATTTGACGATTTTAGGTATACTTAACGGATGTTATCTCAACTAAAGGTCTCAACAGCGTCGCGTATTTGGATTAGCAGATTCAAATCAATATCACGATGTAACTTTACCCCGTTTCTACCAACGAAGCCAGATAAATCCACTCGCGAAGGGACAACGTAATAAAAAATTTACCAAAGTTTACCGATCATCAATTACGATGCCCCGCAATCTGTATGTATTCCAGTTCGCAATCGCTGAAATTCTTTAAAATCTTTAAAAGGGGTCAGAGTTTGAAATTTTCAAGAAATCGATTTTTTTTTGTTTTTGTTTTAAATAATAATTTGAAGTCTTCGAAATAAGATACAGAAGGTCCTAGCCTTAAAAACGATTTATTTTGATAAACGATAAATCCGCGGATACAGAATAATTTGAATTTGCATCGCTGTTTACAACTTTAAGCAGTATTACAAAGTGTAAATCGCGCGATTCAAATATTACCTATTGGCGAATCGAATATCAGGGGACTTGGATTCAATTTAGTTGTGAGCCGCGATATATAAGTAAAAAATGCAAGTAAAAGGATACACGTGAAAAATGACGTTCTGAAACTTTAAACGCGTTTCTCTCGAAACTAGGTTTTCAGAAACGGCGTGCAACTGATCACTATGAAACCTAGTACGTATCTTTGGTGTAACATTTATTAGGGATCGACGATGGAACATTTTTTGTAATTCTTAACAATTTCGAAAAATATAAAATTTCGAAAAACTGTAGAAACTTTAGGCATAAATTCGATACGTCGAAGCTGCTATTTTCATAATTTTCACAGAAATGAAAATGTTGGATCGTCAATCCCTAGAGAATATTGTTTTGAACATTTTCTGCCTTTTTGTCGCAGCTAATCCTGGAATCACGCGCACCGATAGGCAACGTAAAAAAAAGTTAAATAAGAACCCTCTTTTTTTTCTTTTTCAATGTTGCTTTTCACAGTTCACTCCCTCCTAGTTGCCTTACACTATCCCTCCGAAGTATTCGTATCCTTTTAGCCCCCGTCAAACTGTCCTGCCCCCTTATAATTAAATATCATCTCTCTACTCCGCCTTCAAGTCCTACTTCACAGTCGGCAGGTGGGAGGGTGGTTGTTTGAAAAACACGAGACCGCAGAGAGTACAGTTGATTGTGCAGACCGCAAACGGTGCGGTCGGCATCATCGTCAAACAAACGGCCGAGCTCAATCAAGACGTTGATTTATTTTTCCATCGGTCGGAGTATAACGTTTTCGTACAAATGGGCGGAGGGGGGAATCGATCTTTCATCGACGGCCGGAGAGTCGGTGGCAATTATTCCCAACGAAGTAGCACGTTTCCGGCAATTTTCGTGGACTGGTACGCCGTCTCGGATCGAGCAGCGTGGTCTGATGACTCGTACCTCTCTCCCTCTCTCTCTCTCTCTCTATATATATATATATATATATCACCTATATACGAGTATATGCAGGTGGTTTGCCTGTGTATATATACGCATATGTACAATTATATATATATATATATATATACACACATATATATATATATATATGTAAAAGTGGAGGTGTGTGTATGTGCGCGCACGGGAGCGGCCCGATGGGGGCGGAGGGTCGTCGGTGTAAAAGCAACGACCGGAGCTGACCTGAATCCACGGCCGGGGCGATGAAAAGGGAGCAACAAAAGCTGCGCGCGGGACGAGGACGAGAGTGAAAATACGGAAAATAGGCCGTTGTGCAGGGGCCACCTTGTGGAACTATTTTGCGGAACGTCGATTCCTCAGCCCTACCTGAGCCGAACGTACTGACGAAAAATCAGCCGAACCTTCGGCCAGAGACGGCAGGTCGAAATATCTCGCAGGTTTTCGCCAACCTTTCAGCACAGTTGGATGAAAATGTAACAGGAAGCAGGAGTCGAATGTTTCACGAGAATGTGCGACTACGAAATTTGAACAGATTTGAACGAGACAGACTGCATTGAATAAAAATGGGAACATGGTGGTTCTCAAATTCGAATATCACCGATAAGTGATTTCCAAGATAGTTAAATCCAAGATAATTTAGACCGTCTCGTGAAAATTCTTTCAGCATCACGTGACAGATTTGAATATTTAGCGAATACTATCCTCACAAGTGAGTTTGAACCTCTGATCGTTAAATTCGAGTGCTTCGTGAGTATTTCCAAGTATTATATTGGGATAATGCATCAGTGTATTATAATAGGATAGTTTAGAGTGTTTCGTGAAAACAGTGCTTTCGAGTATGATAGATCCTCGAATATTAGCAAATACTACCTCACAAAGTAAGTTTGAACCTCTGATCTGAAATGAACCTCGATTTAAAGTAGTTGGATTCGATTTTATAAGTATTTTCAAGTATGCTCAATTCTAAGTAGGACAGTTTAGAGTGTTCCATGAAAACGATACCCTCAAGTATAATGAATTTGAACGAGCTCGTAAATAATTTCAAACTTTTGAACCACCTGCGCTGACAACTGGACTGCGGACCATAACGAGCGACCGGATAATTCGTCGCTTTCTCTTCGAACTCGTCGGTGTGACATCGCTGGACAGAAATTATTGAGAAGTAACAAGTTTATTATTTGCTTCGCCTCGGTTATACTTAAATATAATTACGTCATTCTAGCGCAAGAGGTTGATCGTTGGATTTGAAATCCCTTCGTGAGTGTTTTCAACTGATACTTCCAGCTTCGAACCTAAATAAGATAATTTCGTATGTTTCACGAAAATATACACATAATTAAAAAATTATATTTCATTGTAAATACTCTTTGTAAAACTGTGTCACTTCAGTGCATTATTTCGTAAAAAATTATATAAAACTTCCAAGTACAATGCGGATATTTCCAACGCTAGTGGATAGAGATGAGTTGCTTTACAAATAAGTTCGAATCTCCAAGGCTGAATATGTGTGCATGGCTGTATGTGTCAGAAGCTAAGTTAATATGTACGACTTCAAACATTTGAGAATCACGTGCACGTACGAGAGCTAAAAAGTAGGAAAATCTCCTTTCAAACGAGATCACACGCGTACAACACTTTTACAAGCTGCATCACTCTCGTGTTCGAGCTCGAAGCTTCTCATTTGGATCTCTCCTTCAAAACTCTGCGATCTGTGTGCTTTTCCTCAAAAGAAAAAAAAAAAAAACGAATCAAAATACAAGTCGCTCCGTGGAATTCCAATTTTTAGGATTCGAGTACTATTTGTGAAAGTTTCGAATCTTCCAACTGTTCCAAGCTTTGGAAACAACTTCTGCAAACCTAATGAATGCAGGTGTTTTTATTTTCGAATTTCGAAAAACACGGGACAATACTTGAACACATCGAACCTGTCCTATGTCAAATGTACGCTGAATTTGATGAATATGTATACTTCTTGTGCATTACGTTAAATTCGTGAACAATCGAACTGCCGATTTGTATAAAATTTCTGCAAAAGTCTAACTGACGTTGTCTTTTCTTTGGCGTTGATAACCGCAGATCCCTTCTTTGGCTAGATAAATGGGAGTATAAGCTTCCTTCGCCGTTTCTTACGTACCTTCTCGTATTTCGTAAAGAACGTCTACGGATAAGACGACGTTCTACTTTTCGACGGTTTTTAGGTTATTGTCGATCGTGGAGAACCACCGACGAGGCACTCGTTGAAATTTATTTCAACGCCAATAAGAACTAACTGAAGTACTAAGAACGAACAATTTGTAATTCCTCATGGAAATTTTATACATTTATATTTATATATTTTTTCGAAAATCTGTATCTCATACTCTTTATTGTACTGTTCCTTACATTCTTCTCATTTCCCCGAGATAAATTTTGTACTTCGCCGTTCTAGTATTAACCCTTCGAATGTTTTTCATTTCATTTTGAAAATTTGTCGCTTAATTACTTTTAAGTTTAATTTTAGGTTCGTTTAAAAACTTTTTAGTTTTAAGTTTAACTTTAAGTTTATTTGAGAACTTTAATTAGTTTTAAGTTTATTTAAGAACTTTAATTAATTTTAAGTCTAATTTTTAATTTATTTGAGAACTTTAATTAGTCTTAAGTTTAACCTTAAGTTTATTTGAGAACTTTAATTAGTCTTAAGTTTAATTTTGAGTTTATTTAAGAATGACATCGACAGAAGTTTTTCTTTTAAAAAATTATATTTCATTGTAAATACTCTTCATAAAACTGTGTTACGTCATTGCATTATTCTGTAAAAAATTATATACAATTACAATTTTTCTTTTTCGCCCCTAAGTATTCGAAAATGCTTTTCGTTTCATCTCAATTTTACTTTGACAGCAAATTCAAATATTTTTTTGACGAACAAAAAAACTCGTCGCTAAAACATTATAAGGGTTAACCACTATGTGAAATCTTTATATTACTAAATTTCTAATATTTCAAAATAAAACGTACAAAGCTCAAATATTTTCAAAGTCACTGCTTACTGTGAGCTTTCAAACTACTAAATGTTGAAAAAAAAAAACACCATCGAAACAGCTTCGCGTAATTTGAATAAAAATTCCAATTATCGATCCCCGAAAGGCACAAAAAATGTTTGGCCCGTTTTCGAATCGCGCGAGGCTCGACGCGAGATCTACGTGAAACCGGAAATATACGCGACTTCCCCTCGAGAGAAGCCTGAGGTCCAGCGAATAGAACAAGGATATAATCCTCCGATGGAAATTGCGTAATTAATACGTGCTCCAATTAAGTGCACGACTCTGCTCGAGAGTTTCCACACTCGATGAACCATTTGTCCATTTCGACACGCCTCGTGGATAATTATTTCCAAGCCGGGAATCATCGTTACCGTCCATCGCCGTTATCGTCCCTTTCCATCGTCACCAGTCGATATATATCTCGGGAATAATCATCCCCTATCGGGCGGCAGCATCGAATCAACGCGTTTTCGTACCTTCGTATTATACAATCAACCCTTTCATTCAAGATTCCTATCGGGAAATAAAGCCGAGAGAATGTAAACCGTCCCTTATTATATGTATAATTAACTCTTTCCATTCGAAATTCTTATCGAGAAATAACACGGAGAAAATTCAAATCACGTCGATTTCGTTCGAAATCGAGAAATAAAATGCAAATGCCTGAAAATGTGAACCAATTGTTACGTGATTAACCCTTTCATTCGAAATTCTCATCGGGAAGTGAAACTGAGAAAATGTGAAACATCCCTCGTTATATATTTGACCCTTTTATTCGAAATACTTACCGAGAAATAAATTTGAGAAAATATGAACCATCCTATGTTATCCTTTATTGATTAACCCTTTCATTCGAAATTCCTATCGAGAAATAAAACTGAGAAAATGTAAACCATCCCTTATTGTATAATTAAAATATTAATATTATATATTAATTTGTATAATAATATATTAATTAATATAATATATAATTAATATATTAATTATATAATTAACCATTTCACTCAAAATCGAGACATAAAATGTAGATCATTCCTTATTATATAATTAATATATTAATATTATATATCAATATATTTACATATTATATAATAATTTACATTTATATAATATTTACATTTATATTTACATTTTATAATATTTACATATAAATATTTACATTTATATAATAATATATTAATTATTATATTAATTATATAATTAACCTTTTTATTCGAAATTCTTGTCGAGTAGCAAAGACTGAAAAAATGTTAACATAAATATGAAACAAATATCATGTTTTGCCACTACGTTGGTTAACATTCCCTAACTAAGAAGTTCCCTTCGTCTACTGCAACGATAATGCAGTAAGTTGAAAGTTACGTATTACACTCCACACATCCACATTATGAAGATTTTATTCTGTCTGTAAATATATTACTTTACTGTTACAACCGCGCGTTTACACCAAACAAACAAATGCTCGTTCGCTTTCCACTCTCACGAATCCACGCTCATCAACTACACTGAAACTCGCGTTTAACGAATAACAACGATATAAACAGACGCGCAAATTTGGTTGAAGCGAGCATTCGCAGTAAATATCATAATTACGAAACAAGTAAACGAAATTCTGCTCACAGAGAGTTAAAAATAACGAATCACAGTAACATGATTTCCTATAATTTGTCTCGCGGGTCTTTACGCATTCGTGGAAATTCTGTAAGAAATGCGCGCGAAGCACGCAACAGAAAGAAAAGAAAATAAAATGTCTAGAAAATTTATATTCATTTAATATTATAAATTTTTAATATATATTTAATTATATAAATTTTTATTTTATATTATAAATATATTATATTATATTATATTATAAATTTTTAATTATAATACTTAGTAAACGAACACGAAACGAAATCCCATTCAAATTTCAGTTCTGATTAATTTAAATGAATTAAGACAGTTGCGTAACAATCTAGTTATAATTATCTCTTTCAACGTCAATGGATTACAGATGTCCTAGATAAAATTTTGAAATAACAAAGGAAATTCCATAAAATAAATACGCAGAGTTGTGTTAAATCAAAGTTATAGTGAATTTTGGTATTCTTCCCACCAAAGAGAAATTTTGATGAAAAGCACATATGTGGACAACATAAATTAACTTATTACATTTAAGTGTTTTTTGTTATCTTCAGAATTAATCTAAAATTTTCTAAAACTTAGTTTTCCATAGGAATTTCGTACATTTTGTATATTTGGAGAGTGTTCCAATGAATTTTAGAATTTTACTTTTTACACTTTCCATGTTTCTCACAGAAATCTTATACGGTGGAACGTCGATTATTCGAATTAATTCGAAGACAAATCCGTATCGAACAATCGATTTGGAAGAATCGCATTTGTGATCGTGTCGTAAATCAGCTAGAAATTGAACAGTTTTCTCAAGTACGTATGTTTATCACGTGAAAGAATACATGTCTTACAATGAGCAGACGCTGTAAAGTTTTCATTATCTCCTCACCTAGTATGCAATTCAAGAGCTTCCTCTTGAATTAATGCAAGATCCATTTGCACGTACACAGCTCGATCTAATTATCATCATTCGCTATTTTCAAGCTTCTATACCGATGAAAATTTCTCTCATTGTCGAAGCTACTTTGAAATTTTAATAATATCGATTCGCTATTTCGTAACGTGGCTGATCGTGCATTTTCTGACGTTATACTCTACGACTAAATCACGCGTGTCTTCGCTTCTTTTTTTTAAACGTTGAATAATACTTAATTTATCTTTCAATCTCAGTCGCCACCTATTTTTCTCTTAACGGTATCCTCATGATACGAATGAAAGGCAGTCTCGCTTGGATAAGGCATTAAAATAAAGCGTTTGAGGAAAGAATGGGTGTTTCAAAATATAAACGTTGCTCGACGCGTGATTTAAACGTATTATTACCCCGTATTCGGATAATCGACGTTCCACCTACTGTACCTCGATCCTGTAATGTCAAAGTGAAAGAAACATTCCAAGAATTGAATAATTTTAATCGGAAATCAAACGGGCTGAAACCACAAGAGGTTAATGCACTGTGAAACTGTGTAACCATAGTTTGAATGTTTGTTATGTAAACTGACGTTTGAACAGGAAACAATGGAAGTTTAAACGACGAGGGAGAGAAAGAGAGAGAAAGAAAGAGGGATTGGAAATCTGTCAGGGAACTTGCTACTTAACCCCTTGCGCTGGCAACTGATTGCGGACCGTAACGAGTGACCAAACCGTATACAATAATTCGTCGCTTTCTTTTTGAACTTGTCGGTATGATATCACTGGATAGAAATTATTGAGAAGTAATAAATTTATTATTAACAGATAACAAATAATATTAATAAATTTAATATTAACAATAATAAGTAATAAATTTATTATTTGTTTTGCCTGGATTATACTAAAATATACTTAGAACTGAGAGAATATTGCAATTTTGGGACAAAATATCGTACAATTAAAAGTTAGAAACTTGTACTTATCAAATCTAACGGTAAGTCATCTTTTAAGAAATTAAAAATTCTTCGACGCTAAAAGATTAAATTTAACAGACCTGGATGGAAGTCACCGTTCCCAATTCTCTAAAAAATCTTTTTCGAAAGAAATTAAAGAACTGTTACCAACAGTAAATCGTCGTTACATCTCAAAGATTAAAAGAATTGAATATAACGGACCTGAAAATAGATTGTGGAAAATTAAAAGAATTCCAACCGAACAAACCCTGGAAACAGATTACTACTGCAATCCCCTCAAAAATTCTTTCTATTTAACAAACTAACCCAACTAGATCTAACAATAAATCCTCACTGTGCCCTCTAAGGAATTAAAAAATTTAATCTGACAGATCTGAATGTAAATCATCGCTGCAGTCCTCTAAATAATTTCTCCTAAAAGAAAAAAAAAAAAGAAAGAAAGACTAACGTAAACTAAATCAACAAGTCGTCAATGCATCCTTTGAAAAATTAAAAAAAAATTAAACGAACTATAAATAGATCTTGAAAAATCAAAACACTAAAAATAGATTGTCTAACTTCACTAGAACCTCCGTTGAAAGGTTCAAAAATGAGATCTGCCAGATGCACAACAACGACCATCTGTGAATTAATCGGCGAAAAATTGAGAAAAATCGAAGTGAAAGGCGATCAGAAGGGAGAAGCACAACCAACCGAACTGGCCTTCGTCGTTCTTTCAAAGCCGGTGTGTATGTACATTTTCACCGGCAGCTCGGACACTTTCCAACGACTACGCGGCTAGTCACCAGTACGGAAGTACGAAAAACAAAGAAGCGCTGTTTCCGTGTTGGCCAATCCACTTTCCGCGAGCCACACTCGTGTCTCGTTTAACCAAAGCTTGTGTACCAAACGAATAAGCATCATCGACGCTAGTCCAGTCGCTGCGTAAAGTGGTAATCGATGTTGAACCCACGGTTGTTTGCTAACTTCCCCGATTACATACGTACATCCACGCGACACACACGCCGGCCAGCACCGACACACTTACATACGTTTCAAGGAGTCAGGACAGTGTGAAATTTTCAAAAAAAAAACGATTTTTCTTCTTTTTCTCGAATTTAAATAATCTCAATGCATAAGTACGCTTTAACCAACCAACATCGTCTCAGACGATATCCAAAAATCAACCTCTGATTATTGAAACACAACGATTAATTAACTAATTAAACATACTTGAACTAACTGTGTTATTTCCCTCTGTAAATTCTCTCGAAATTCTCTCAAAATAGAGAAGAGGCTCAAATAGTATTTTCACGAAGCTGTTCTTCTTCCTCAGTGAAAGCGGGACAGTCTTCTATACACGTGTCGTTCGAAAAACGAAAGTGTTGTAGAAAAAAAAAAAAAAAGAAAACGTGTGAAAGAAATGGATCTCGCGTATTGCTGACGCGAGATCGAAACGAAGGAATTTCAGTTTCGAGGCGAAGGCAACGACCTGGCCTTCTAAAGCACTTTGAAAGTATAATTCCGACGTTCCGTAAAATCAAGCCCGGCTCGTTCGGCCTAATGGAGGCGTCCACGCTTTTCAATTTGTTCGAGCAATTTCCTTCCCTCCTGTCGAGCATCCACCCTTACTCGGATAGGTTCGCCCACGAAACGAGCTGCTCGCGTTAAGACCGATTCCTCGATTCTTTCTCTCTGCTCCCGCGGTGGAGGTTATCAACAAGCAATCTCATTCGAGGCTCTATCGGTTAATTTCGAAAGGCCTGCCCAAAATGGGGTATCATTTTTTATCCCGATGAACGAGAATTTATTTTTTGTTCGAGTATATAATGTTGCAACTTCGCATTTTCTAAAATATACATATATATATATGTATATATATTTTATTTTCGAACGATATTTTAGTTTCATTCAAAAACAAAATTAATA
Source organism: Tetragonisca angustula (assembly GCA_036937485.2). Lineage (NCBI taxonomy): Eukaryota > Metazoa > Arthropoda > Insecta > Hymenoptera > Apidae > Tetragonisca > Tetragonisca angustula. Next base: position 287,770 of record JAWNGG020000311.1, read on the forward strand.
TTTGTCCTAAAAATACAGTTATTTTCTACGCTACATGTAATATATATATATATATATATATATATATATTTCTTTTCATAAAATATGTACATACATATATTTTTTAGAAAATGTATATATGTATATATATATATTTTTTTTTAAAATGTAACTTAAAAAAAATATATATATATACATACATATTTTTTAAAATATATATATATATATAAATATATACATTTTCTAAAAAATATGTATATATACATACTTTTTAAAAAATATATATATGTACATATTTTCTGAAAAATATATATATATAAATATAATACAGCGTAGAAAATAACTGTATTTTTAGAACAAATATTAATATTGTTTTTGAATGAAACTAAAATATCGTTCGAAAATAAAACTCACGCGGGAAATTTTTATTCGCAACGCGCGCGCTCGTGACAAAGGGCACGCACAACGGTGTACGAGAAGAAAAAAAACACACTGAACTAAAAATTTGTTGAAACTGATATTTCCCCGTGAATACTGAATCGACATAGATGGCAAGCGGTTTCCGAAATCTTTCTCATCTCTCGTGATTGAAGAGCAAATCAGTTTTGAAACGACGGTTAGGTGGACTTCACGTTAGGTAATTTTTTTTCGGGCACTCGGAAACTATGTTAGGTACCCAACGGAAGGTTTTTCTACGGAGTTACTTGACTCGGCTACGGTCTTCAAATTTTTACGATCCAATCTTGCTTCCTTGTTCCGACAAACGAAAAGACTTCTTAACATTTGAAAAGTTACTTTCGCGCGAAGTTCAAGCGACGAATCCCGTATACCGACCAGTGTTTCTTCTATGGTTTTTGCAAGCTTGAGAAATTTTTTAAGATTCGAGAATCGACACGTAAAATTTTTTAAAATTCGAGGAAATTGACACGTAAAACGTCATCGATAAAATTAGATTGATTAGAAAATAGAAAGTCCATATATTAATTTTCCAGACTGTACAGTGGTTATTCAATTTTATTTACGATAACTAAGGACAAGCGAACAATTATTTAATAAATTATTAATGCAATAGGAGAAAAGATTAGGATTTATAATAAAACGGACAAACAAACACGCAAAACGAAACGTTTGTGTTTCAAATTCTTCAACTCGATTTAATTATAAACTTTTTTTAATTTAATTATATCTGTTCGCGTTATACGCCAAGTCCACTTTTATTACTATTAACCAAGCTTTACGATTATGCTTCACGCGTAAAGTGATTTAACTGACTGTATCACGAAAAATTGGTTTTCTTACCGTAGGCTGTGTCGACGAATGAACGCCTGGTAGCACCGCTATTGGACGGCTACCTATAACAGAAAAAACGATAAAAGCTGATTTAGACAAATAGCGTTGTTTAATATATACATTCTGAGTCTCGTGTTTAATAATGAGGCTATTATTAAAGCGTGGAAAGTCAGCGGAGAATAATGAAAAATGAAGGGAGAGAATGAAAGACAGATCTCCACTGGATTGTTGGAGATTTCTTTTTCAGTAATCAAAGCACGCTCCTGTTTTCTATGCGCGATTTTCGAACATCGCGGTCGTGTCAGGTGCGCGCGCACGTGTCTCACGCGCGTGCGCAGACGCTTACAGACATTTCCCGCGATTATGAAATAAGAGTCATAATAATATAAATATATTTGTAATAATATATAATATAAATATATTTATAATAATATATAATTTATAAATATATATAATGAAATGTTACAAATTTCCATTTTTTTTATTTCATTAAATTCATTCGAATATTATATAATAATATAACCTTAACAATTAGAATTTGATTTGACAATTAAAAAAGGAAAAGAGAAATACTGAAAACTAACAGACGATACGTCCTCGAGTTCAGAAAATCCCCGAATATTACAGATGAACCATATTCGACGTGTCATATCAGAGATTATTGACTGAACGAAGCAAGCAGAGATATTTTTTATTAATAAAGGCACGTCCCTATTTTTTTATGTGCAACTTTCGAACATCGTGCGTGCATCAGGTGCACGCGCACGTGTCTAACACGCTTACAGATATTTCCCGCGATTTTGAGATAAAATTCATAATAATATAAATATATTTACAATAATATATAATATTTATAAATATATATAACGAAAATGTTGCAGCTTTTCATTTTCTTATTCATTTATGTATATCTTTATTTTATTTTATTTCGCTACAATTATTCGAACAACACAAAATTAAAATTTGACAATTAAAAAAGGACAGAGAAATACTGAAAACTAACAGATGATGCGTCTTCGAGTTCAGAAAATCCCCGAATATTACAGATGAACCATATTCGACGTGTCAGAGATTATTGAACGAAGCACGTTTTTTTTTTCCTGTCACGCGATTTTCGAATCGCGGTCTCGATAACATTAGGAAATCCTCCTCTCGCCTTTACACACTCACGCCATCGACGGGCAACCGTCGAGAAAGAAACCACCACCGCCGTTTTCGCATCCACGAATTCACGGGGCTGCGGACTAAAAGTGTCGGCGAAAATGAGAAGTTCCAGGGAAATCACGCCGGACAGGATTATACTCTCGGCTAAAAGTTTCTCTCATCGGTCGGTACGTATTTCCCCGCCGTTCTTAATAAACCACTGCGTCACGAAGGATGCATTACACGAGGCGGAGGGTAGGCGAGGGGTTAACGGCCGGTGAAATTGCGATCGTAACACGGCACGAACATCATCGTTACACGGCCTGCGTTTCCACCTCGCCATCAACGATCAAACGTAAATCATGGACGGTGGCCTATTCTTGCGCGGCTTCGTCGCCGTTACTTCGACGAGAGGAGCCGATGCTTGGGTTGGAAGAATCAAAGAAATCTGGACTCTAAGACGATTAAACTATAATTTTCGCGGTTCGTGTGTCAGAGGCAGAGCGTGTTTTCACAATAAATTGATGAAAATTGAATTTATAAGTATATTTTAGATGAAAATAGGTAACATTCGTTCTTAACACCGTTTTGTTCTCAGTTCGCATTCAATACTTAAGGGGTCAGGACAGAGTGAAATTTTCAAACAGATCGATTCTCTTTTTTCTTTTTCGTCTTAAATGGTAGTTTGAAGTCTTAGATATAAGATAAAAAAGGTCTTAGCCTTTAGAACGACTTATTTTCGGGTTTAACACAGAATAATTGAATTTAGGGTAAACAGGATCGTTCCTTCGCAGCTTAGCCATCGACATTTCACCAAGGACCGATCTCGTTTCGCGTTACGAAGCCGCGAGGATAATCGAATTAGCCCGACAAATTCATTTACCTTTCGAATGATTTTCGAGCCGAGTGTACATAGACGAGAGTAATTAAAATTGAAACAGGATATAAACATATATGTATATATATCGAGTGCGTCTCGCGTATTTGTAGATTCGCTCGACGCTTTAATAATATATCCGGCTTATGTATGAAAGTTCCGCCGGTGTCACCGTAAACTGGATCGAGCGATGTTTATTTATTTATTTTCTTCTCTTTCTTTCTATTTTTTTACTCTGTAAATAACGTCTACGTCAAAGCTACTAATGGACGGGGAAGTTTAATTTTTGCCGTGGGAAGCACATTCATACACGCATTTCGAAACAAATTTCATTTTGTGCTTCTGTGAAAGCGAGAGGTTACGGATTCGCGATTCGACGAAAATAAATATACATACAGTACGATTCGCCTAACTTGCACACGTAGAGTAACTTTTAAATTACACGTGTAATGAAAAATTGTTTGATACAAGAGTTGTAAATTAAAAGATATATAATATTAGAAATTAAAATATATATAAAAGAAATTAAAAGATACATAATATTATAAAATTAAAATATATATAAAAGAAATTAAAAGATATATAATATCAAAAATTAAAATATACATAAAAGAAATTAAAAGATATATAATATTAAAAATTAAAATATACATAAAAGAAATTAAAAAATGTATAATATTAAAAATTAAAATATATATAAAAGAAATTAAAAGATATATAATATTAAAAGTTAAAATGTATATAAAATAAATTAAAAGATATTTAATATCAAAAATTAAAATATATATAAAAGAAATTAAAAGATATTTAATATCAAAAATTAAAATATATATAAAAAAAATTAAAAGATATATAATATTAAAAATTAAAATATATATAAAAGAAATTGAAAGATATATAATATCAAAAATTAAAATATACATAAAATAAATTAAAAGATGTATAATATTAAAAATTAAAATATATATAAAAGAAATTAAAAGATATATAATATTAAAAGTTAAAATATATATAAAATAAATTAAAAGATATTTAATATCAAAAATTAAAATATATATAAAAGAAATTAAAAGATATTTAATATCAAAAATTAAAATATATATAAAAAAAATTAAAAGATATATAATATTAAAAATTAAAATACATATAAAAGAAATTGAAAGATATATAATATCAAAAATTAAAATATACATAAAAGAAATTAAAAGATATATAATATTAAAAATTAAAATATACATAAAAGAAATTAAAAAATATATAATATTAAAAATTAAAATATATATATATCAAAATTACAGGACTTGCGTGATATTAGATTATAACAGAGGAATCAATTTTTTTTTTTTTGACAGAAAATGAAAAATGTCGATCAAGTTTCCACCTACGCTATTTATGTTAATTCGTTCAGTAAAACGTACAAAGATCCGCAGCCGTACGACTTAGGCAAATCCAATTCCAAGGTGTATGACGACATCACGAGAAAAAATTTTTCTTCCCCGTCATGTTCCACATGAAAGAAGGAAAAAAAAAGAAAGAAAAAAGATAATAAACTGCAACTGATTTCGTACGTGCACTTCGAATCTGACACGCGACACATCTTCATCCCCGATCAACGAGGAGCAAGCTTATATTTATTGTACGAACAGAAGAGAAAGAGAGAGAGAGAGAGAGAGAGAGAGAGAGGAGGGAGAAGGATAGTACGAATTCAAATCGAACCAGTTCCCGATACTCGAGCCGACTTTATATTCAAGAACATGCATGCGCAGCTCTACTCACCCTGGTACACCCTAGTGTGTCAGATCCGACTGCGTCGCGGATAACGCGTACCACCTCGCCACCACTGATCGATATTTTTCATTTTCTTTTACATCTCCCTTGAAAATCTGTTTCCTTTTTTTATATATGTATATATGTATTTTATGTATGTATATATACAGGGTGGACCGAAATTCGTAGTACAACCGAGCAGGGAGTGTCAAAAAATAAGAAAAAATTTGGTATAACATTTTTTTTACCTGAAGCTCTGTTTCAACATTAAAGTTTGTTCATCTTTGTGAACGATCTAGTTGTATTCTTCTACCACGGTTGTCTCCGTTTGAGATAGTGTTCACAAACATTATTTATTGTGTTCTTTTTATTCCTTATTACTACTTTCTATTGCAATACATATTGTACTGTTACAAGGATTGTTGAAAATGTCCTTTTCGTTGCTGCATACACAAGTCTGCTCTACGAGTGAACGACATCTGAACAGAATGCAAGCTGTTATCGTTTTTCAATTTCTCGAATTCCTCCATGATCTTTCGCTTCAAATGTGCGACATTTGAAATATTGTCTTTATAAACTTGTTCTTTGATACGACCCCATACAAAACTAAATCCAGAACACTAAACCTTGGTGACCAACGTACCTTACCATCGCGGTTTAAAAAATTTTTAACCTCCCTCGTGTAATGCGGCGATGCACCGTCATACTCCTTACAGTAGCTAAGGGCACATCCTCTAACAACGAAGGCAATTCATTGTGTAGAAAACTCAAAGCTGAACAAACTTCAAAGTCGACTCTCTCGAAAACCGAGCACCAGATTAAAAATATGTTATAACAAATGTTTCTCCTATCTTTTGACGTAGAATCATCCCCTGCTCGGTTGTACTACGAATTCCGGCCCACCCTGTATGTATGTAGAAAGGATCGAGTACGAACGTTCTTTATCCGACACTCGCCCTGTTCCGTCGTAAAAAAAAGGGAGGAAATACGGTGTCAGGTTTCACACGTGTTGTAAATTCTATATTTCATATTTTTTCTTTTTCTCTACGTGTTTCATTCCGACTGCAAGGGTGGATGTATGTAGTTTGTAAGAGCGCGTAAAAGGGCTTTACTCAATACGTTTGAAAAATCGAGAAAAATCGGGAAATCAATGTAACTTTATAATTGTATTAATTGTGAACAAAATGGATTATCATTTTAATAATACAATTACTTTTTTCATTTAAATTCATTGATACATTCGACAGGCTGATCATTTCCTCTCGAATTCTTGCCAAGGAACATTGTCGAAGTGAAATGTCTTATGACAAGTAGCGAGGACTTCGTAAAATCCTGAAACAATTGATGTATAACATATAATTCACAGTTTATTATACAATGTGTTAACTAACTGTTGCACATTATTAATTAATTAACTAATATATGTAACGGTTAAGCATATGTACACTTCGAAACGATCCTCCGCCATTTCATCACTCGAGAAAGACCTCAAAATACAACCTTAAAGGAAACGATTCTCCTCAATGAAAAGAAAGTTCAAAAAGTAAAAGAAAACACTGGAAAAAGTGTGTCTTCCAATTAAAGAGCATGAAACGCTGAAAAAACGCTCCTTCTTTCCAAAAAAAAAAAAAAAAAAAGAAAAAAAATACTCTGTCCGACTGACAGAAAAATCAAAGAAAAGAAGAAGAAAAAGCGTTGCGAAAAATCTGCCGTTCGTTCGCGTGAGACTAAAAAAAAAGAGAAAAAAGAGAAAAAATCATAGCTTTGAATGCTGTTCGACCGCGACAGAAAATATCGCGATCGCGTTCTCAACGGGACGGAAGAAAATCCCCTCGTCGAGAGACGTTCAGGAGTCCTTCACTGACGGGAGGCTCTGACGATTCTACCTAGCTCTTTCAATCGTTCGTCAAAGGACCAAAGCGGGAAAGGAGGCGCAAAAAGCGCGCGCGCGCGCCAATAGTTCCAGGTCCGCGGACTCGCTTTGAGACTGGAAGGGAGGCGGTCAATACGCTTTGAATCTCCTGCCTTCTTAATCTCTGGAGCGACGTTATATTTCGGGGTCAAATTTGTCCGGTCCGGCGGATCGGCGCGACACTCGAACTTTCTCAAAGTCCCTGTTTTCTCGCTTCTCGCGCGTAGAAAAATGTACGTATACGTATGTATATAGTATATGTATGTATATATACACATATAGTATATGTATAGTATAGTAGAGTATATATATAATGTAGTTTAGTATATATATAGTATATATATAATATATTAGTATGAAAATATAGTACATATACATAGTGTATATACTATAATAGTATATATATAATATACTAGTATAAAAATATAGTACACATATATAGTATATATACTATAATAGTATATATATAATATATTAGTAAAAAAATATAGTACATATAATATATATATATACTATAATAGTATATATATATATATAGTGTAGTTTAGTACATATATAGTATATATAATATATTAATTTTAATATAAATTAAATTTTAATTAATTAAAATATATTAATATTACAATATATTATACATTAATTAAGATATATTAATATTTATATATATATAATACAGCATAGTATATACATAGTACATATAATATAATACAGTATAGTACATATATATACATGTACATATACAGAGTGGCAGAGAGAGAGAGAAAGAAATTCGCTGAAATTCGGTATTTTCGCCCGGCAACTTTTCAAAATTCCCGCGAGATTTAGCACGGAGGCGATACCGCACGCCCGGCGCGATAAATTCGTCGGTGGGAATTTATCTGGCGGCTTGCTCACCGATAAATTCGGCTGCGCCATTGCGATAAATCCTCCTGTTCATCGAGGATTTTATAACACTCGATGACTTCGCGGCGGACGTGTTTTCGCGGGACGGAGCCTCTTTGCCCCGAATCCTATTCGTTGAACATTGAAGATTTCGATGCCTTCTGAGACAAGTCGAACTAGCCTCTTCGCCTTGTCGCCTGATCAAACAAAATTAAATATCGAAGAAAAAAAGAGATGCGGAAACGTCAGACGAGTGAAAACGTGAAAGAAACGAGGGAGAGAAAACGAATCAAGAGGATCTATTCGGAAATAAACTCCGTCGCAAATGCAACGCCCGAGCAAGAGGTGAGCGAACGTATCTCTCTTCGCTGAAATTAAAGTGTTCTCGTTCGCGCGGCCGACGAGAAAAAGTAGAAGAGACGGCTGCACCGCGTGGGAGAGAACGTTAAATGGAACAGCGAGCGTATGAAACTCTGCTGGCGAAAACATTTGCATCCCGAGCGGCTGGAAACGCCTGACGCGTTTCGCGTTTTTCGAAAGCCACGGTTTCGACGTTATCGGACGTCGGTAAATAAAAAAAAAAAAAAAAAAAGAAATCAAAGCGAGCAGTCGGATACGTTCGATTTCTCCACGCTCTCTCTCTCCCTCTCTTTCTCTCTCTCTGGCTTGTTGTTTCTGCCCCTCCGTTTCATTTTTCACGCGGCCGGTTTTGTTTTTAATTTATTTAGCCCTTCTTTGAAGCTAAGCACCGCCGGGAACATTAGTATGCGCGGGTGTTTCTCTACGGTTTCGCGTTTGAAAAAAGAAAAAAAAAAAACGAACGATTTTAATCCTCCAGGACGAGCTACTGAACAGGCTGCGCTGTTACGCAGGGAGAGGAGGGAAATGAGGACTCGGTGGTTTTTTGAAAAAGAAAAAAGAGAGAAAGGAAATGAAGCTGTTTGAAGTAGGGAAGGTACGAGAACTGGTAAAACGTCAGGCCGAATTTAATGTAAATGAATATAATGAATCTCGAAATAACTTATGCTTCAAGCAAAAGTCCAGGGTGGACGTGTAATATCGTAATTGTTTCACGTTGCTTTCTTTTTTTTCTTTCATTTCAAATAGAATGATACGCGTTCTCGATCGATTAACGTCGAATTACGTAGCTCGACATTCTTTATGAAATAGTCAGAAATCTTGGGACGAGTACTATGTTTCTATGATAAAAATAGTACAAATTATAAATTATAAATTGCTACATATAAATATAAATTGTAACAATTGTAACAAAGTGTAAATTATAAGTTACAATATTTACAATACAAAAGTATAAACTGTACGCACAATATGCAGTGTACAGCATGAATTATTGTATTCACGATAAATACCATACATACATACGATATACGGAAAATATATATAATTATATAATTTATATGTACAATTTTATTCGAAGTAAAAATAAAAGAATTGAAACAACGAATCATTTCACTGATAATCTTGAAAAACTCGTCCATATTACCAGAAAGAAAAAAAGAAAAAAACAATTACAGTCATATCATAGGCTCCTCTATACTGAATATAATGAACTCTTCATTTCGTGTTGAATCTTTATTTAAAATCTAAAATCGTCAATTTCGTTGATAAGATAATCGAGAAATGTGGACACCGTGTATAAGCTTACTCGAGAAAGCATCAAAATATATCAATTTAACCTCTTGCGCTGTGACGACGTGCCACGCACGTCGAGAAATTTTTTCTTCCAAAATTGTAATATTTTCTCGGTTTTAAGTATATTTAAGTGAAACAAAATGGGCAAAACAAATGATAAACTTATTACTTCTCAATAATTTCTATCCAGTGATATCATACCGACGATAGTTCAAAAGGAGAGCGACGAATTATTGTATACGGTTTGGTCACTCGTTGTGGTCCGCAATCAGTTGCCAGCGCAAGTGGTTAACCTCTGCCACGCACGTCGACGGTTTTTTTGCCCCAAAATTGTAATATTCTCTCAGTCTCAAGTATATTTAAGTATAAGGGCAAAGCAAATAATAAATTTATTACTTCTCAACAATTTCTATCCAGTGACATCGTACCGACAAGTTCAAAAGAAGAAAAAAAGCGACGATTTTATTGTACACGGTTCGGTCGCTCGTTATGGTCCGCAATCGGTTGCCAGCGCAAGTTGGTTAAAATTTTCGTTCATCTCGTTTCAATCCAAGAAAGTACATCCCCGCGAGGAGAAACGTTATCGAAGAACTGACGATACATGTGTTTCGCAGTCTTTCGTGATACGTCCGATCAATAAAGGACCAATTCCCCTGGAAAAACCTAGCATCGAAGACATTACACGAAGCAAATACGGCGGAAGGTGCCCAACGCTCCGGACGTTCTAATAAAACACTCGATACTTTGCATGGCGAGAACTTCCATTCGAAACTGTCGTTTCGAATTTCCTCTCTCTCTTTCTCTCTTTCTCGGAGTGAAACTAACTAGAGCATTCGAAAACAGGATCGCTTCACATCGTCGGTGAGGCGATGTCAGTGTTGTGACGCAGAGTCCAACGAACCCATCGTTCGCGAGTAAAAAAAGACAAAACAAAAAGAGAAAAAAATGGCACACAGCCTTTTGCAATCTCCAATTTGCAATTAAAACGATCGGCTAACTGGAAACTCCCTTTTATCGCATTAAACGAGCGTTACAAATCGTAATAAACGAGCACGATTTCAGTCGAAATGAAAGGTGAACAAGTATTTCTTTGATTGATCTGAACGTATGTGGGTGTGTCTAACCTAATATAATCTTGCAATGTCGCATGTTGCGACTGAAAATCACAATTGTTGTACCAACGTACAACGTTTACCAGAGATTCTTTCAAATCTCATTGAATTACATTAGTTATACACAAACGAAGTCAAATGACTTGGTCGTTTGCGAAAGTTGCCAAAAAGTTATTGTTAAACCTAATGAAGGATTATTAACGTAATTTGACACTTTGAACTCGATTTGTTTTCAATGTCGTTGCACGTGTACTTATTTCGAGTTTAAATTAGGCGCAACTAAATTGCAAAAAATTAAATTCTTAAATTATAAAAATTATTCAAATCTATTGTGCCTGAAAGTGCTGTTTTCACGAGACATTCTAAACTATCCTATTATTAACTCTGTTAACCACTTGGAGACTATATATAATTTTAAAGAAAAAAAAAAGACTCTACCTGCACAGAATATTTTTTAACATAAAAAGAACATAAAATATAAAATATTTCTTAAAATGAGAAAAAAAATATAAAATATTTCTTAAAATGAGAAAAAAGTAACGTGTAAATGAATTCTCTGTTACATAGTGGGTTACAAATGATGCAATGAAATTCATCGAGACACATCTTTAAATCTTAAAGGTCCTATCACACCTTAAACCTTAAAGGTAGGTTAAAAAATATCCCATCGTGCATTGACTGTCAGAAAAAAAAAAAAAAAAATGTTGGACAATTTTAAACCGACCTAACACCAAAGAGCTGAAAGGTTAAAGCGCGATGAACGTTACTCTTCCCTTCATCGCCAAGATTTCCCCTCCGCCGAACCAAAGCGCACTCAAATTGTTTTATCTCGCGCGGTTAAAACGCGACGAAACGCGCTTCTCTCTCGAGGGGCAGAAGCTCGCTCCGCCGCTTCATAATTAACCAAACTTGTTGATGCCACGAGGAGGAGGAAAGCGCGACTCTCCCCCGGTTTTAAGGCGCGAGTCAACGAGCCGTCGTCACTCGTCTTGGTCGCCTTTTTTCTCAGACTCAGGAGGGGGAAAACGCTTGTCGTCGTTGACAATTAATAGCGGAAGTGAAAGCACCGACTCTCGAACGAACGTCGAGTCAGTCGACTTCTCTCTCTCTCTCTCTCTCTCTCTGTCTGTCTCTCCACACGACGCAGTGGCCTCAGCAAACTCGAGGAGAATCCGACGCTCGAACGATCTCGCGGTTTCAAGCCTTTGGACGTCTCAGCCTCGTGGAAGTTGGCGACGTTTCACAGCGAGAAGTGATTTCCATGTTTTATGCATGGCCGATGTATACGACGCGGCTGGGAAATTGAAATTTGATCGCGATAACGTTTATTCCATTTTTCAGAGAACCCTTTGTCAGAGCGCTTGCGAGAGAGTTTGAGTGAAGGCGCGCGCGGCGGGAATGAAATTTTTTCGGGGGATTCAACGACGGGATAACTCGTGAAAACTCGTGGCCAACTAAACGCGCGGTGTATACATCTTTTTGTGGATAAAAGGTATACATCGGAAAAACATTGACAGACTGAAAAATATTCAGCTTTCTTGCTTGTACGTTGTCTTGTGAAAACGAACGATGCGTCGACGACTGTTTTTATTTCCATAAATTGTTCGCTACCAGTGCAATAGTAGCAATTTTACGATGATAATACAAGCAAACATATAAAAATTTTTTAAAATGCGGCTTCTTTACTTTGAATAAAATATAAAATATTTTAATATTCAATATTTTATATATTTAATATTTAATATATTTATTTTATATATTTAATATTTAATATTTAATACTTTAAAGTTTTTATATATTTAATATTTAATATTTAATATTTTAAAGTAAAGTTAAAATGTTATATAGTATTGCAAAATATCGTAAAACATCACGTTATATCGTAAAATACTTCAAATAGTTCAACGACAAGTGTCCTCTCCTAATACTGTGATTTCAGTACATACAGAAAGATATTTTGTACGTTTTCCAATAACGACACTAAATTTAGACCAAGCATTGGAATTACAACTGTGTCAATACATTTTTGACTCTCGAATTTTTACATTTCTCGTATTATCATCGAATAACTCATTGTTGGAAATTGTTACATTGTGCGCATCACTTTCGAATGTAATAAACTATTAATGAAAACAGATTTTTGCTATACATACGTATATATCGTTTGTTTTCATAAAGATACTGCCAGAATACTAAACGTGCCAATAATTTTCAGAGTAAAAATTTATTGAAGGTCGAAGAGTTACGCTTCTTTCGTCATTATTTTATATTAATATTCTTTTATTATTTCGTTGTTATTTTCTATTAATATTTTAGCAACCAGAAAAACGAATGAATTTTGTTAAATTTTTTTTAAATAATTTATCGGTCCGATTCTCTGTTCGTTGTGCGCATCAACTTACAATTAGTATTACAACGCATAAGTGGATATTAAATTTCGACGCGGTGGCCCTCGAATTATTGAATAACGTTGATGAAAAATTGATGAACGCGTGTAAAACTCGTATCGGTACTTTTCCAATATCGAGCATAAATACTTTTCCCGAGCCATCACTTTTACTTCTCTATAATCTCTAAATTGATGTTCTCGAAATTCAATTAAATTGAATTGCAACGCAATCCTCCCAGAGAGCATCGTATCATTTTCAACGAACAATGCATTATGTCTAATTGGAAAATTACAAAGCTGCCTAAACGGCAAAATAGAATTAAACGCCCGACCACAACTGCTCCCAGACTACTGGCTGTCACGCTGCAGGTGATGTCTGACCGCAACCGGTCAAAACTACTCGACTCGCGCCACAATATGCACCCGAGTTAAACGTTCGTCCAAACGTTACTTATTCTACTCGATCCTATCACCGACTTCATCCAACCGATACGTGCTCTATACCTCTATTTTGGTTAAGTTGCTGTACTGTCATTGGTTCTTTCGCGTTGTGACGTCACTACGACGTAACTACGAAACGGGAGGTAAAAAATTCTCACGTACTACAATTATTACAAAATTACAAAATTACAAATATTACAAAAGGTACTATATCTGGTATATTTTTTTCATACTATAAAAGGTACTATGTTTGGTACACTTTTTTTATATTATAAAAGATACTATATTTGGTATATTTTTTTCATATTATAAAAGGTACTATATTTGATATATTTTTTTCACATCGCGCACTCGAAAATGTCCTATAAATGCGTGAAAGTTTATGATACAAACATATTCTCAAATATCCTGAAATTTCTAAAAAAATTTTATTTCTGGACGAATCAGAGAAAGAATAATAATGAAACAAATGTCCAATCTGGCGAAAAGTTTCAGGCAAATTATTATAAAGAGGTCCAGGTTTGATACCTGTACGTGTATATTTTTCACAACGCATCGCGACAGTTTTCTTTCACTTTCTCCTCTAACGAGATTTATTAAACCGTTAATTTCACGTGTTCCCGACTACAAAACGTTACAAAAATCGATTCCAACGCAATGAATCAGCAGGAAGTGGGCGCTAATTGGAAGAAAGAAAGATCTCGCGACAGTTTCATCGGAGGGTTATTTTTATGATCGAATGAACCGAGCTTTTAATTAAAATCTCTCACAGGTGCTCCCCTGTGATCATAGATCACGGTTTTACACGAACGAATCGCGAACCATGAACAGAGGGATTTTTATTCGATTGTGCAATGAGAGAAAAACGTGAAGCATCCGTTCTTCCCTTGGAAAAACCTTGCTTGAAGCGGTTCGTTCTTTCGCTTCGCTTACGTAATAAAAAGATTTCAAATTCTCTCGCGCGCAACGAGATTCAAAAGGATTCAATTATAAAAGAGAAACTTCGCCTCTTTTATCAGAGTTCTTAAAACACTTCCTTCGCGCTCGCGAGACCTTTCCTAACCTTCGTGTCTCGCGAGAGAAAATTTGCACCTGGTTAGTAGAGATCCAGGATGCGGTTCCCCTCGCTAAAAATTTGTCAATCCTTGCCAGCTAAATTAGGTACACGTTTCACGAGCGAAGACACAGAAATTAATTCGAAATTAATATAAATCAATGTGTATAATGAATAATTTAGAAATTGGAAATAATAAATTTTATGACTTAGACATTAGAAATAATAAATTTTATTATTTAGAAATCAGAAATAATAAATTTTATAACTTGGAAATAATAAATTTTATAATTTCGAAACTGGAAATAATAAATTTTATAATTTCGAAACTGGAAATAATAAATTTTATAATTTAGAAATTAGAAATAATAAATTTTATAACTTAGAAATTGGAGATAATAAATTTTATAACTTAGAAATTAGAAATAGTAAATTTTATAATTTAGAAATTAGAAACAATGAATTTAAAAGTTATTTAGAAATTAATTAACTTTAAAATTATTATAGTTGGATAGAAAATTGTTAGGTCATTCGATGTCAAACAAGTTTCTCTCATAGCCATCCAATAATTGCTCATTGTTATCGCGGCATAAATAAAAAAAAAAGAAAGGAATCTCGATACTACGCTAATACACAAAATTCCCATACACGAAGGTTCGTCTTCAATTTCCAAACGCTCGTCAATTTCCCTTTTGCACCGTAACGCCGATCTAATTACTATACCGTGGAGAGCAGACGAAAATTCCAAGGTACAGCCTCGCGAGGGGGAGAGCTGAGGGGGTGGGTGACTGCTTCAGAAGCGTTCACACTCGCGGGGCCACGGGGCTGCTTCACGTTGCTTTTACGCGACCCTCTCTGTGTATTCGGAACATTTGTAGCAGATAAACTGCAGACAAGAGTTGACAAGAGAGACAAGAGGCTGCGCTAGACTTTCTTCTCGAAAGCTTTGAGCTCCGCTAACACCGTCTCTCTCTCTCTCTCTCTCTCTCTCTCTCTCTCTCTCTCTCAGCTACGCTTTTGAGGTGTTCATTGTCATCGGTTTGAATTTCTACCTCGGCTCCTCAGTTTGCTTGGAACTGAATTAGCCGGGCTAATGGCGGAATTAACCTCGAAGATGTCCTCGGGATACATTCGACAGAGTGTACAGAGAAAGATTAGTTCTGAAATATATATTTAGTATAAATACATATATATATATATATTTTTTTTTTTCACGAAAGTCCAGACGTACTACGTATTAACTATAATCGTAATGCCAATGTCAATGAACGCTGATTTAAATCGTTTTATAAAATTATGTATCATTTATTACAGAATACAGAATTAGATAGAAAAAAAAGGAAAGCTGAGAGGTAGAGAAATACCTTTCATAGTGCTGAAATCTTTTGCTTCGGGTAATTTCTGAATTTGATACGAAAGTTTACGAAATTTTCAACGATATTAACAAATTATAATATATTTATATAAAAATTATTATATAATAAATTATATTATATTATTTAATTATAATATATATTTAGAATATAATAAATATCAATAAATTTCGAGCAACACACCACGACAATTTAGAGCATTTTCGAGATTAAAATCACAGAGAACGAAAACATCTTGGAATAAAAAAATGAACGAGAAATTTTGAAAGGAGCCTCGAGTCCAGAGTTTGTCGTACGAGTTTGTTTCACGAAATCATGACAGTCTCCTATACTATAGTGTCTCAATATCAACTGTGTAAACCATTGTGATTTAATTGAGGTTCAAAGCCTGGTGGAAATAAGTTGGCTCTCGTAAAAAATTCATGAACATTATGGTGCGCCAGTTGGTACTAACATCGTCCGCCGGTAGGCCAGACCTCTCATTATCAACACTCCGGAGATTTTTATCATCGTAAATGTATTCAACGTTCTCCCTCACTTCAACGACAGCAAAACGAAAAAAAAGAGGAAGAAAAGAAAATAGGGAGTGATACCTTGTGCCAAACATTACCATAAAATTGTTAAACACCGTGAAAATCTTGCCTACGTGTGTTTTATAAAAATTCTCGGCTGGAAATTATTTAAATTTCATGCAGATGCCCTGTTGGAAATTCCACGGAAACGTTCTCGTTCCGCGGTCTAACAATTTCAATTATAATTGAATCGAAAGCGGCACCCTTTTCGAGATGTTTTTTCAGTTTCCACGAAAATCTCTCTGACTTTCACGTCACGAGAAATAACCAAATAATCAATGACCGAACGTGGAGTACAAAATAATTACAGTAGAATAATTACAGCCGATTATTCGAACTAATCGGGGAACAAATACATATCCGTTCGGATAAGCGGTTTCTCGGACAATACATAAATGTGGACAACACAAATTAATTTATTACATTTAAGTGTTACTCTAACTTTTGTTAAATCGATATCTCCAGAGTTAATCCAGAACTTTCTAAAACTCGATTTTCCATAGGAATTTTGTACATTTTGTATATTTGGAGAGTGTTCCAATGAATTTTACAATTTTCCTTTTTATACTTTCGATGTTTCTCACGGAAATCTTATACAGCGGAACGTCGATTATTCGAATTAATTCGAAGACAAATCCGTATCGAACGATCGATTCGGAAGAATCGAATTTGTGATCGTGTCGTAAATCAGCTAGAAATTGAACAGTTTTCTCAAGTACGTATGTTTATTACGTGAAAGTCTACATGTCTGACAATGAGCAAACGCTGTAAAGTTTTCATTATCTCCTCACCTAGTATGCAATTCAAGAGCTTCCTCTTGAATTAATGCAAGATCCATTTGCACGTACACAGCTCGATCTAATTATCATCATTCGCTATTTTCAAGCTTCTGTACCGATGAAAATTTCTCTCATTGTCGATGCTACTTTGAAATTTTAATAATATCGATTCGCTATTTCGTAACGTGGCTGATCGTACATTTTCTGACGTTATACTCTACGACTAAATCGCGCGTGTCTTCGCTTCTTTTTTTTAAACGTTGAATAATACTTAATTTATCTTTCAATCTCAGTCACCACCTATTTTTCTCTCAATGGTATCTTCATGATACGAATGAAAGGCAGTCTTTCTTGGACGAGGCGCTAAAATAGAGCGTTTGAGGCAAGAATGGGTGTTTCGAAATTGTAATTTAAACGTGTACATACATAATTAGCCCCGTATACGTTCGAAACTCTGAAATACTAGTTACCTCTAAAGCGAACGTATGAGAATGAAAAGAAGAAGAAAACGTAATATTGAAATACGTAGAATGGAGCTCGTCTCTAAATGGAGCGCTGAATTTTGCTCGTTTCAGAGAATCTCGTGGCGAAATTCGTGCGTAGCCGACCGATCGAAAATTTGCAAAGACACGCCGCGGAAAATGGCGGAACGCTGACGAAACGCAATTAAGATTGTTAAAAACAGGTTTCACAGGGGTAAATCGAGTCAAAAATCCCGGGTTGAAGGCCACGGCGGCCGGGTAACACAGCGAGAGAAGAGCAATTTTATTGCGCCGTTGTGCCCCGCTTTATGCAATTACGAGTCGTTGCCGGGCCATCGTGAAAACACGTCGTTCATCTTGTCGTGCCCGCGCATACTTTCCCTCCTCGATGCTCTCGTACAACCCCGGCAGTTGCTTTTGTACACATTTTAGACGACAAAGAACCGCCAGCAGGAAATTGAGATCCTGTTTGATAATTGTTTTTTAACGTTTTTTTTTTTTTTAATGCTATATCCCGGTGAAAAAGAAGAAGAGAAGAAATGACAGATTGTGTCGACGTGATTCGCGAAATAAAATGGCACTTAAGTATACTTTTTAGAGTATATAGAATATTCTGTTATGATAGAACATAAGAATATTTTAGAGTAATAGTATATGGTATATTCTATTATAAGTATTATAATAAGTATTAACTAACTGTTGTAAGTATTATAAGCATTATATATAGTTATATTATAAGTATATAGTATATTCTATTATAATATAAGAATATTTTAGAGTAATAGTATATGGTATATTCTATTATAATAGAATATAAGTATATAGTATATAGTATATATTCCATTATAATAGAATATAAGAATATTTTAGAGTAATAGCATATAGTATACAATATATATTTTAGAGCAATAGTATACAGTATATTTTAGAGTAATGGTATATAGTATATTTTAGCATATAATATATTCCATCATAATAGAATATAAGAATATTTTAAAGTAACAGTATATAGTATATTTTAGAGCAATTGTATATAGTATATTCCATTATAATAGAATATAAGAATATTTTAGAATAATAGCATATAGTATATAGTATATTTTAGAGCAATAGTATACAGTATATAGTATATTTTAGAGTAATAGTGTATTTTATTTTATCGTAGTACTTTATCCTGTAATAAATAGTAAATATTAACTTAAACCCAACCTCGTGGCTTGCAATATCAAGTCACACCATAGCAATTAGCGCGCAAGTTACAATTAACTCTCATCTTTATTCTCGTATGTGCATAATGAACGCAACGAACATTAACCCAATACTATATTCAATACTCAGTGTAATATAAAGTGCAATGTATAAGTGTGATATAAAGTAAAGTAACGTAATATAAAGTGTACTGATGTAACACTTGATGAAGTGTGGTAAAGTGTGATGCAAAGTCAACCGCTCGAAGTGGAACAGAACAGAAGTAGCGAACTAGTCGGGAACAGTAGGGAAAGAGGATAAACGACGAAACTGTGTGAAACAGAGTAACCGAACTTCCCCCCGAAAATCCGATAGAAAAGACGTGGAACGAAAGAGGAAATCCCGTCGGCCAGCGGGGACAGCGAGGAGAGGGAAGGTGGATGACCGATTAAATCTCTGACTACCGAGCATTCGAATTTCGATCACCGCGATATCCAATTCATCGGCCAGCTATTTCCGGCCGAACGTTTGGAAAACCGTTCCAGCCACCGACGATTTAAGGCCACGAAATGAATTTACTCCCCCTCCCTCGTCGATGAACGATTTCGCGGCACGAACGATCGTTTTCCTTCCTCCTCCTCCTCCTCCTCCTCCTCCACCCTCCCCCCGCCTCCCTGTTTCTCTCGAATTCACAAAGCAACTGTCGGACTTCCAACATCGGTGGTATCCCTCTTTCAGCGTCAGGCTGGAACAACGATACGCACGATGGGAAACAATAGCGAGTACCCATGGGCGGTGGACAAAAGGAAGAGCGTAAAGAGAGGAAAAAAAAAGAGAAGAAAGACGAGGGAGCCAGAAAAAGGTGGAAGAACGAAAGGTAAGGTAAGGAAGGGGGGAGAAAGAGGAGAGGAGAGGAGAGAGTGGTGGAACGAGAGCGCGAATGGAACCGACGGAAAGAAGCTGATCAAGCTGCACCGTATAATTTAGCTCTTTCAGAAAGCTCGTTAACACTAGAAGCCTACCGTTTGCTCCTCCGTTAGGCGCGCTTTTTATAGTACTTTTCAAAGAATCAGCGACAGATCCGTTTCCCCATTGCCTTTGAATCGGGGCGGGGAAATATTTGACGAGGTAGAATGGAGAAAAGAAAAAGAGAGAGAAGAAAAAAGACGACGATGTCTGAAAAAGATGGATCTAATGGATCGTCCTGGTTTCGACAGTATTTTTTTTTTTTTTTTTTTTTTTTTTTTTTGAGAGCACTAGGTTAGTCGTAGCTAACGGTTGTGCGCCTGAGTCGAAAAAATTATTTGTCATACTTAATTTTCGTGAACCAACGAAAAGACGATCGCAAGATCTATTATGAATTCATGTTGCAAGTGTATTAAAAAATTCGTGGTTTCGTTGTAATAAAAAATTTATATTCGAAGCTGTACTATTTCGTCTACACCATAAATAAGTATTTATATATATAGGTATAATAATATTATATTTATATAAATAGATATTTATACATATAGGTATAATATTATATTTATACAAATAAGTATTTATACATACTATATATTTATATATAGACATTTTTCCATATATATATTATCTATTAATAAATTTATTAACATTATATATATTATATATATATAATTTATCTATTAATATTATACATATATAAAATCTATTGATAATATTAATAACACGAAAAATGTATTAATTGCTATAGTATTTGATACTGCAAGCTTCTTGCAAATTTCCAGCACCGAATCGCTCAACTTATCCCGCGTGAAAGCTCGTTTAGGCTAGACAAAACCGCGAATGACGTACAGGCTACTTGGTGGCCGGCGACACTATCTGTTTACGCGAGTAAATCCCCCCTGTACACGGCAGGATGTCTCCTCTCCCTGGTGGAATGAGGAATTACGCGTCAAGGGGGCTCCAACGCTTGTCCGTCATCCACGCGATCATTGTAGATTTAATTCTTAACGCTTTTGCTCGCGAAACACAGAAAACACCTCCCACATTAATTCACCTCGCACGTCGAGAATATTTGGCCGAAAATTGCAATATTTTCTCAGTTTTAAGTACATTGAAATATAGCCCAGGCAACAACAAATAATAAATTTATTGCTTCTTAGTAATTTCTATCCAATAATATACCGATGAATTGAAAAGGAAGGCGAGTTACTGTGTTACGGTTTAGTCACTCGTTATGGTCCGCGAACCAGTTTACCAGTGCAAGAGGTTAACGTGTCAAGAGAATTCTACGAAAGAAACACATGTGCATGTACTTCGAGTATAAATATTTCACGACGGGGAAAAAATCAATAATTGTATTAAATTCAGGTCAAATCAAAGTTGCCTTCAATCAATTTTGTTATTACCAATTCATGATTTTGTGAAATTTTCGTTATACGCGTCGTGTGACAATTGTTATCAAATTGTTATCAATTTCTTAATTTCAATCAGGATTATTAATTTGCCGTCAATTTTTTTCTTATAATTGAAGAGCTGCAAGGTTACACTTCGTATCGACAGTTCAAATGATTCAACCACGCGATTGAAAATTTCGCCAGCAAATATTATACAGAGTGAATAGGGAGAAAAAGGAAGTTCGTAACTTCTAAACATGAAAAAGAAATTCTCATGGGTCGAAAAATTAATAGTTTCGAAGTTATAAACGAAGAAACAAATTTCTTTCGGTTTACTTTACAATTTCTTCTTCTTCTTCTAACTGATGACAGGTGACTTTCTTTCATTTTTATGTACGCTTGACATCTTCGTGAATCACCAAAGAATTACGCACTCTTTCAAAAATCCCCAGATGTGCTCTAACTTCTTCGCAAGCGAAACAAAAAATCTAACTTTGAAACTATTCATTTTTCAACCCGTTCGTTAAGATTTTTTTTTCATGTTGTTTCGGCGAGTATTATTTACTAGAAATTACAAACTTTTTTCCCTTTTCTATTCGTCCCTATATATATATATATATAATCTCCCAACCATCTGTCAGAGTTACGAAAAGATTTCAACGAAACTTACAAGAGAGAGAGAGAGAAACATAGAAGAAAGTGACTGCCTTGTATAATCCACGGGTCAAAGAAGCAGCGAACAATACGAACCACGACATCGCGATAAATAACACCGTGAGCTACGAAAGGAGCTCACTTTCGGTTGACCATCAAAGGGCAAAGAGTCTTCCAACCTCCTCCCATCCCCACCGGGGGAGAATTAATGGTTCTCCCGCGGCGAAACACCGCGGCCATCTCCGCCATGACAGAGAAGATCGGGGAGCGTTCTTTACGATCGAGGAGCAGGGAGAAAGAGCGACGCGGAGAACTCCTTTATGCGACTTGGTCGACCTTTAGCGAAATCGGGAAGGCTTCATCCGGGGTGTTATTATTACGTCGCGAGTGAGAAACGTAATACGTTGGTAACGACGGTAATTCCAACCGGTCGATAACCGATTGTGCCCCCATCTATTCCAAGGGGAGAAGATCAGCAACACGTGAAAAATCTTTTCGCGCTTTGAGACGCGGCCATTGTTATCGCGAAAAAACCGGGACTCTTTCCCGGGGAAGAAAACTCCTTATCGCCAGCTAGACGAGAGAAAGATCGATTCGTTCGATTCCAAAAAAAGGCGTCTGCATTTCGTGTGAGAATATATTTATTTAAAGAGAGCAGTGAAATATCTTCCTTTGACTGCCTTTTTTTTTTTTTAATTTGGTTCAAAACGAGAAACCGCAGAATTCGCTCAACTCTCAAGTTCAATCATCAAACATATTTTTTACGACCCTTTTTACTGATTTTTTTTTTTTATTATTGCACATTTTCTCTTGTGAATGTGACGGAGCGGAAGTGATTCATTTAGGTGATCATCAATCGTTTCGTTTGAAATTCGTCAATTTTTTTCATTTTGCGACTGAGAAACTGTTTACGAGACAAATTAACAGACAATAACTTAATGTTCCTCTCTAACACTATAGAAATCTAAGAAAATCAGACCACGTTCCATTAGTACCTATAATTGTTCAAAAACCGAATATCGATCGAATCCACAGATTGAAAAGCATAGGTTACTTTCTAATCCACCATTACTTGCGATTTACTCGCATTTCCACGCGACGAATAAACGTGCAAAAGTGAGTCGTTTATTTCTCGAGAATTGAACGTTGATCATACACGCATAATTACAACGAAGCGAGAAGATTTAATAAACAATTTTCCGAGAGTTTGAGTTGCCAGCATTCTGGATTGAATTAAAAGAAAAAAGAAAGAAAGAGAGAAGAAGTCTGAAACCAATTGCACTTGATCTTCCGTCTTCTGAGAGTACAAAGAAAACCTCAGCGACAAAGAAAATTAAAAGAAACGTGCATTTCGACGGAGTGGTCTCCAAAATTTGGACTCGTAAATCACGGCTCAACTCGGCGACCGCGGAGGGACCGCGCCGAGTGCAAAGCCGGATGCCCGATACATCCAGGAAATCAGTACGCAGCTATGCTTCCGATTTCGTGGAGTTCCTGCTTCCGAATCCCGGAAATCGTGGCCACGCCATCGCTTCCGGCACCGTTCGTTAACACGGGAATCTTCTGGTGGCGCAGGCTCGCGTGAAACCGTTTGTGCAACCCTGCCGATATACGCTGCCGGAATTGGTAAGTAGGCTGTTAGCGCAATACGAAAATATATGCGACGCGGTTTGCAGAGTCTGCTGCGACATCGGATCAAAGAAGGAAACAAAGAAAAAAGAAAAATTAACTTTCAACCCTTCGCTTAACATTCGACTGTGTCTTCCGGAAAGACATTGTATAATGGTTGAATCTAACCGACAGCTCGGACTTCATCCTTTTTTATTATATTTATATTTTATTATAATAAAATTTATATTATATATTATATGTTATAATTTATCTATTTTTTTATCATATATATTTTATTATAATTTGTTGTATCATATGATGTTATAATATATTATAATATATAATAGATAATAATTATATTTTATAAAAAATATTTACTGTATTAATAATACAAATTCTAAAAACTTCAATGTTTCAAAATATAACAACATATAACAATTATATAACAACAATATAACATATCTATATAATAATTATATATTATATATTATTATATATAATAAATAATAATTAGATATTATATAACTTATTTATTTTTTTATTATACATATTTTATTATAATTTGCTGATAATTACAACGACGAGATGTACAATATCTATAGTATAATATCTAAACAGACTCCCAGAGTGAAAGCTATAACAACGACGTGAGAGGAACGAAAGAATTTCAGAAAGAAAAAATTTCTAAAGACAGTCCCGAGTCAACTTGACACTCAATGATTCACGTGAAGTAGGACTTTTCTTGCTACTTCTTACAAAAGTTTAAAAAATGGCAGAGGATATTATTTTGCCAGAGATTGAAACTACGTGTCATTAACTCTTGTGTATTACACTTGTTCTAGATAACCCGCGATGCACGTTGGTGATTGTTTCAAATTTACGTCGCACGTTCGAAAGATACGATCAACAAAATTTCCTGTTAAATTTGAATGATCATTTCCAATGATCCATGACATTTTACTTGAAGCGACGATGCTTCGTAAATAAATTGCTGGCGATACAAAAAAAAACAGAAAGTTTGTCGAGGGCGAAGAGTTAAAACGCGATGATTAAACCTCGCTTGGCAAGTTCTACCGAGTTCTTCTTTTGTCATCTCGTAATTGCCCAGCAGGCAATCCGCTTTGATGCACTCTGTCGAATCGCTCTCCGCAAAAATGGCACGCGACGTTCCTCGACGAAATGATAAACCGCCGGAACTACAAAATTACTTACTGGAGTTCAAAACTCCAGGTCGGAACGTTCCGCAAGATTCGCCGATGAACAATGTTTCGAGTGTACGACATTTTCTTTTTCCTTTCTATTTTCACTCAGAAAATCCGCTGACAAAATTATACCGGGAAAAATGTACATTGTGTCTAAAATTTTCAAGTATCCGATATTACTCGAGCTAATAAGATGTCCATGAGAGAAGAGTTATATACATTTCTTTTGCGAAACATCGTCAAAAGAACGACGCTGTTTAAACATTCAATAAAGGTTCTGTTTTCATGCTGGAAGGAAATTTGAATTAAAAAGACGGGGATTAAAACGTTATCAGACGTAGATCCGTGCGACGAGCATTTTTTCCTCTTTTCTGGCGAAGGGTTTATGTTCGAAAGTCGATGCTACTATCACCGAAGCCGAAATTTCTGCGGAATTGCAGCGAAATTGTATTTACAAGCTCCATAGATCAAGAAATGTCTCAATGACCGAGGATCAGCGTTAATTATCGACCAATTTTGCTAATCTCTGTTAAGCAAATTTTGCTACTTGAAAACCTTTCGACAACCAGCTTAACCTTTTGCGCTGAAATGACGCACGTCGAGAATTGCAATTGCATTTTCTCAGTTTCAAATATATTTAAATGTAACTCGGGCAAAACGAATGATAAGTTTGTTATTTCTTAATAATTTCTATCCAGTGATATCGTTCGGTCACTCGTTATGGTCCGCGAACCAGTTGCCAGCGCAACTACCAGACAACGAAACAGAAATGCCAAGTAAACCCAAGGTTCCCCAAGAATTCTCGAAAGTGCGTAAACGTGAGAGGCTAAGTCCAGAAGTAAAAAAAAAAAGTAAAGTATTAATGAAAAAGAACTTTAACTCTACTACAAATAGTTGATGAAAATTCGCAGGCAGAAATTGAGTGACACGAATTGCGTCCAAATGAAAAAAAAAGAAAAAAGAAATTGAAAGGCTTTCGCCCTTTAAAATCGAAGTGAAAAAAAAGGGGGGGAAGATAAAAGGAACTAGGTTAGATCACGTTAGCGGTGACGAGGGGTGAAACAATGCTACGAGACGAGAGCTTGGACGGAACCCTATGATTGTGCGTAGAAAATGTCGTCGATTCGGTTGCGCCTTTATCGATCAAATTTCTCTCGAGCGAACCCCCAAGCATCGGAGGCCAAAGCGTTCGTACAACGTTCCACCTCCACCTCCCCCAACCTCCTTCTCCACCTCCTCCTCCTCCTCAGCCTGCTCCACCTTCTCTCGACCAGCCATGCTTGTTTTCCTTTCACCGAGTGTATTTCAAACAGTACATAAAACCGTTATCAGAAACCGTTTCTGCCTGCGTTCACGCTCGCGTTACTACCGCGAAACTGATAAAAGACGAGTCTCGAAAATCGTACCGCCGCCGTATTGTTTACGACCGCGTAATTGCACGAGCCTCCCGATTTTCGGATGAAAATCCTCCGGACGAAGTCAACGAAAAATAATGATCAGCTCGACTTGAAACGATCGACCAATCGAAAGGATTTGGGGAAAGGGGGGAATGATTGCAATATCGAAATAAAGAAATCTGCAGAAAATGCAAGACGGCCATGGTGTTATTGAAAACAATCGACGTGCCTGCTTAAGCAAGCGACGACCGCATCAATAAATCAACGTCGATGGCCAAGCTACCGAGAGATCGGCGGCGCTGCCGTTTCAATGGTGCGACGATAAATAACTGAAAATGATATCACGCCACTCGGGTTAGTAGTAATTCTAGCAATAAATCCGACAATGCCGCTTAACCAATCATCGCGAGCGTCGCCTAGGGAATCGAGGATTACGGTGAACGGCACGTGAGTAGCCAGCCAATCACGCGTGTCTAATATTTACCACGTACGCGCGACAGACAGAGAAATCTAACCCTAAAAGGAGAGCAGGGGCTGTTTGCTCATCCTTCATCCCCCCCCCCTTTTATTACGCGACAGAATATGTAATCGTTCGCGCGAAATTTCCCCGGATTCTCTGGTTCCGTGGCAATCAACAAGACCGATCTCCATAAACGCGGAATGCCACGCCAAGATTCGAGCAATTACGGAATTCCGCTGGCGAAACGTGAATTGCCCGGGAGCGATTCGACAAGCGAGAGTTGCGAACGTCGCGGGTACGGCGATTCGGATTCACGCGTCGCTGGAAAACGTCACGCTGGATCTTGACGAGTCGCTGCCGAGTTTGTCTGTACTATAATATCCGTCGTCGCGCTTCTCCCAAAATTGGGAGAAAAAAATTTGAGAACGAAATTGTTTTCAATTTTTTACTTTTTTTTGTGAAAAATTTATTAAACATTTATTAAATTTTTTTCACGTAAATTTACCTTCTTTTCTTTTCTGGTACGTGAAAGAAAAAGAATTTATATTCATAGTATTATAATATTATAATACTATAATATTTTATAAAAAATATTTATAGTATAGTATAATATAATATAATATTATGTTATCTAGTATATTATATAGTATAATATTTATAGTATTATAATATTTTATAAAAAAATATTTATAGCATTAACAATACAAATTTCAAAACTTCAATATTTTAAAATATATAACAACATATAACAATTGTATAACAATTAAAAATTTTAAAAATTTCACGATAAAACGCGAAAGCGATACTGCAGAGAGGGAAAACTAATTTGAAGCACGTAAAAATAATCCTTTTAAGTCGGCTGCGCTACACGTTTAATAATGGCGCACTTAATACGCGGCAATGGCCGTACCTGACGCGTGTGTAAACTAACCACTCGGTCACGAGCCCGTCGTTAATTAGAAACGCGGCGAAAAAGAGGATACTTGCCCAGGCAGCGGCCGTGTGATCGGTAAACCAAACGGGACAAACGGTCGCTTTTATAGGATAAATACAAGGACGTCTGAGCAGTAGGTTCACATTCTACTGCCGTTCCATTCCCGGGAATTATCCAGCTATTACTACGTACACCATGGCAATGGTAAATATTTTTACATCGATACTCGGTTTCACTGTATTCAAATTACTTTATTACAAGGTAAGGACTATAATGAAAAGAGAAATATCCATGTCTTCGAAAGAAAAAAACAAGATATCGATTCCGCGTGTTCCTTTCATTTGGAAGATACTCGAATGTCTCTCGCAACCTCTTGCGATTACCAATGAATTCAAAAAGAAAACGAGTTATTATACGATCACTCACAGTTCGGTCAGTCGTTATGGTCCGTGAACTAGTTACTAGGCGCAAGAGGTTAACACAACCTAATTAATGTCGTTAATTAAGTTCGAGTGCCGACGTTGCGCATCAAAAATAAAAAATATTTAAAAAGAGAAAAGGGAGAAGACGAAACGCTGAAACCAGGCTGCGATGTACGCACGGTGTAATCCGAATGCAACTGCGTCGGAAAACTTTCAAACGCTGCTTCTTTTCGCGGTGTAAACACGAGGGCGTACCAAAGATTCCGTAACTAGGTTAACTGTGACAGAGCTTGAAGACGCTGTGGCACGTCCAACGCCAGGGATTCGTTAAGTCGTACAAAGAAACGTCTCGCGTTGAGCGTTGTATTTACCCGCGAGATCGTCAGCGGGAGCAGAGAGAGAGAGAGAGAGAGAGAGAGCGCAATACGAATATTTACGTAATTCGCCCTTTATGCGCGTCCACGCCGAGAGAGAAACTTGGCAAGGACCGTTATCCTCGGCTGCTAAATTAGGTAGATATAAGCGCCGCACAAGTGACTGTAAACTGCGCGGTGGCTACTTAAAAGCGAAACGAAAATACTGTTTTCTTCCTTTCTCGCGCGTTGCACGCCAAGAACCGAACGCGAGACTAAGGCACATCACATGCACGGTGTTTCTCAGTTTTACGCGAGCACGGCTCGAGAATTCGTAACTGGGTTAATCTTGATAGATATGGAATTCCCCTCGGGATTCCGAGATCGGCAAAGACACCGAGCGTACGCCAATAGATCGATAATTTCGCTAATTCGCGTCGGCCTAGTCGCGAGAGCCTAGTCATTGAAAAGAATCGCGATCAGGCTTGTCTCTCTCTCCCGGCATTTCAAACGTTTCGCATTTTCGCGGCATAAACACGAGGGCGTTCCAAAGACAGCGCAACTAGGTTAACTCTGACATTCGCACGGACGGTGGCCGACGAACAACGAAATTCCCACGGAAAAAAAAGGAAATAGGGAATGTATTCGTACTCACCAGCGAAGCAGCTGATCGAGACTGACGACGACGACGTCGGCGGCGCCGATGACGATGACGATGACGACAGGTTATAATCTTTGATTCCACCGTGATCGAGAATCCGTCTCGACTGGTCGACAGCTCGAGATATCATACGCGACTGTGCGAAGGATCTTGCTGCGACGAGGCGAGGACACGAACCGCGAGCCGCGTTACCGACCACGTCGAGACCACGGACAGATATCACTCACTGCACCGTACGCCGCGAGCGTGCACGATGAAACGAGAGACGGACATACGATGACAACGACGACAACGAGCAAAGGGTAGAAAACGACGTTTCCCTGCTTCCACCACCGACACCGCCCTCGCGCCTCGCTACACTCGCCGCGGCACCGCGCATGCGCGACGCCGCCTTGACTCTGCGCATGCGCACGCACCCCGTCCGCACCTGTTCCCAAGCTTTCGTTGCAAGACGCCAGAATTTTCGTGCACAGGCGAAAACTTTCGAAATCACGTTACCGTTGTTACACGTCTCGAACGTGTTTCCGCCACCTTTGCGAAAGGTGGATCTCTGGCCGAGAGCGTTTTAGAACGGAGTTTCGAACGGGGGACACGTGGCCACGACGTTCCAGCGATCGATGTATTTCAGTCGAATTCGGCCGCGCGCGATCTTGTTCAATTTTTATTTTTTTATTTTTCTTTTTTTTTTTGCTCGCTTCTTGTCTCTCCCTTTTAGTTGCGATCTAGCGTAATCTCTGCTCGAAAGATTAGCGGATTATCCTGAATGAAATCTGACGAGAGTTTAAGAGAACGACGTTTTTCCTGGCCTCAGTAGCCTCGATAGAGAATGCAAATTAGACGTAATTTGAAGTTAGCGCGCGCAATAGCGGAGCGCGTTGGTTGTGTACGATAGCGTATCCACTACGTGGTACACGATATTTTTGTCTCTCTCTCTCTCTCTCTCTCAGAATAAATATTTATCACTGAAATTTGGACATTCCGACTTTCTTTTTACACATGCACAAATATCAAAAGGCACTTTATGCGCTCTTCCTCTTGTCTCTCCCGAATAAAAACGTGAACTTTAGGCAGCCAGAAAAGAAACTCAACAAACGCCGTGTTTATTTTACATCCTTTCATGTTTCACGAGGCTCAGGATAGGCTCCTGAAAGAAACAGAAAAAGGAATAAAAACGTACGCGAATGAAAGTAAATTCGAAACAGTTGTTTAAAAAAAACAGAATCCAAATTTTTTCCACATGTGTTATAACGATATATACTTTTATTGATATATTCTGTCATAACGACGATCTTATAACAAGTCTGTAAACATTTCAGTATTGAAATTGCTACGGTACGAGCCACAGACAACACAGAGATCCGAGAAAAAAGAAAAAGTTTAAGGCACGAAAAAGTTTTCCAATCAGAACGGAACGTATTTGGCTGAACCTTTCTTTCCTCGGCCACCGACCAGCCAGAGTGAGACAATCAACGAATGGGACGGAGGAAGAAGTTGTCGAGTGCTCGCGAGATATCTCTGCCAATGAATTCCTCAATCGAGCTTTAACATGGAAGACTATCTATAACGCCTGCCCGACTGCTTAATAGTTCTTCACTCGACCTTCTGCCACGATCTTCCTTTCTTCCCGGGCACTTCAAACTTCGAACGAAGGAAATGAACTCACATACGGCTACAATTAATAACGGTCCTCCGAATACAGAGAAAGAGAGAGAGAGATTACCCTTCTACGTTTATGTACATTTCTCGTGATATTGGGTCACCTGAAAAGATTCCGCAATTTTAAACCGTTCACTTTTGAAGGAATATAACTTCACAGAGAGCCAACAAGGGTACTTTTGGGGTGAATTAAAATATTTAAGGAGAAAGGAAAAAAGAAGAATTGAAAGATACTTTCAAATGAATCGAGTGAGATTCGTCATGCTACAGAAACATGGCCATTAAGGAAACTTTGATGGTCTATTGGTCATTGGAAGAAATTTCATAGTTAGCCACCGGTGTCGCTCCAATCCTACAGGTAACGACAAAAGAAAATGTGATTAATTCATAAAGAAAGAGTATTATCGAAAGGGAAATAGAAAATTGTCAGATACTTAAAAATTCCAGCGTTACAACAAGTGGTATACAACGAGCGTCGACCGACGTTTGTTTCTACGGGCAACGTGCACCGATGGATCAAACTGTATCACGTGTTCCAGAGCTCCGGGCACCACCTTTTATCGAGCAGCATTCAGTTACGCCAAAAGTACGCGGCGTATCATGATTAGTTTTATAGCCACGTGCTCGACGTTACTCTCGCCTATGTATGTTGACTGACTGGACACCAGATCCGCAGTTTTTCCACTGACGACCCACGGGCAACTTTAATTTAGAGCGAGAGCCGAGAAGTAAGTAACGGCCACGTGTGTTCCGTTAGAAAACAGCGAGGAGGAAAAGACGAAGCGAGAGGAAGGTGAGAAACGGTACGATAATTGCGATTTTTATCTCGCGAGTCACACCCTTAAAATAAGCAGTCGACCACCAGCACGACGCGATTTGCATTTAAATGGGATCTGAGTTGCCTCGAAACACTGTAAAAACACTTCGCCGATGATTGCACATTGCGGTCGTCAAAGGGAAAGGCGTCTAACGATCGTTCCTTGACGAACGAGATAACTCGTTTGACGAACGAAAACACAATGGACAGAGACGAAGGAAAGATCGAGGCGAGAATCATGGCCGTGGCTGTCTTTTAGCTCGCGATTTATTCGCGGAAATAATTTAAGCCGAGCCAAGTTTGAAAACGTGTCTTCCCAACTCGATTTGATTTCCTCGTCGCTGATCTGATAGCACGGCTTTCTGAAATTTCTGCGAATTAGAAACTAACACGGTGAACGTTCAAAAGGATCTGTACGACGAAATTCAATGTGCGAAGGTAAAGAGCGAGCAAGGGAGGCGCAAGAAAACCACGACAGAGTAAAAAAAAAAAAAAAACGTCAGATACTCAATGGCTACGCTCGCGGCGGATGGTTCTTCACGGTTCACCCCGGCGGAACGGCCAGCAATTTTAGCGGCGCTCGAGGAGTTCACGAACGCGCTGGCCATTTACCACAGCACACTGAGGAAGCCCGCGGAGAACGATAACGATATTCTCGTCGACTGCTTGCCCCTCGATACGGAGTACGTTATGCAATGATACTAATCGGGGCTAATGATAACACGGCGGAAAGGATGAAACGCGCGCTCTCTGCCCAAAGAAATTCGACTTTACACGTTACACGTTTGCACGTCTGTTGCAGAAATTTGAAGGTGCTAAATCCCGAGGAGATTATAAGGATCCAAGATGCGAAGGAGCAAGCGATTTCCAAGAAAATTTATGAAAACAGGTCTCTGTTTAGGGATACGCGCGTGTGCTGAAAAAAAAAAATCCGGAATCCGTGTGATTTTTTTTTTTTTTTCATACAGTTACACGTGTATTTAGATATGTATCCCCGTTCAAAAATCTTAGGACAAATAGTCTTTTTTTTTTCAAAACTGGAAATGTTAAATGACAGTTTATACAAAAGAAAGAATCCGTAAAGTATTGACGCTAATTATTACTCCATTACAAAATATACAATAACGTAAAATACACATCATTTAAAGATTTTAATATAAATTCGAGATAATGAAGGAAACAAGGAAACTCAATGACCAATCACTTTGCGCAGTTTGTACATGAGAAAGATCATGGAGAAGCTGAAGGATGAGATCCGTGAACACGGAACGTTCGAGGTACTGACGAAAGAGATCGAAGAAATCATGACGCGCCAGAAGGAGGAGGAGGCGCTTCTGGAGGAACAAGAGAGACTACGAAACGCCGCGGCGGAACTGCAGAAAACAATCGCTGAGAAGAAACTGGCCAATGAACAGGAGAAGAGACGAATACTGAATGAGCTCTCGGAAGAACAGGTACCGGCGCCACGTTTTTCATCGAAGACGCGTTGAAATTTTTAATTTTGCGTTTCGAACATACACACACAACAGCGTAACGTGGAGAAACTGAAATTAATTGCTGACACGGAGCTGGAGTATGTTACGGAATGGGAAAAAGCGAGATACGAGCAGAATTCGTTGCGTTGCGACATGGAAGTAGAAAAATTGGAGAAGATATTGGACAAGTGGCGTGTACGTGAAAAAAATGAGCAGCGCGTCCACGCCGAGCTGACGAAATTTCTGACTCAGGAAACAGCGGTGGGTATTGCATTTATTCCTATTTAATTAGCCGTCACGGACTTCTGGTTTCTGTTCGTGTCATTCGAACACTTTTCGCTTGCCTGAAACGTAACAAAAGAAGAAAAAAAAGGCGTTAGAGAATGAAGCTTGTTATTTAAATCAGTCGTTAGAGAAAAAGACGAAGGAATGGGAGGAACGATACGCACGAGAAACAGAGACGTACGAGAAGGAGATCCGGCAGCTACGTAACGAGATAGAAACACGTCGAAAGGAGTTGGACGAGCTTAAAGAAGAGGTAGCTCAGCTTCCATACGATAGAATTTCACATTTTTGTTTTCATTGAGACGGATCAAGCACGTTAATCAGTCCAATCGTTTCGATATACAAACCCGTGATTTCCTCTGATTCCTCTTTCCCCTGACACGTTGTACAAATGAAAAACCGTCGGCCAATTCTGAAGTTTTTTTTCTCTCTCTCCCTTTCTGTTTCTCATTTCGCGGAGATTTATTCGACAGAGAGCGAAATGCATCGAAAAAGAGCGCAAACGAATATGAGAAATGTAAATGTAAATGTCCAACGGCTTATTAAATATTCTGTGTGAGCCGCCGATTTGCTGCATCGCGATCACGTTAATCCTATTGGCAATCAAAACTCGACTCTCGAGTCTTGCTTCTGCAAGAGTAGAATCGGCGTGCTGTGCAGAAATCCTGCCAGGTAATCGATAACTCGTGTCAAGAACCTATTTGTGGCCATTTCAAATACACATGGAATTCGTCATCGAACGCAAAGGGGAAAAGAGATATCCAATGCCTGCTGGCTTTTAACAAACCGCTCGCAGGTTTGTTAAGAAGTGAATTTCTTTTTTCCAGTTCACGTGGTTACGTTCGCGTTGCGCAAGTCAATTAGCGAGAACAATGCAAATAACTGCACGATAAAAACGAGCTCGCGAGCCGTTCTTACACGCGTTTCTTATTCGTTTCTCTTCTTTCTCTTCTTTTCCCTCCCTCTTCGTTCTCATGTTCGTTCGTGTTTCACTCTTCCCAACGACCTAATCATCGAGTCGACTGCACCGCGTTTAAAAATAAAACCATAACGATGTTGCAGTACCGTTCTAATCAGGAATTCATAGATACGTACCTCGCTGAGAAGGAAGCACTGCAAAAGGAGAAAGAACGTGAGGAACTCGTGCAAAAAAGCGCAATCAAGATTCAAGCTTGGTGGCGAGGTGTTATGGTACGGCGGAAGTTAGGGCCGTATCGACCTGCGGAGAAGAAGAAGAAGCGACAAGCTAAGACAAAGAAATAACTCGCTTTCTATTTACCTCGCTTCTTAACGCTTTTCTGCGCAAATACATAGACCTTCTGGAACAGTACCCCGAACGAAAAATAATATTTATTCCTCATCTTCCGTGAAATTTGCTTCCGCTTCGTCTAGCACTGCCTCTCTTATCGCATGTCATTAGTACATACATGCAGAGTAAATAAAACTCATGGCAAAGAGAACGTTTGACTGATCTGTGAGTTAGTTGAATTCAAACAATCGATCAATCGAACGGAGAGAAGAAAAGAAGAATAGTGATTATCTTCTATGG